>CM038793.1:103680491-103763845 GCA_021764765.1 Vicia sativa
GATTCAAACATCAATGATCTACCAAAGAATGGAGAACTCATAGAGACCATCCTATTGACAAAATTATTGGTGAAATTAGCCAGGGTATCAACAAGATTAAATCTAAAGATGCTTGCTTAAACATGGAGTTTGTTTCTCAAATTGAACCTACCAAAGTTGATGAAGCTTTAGGAGATGATCAATGGATTGTTGCTATGCAAGAAGAATTAAATCAATTCGAGAGAAATCAAGTTTGGAACTTGTTCCTAGACCAAGTAGGTAAACACATCATAGGTACGGAATGGGTGTTTAAGAACAAACTTGATGAGAATGGTCTAATTTTCGAAACAAAGCAGGTTGGTTGCCCAAGGCTACAATCAAGAGAAGGAATCGACTTTGAAGAAACATTTGCTCGGTTGCAAGGTTAGAAGTTATACATCTTTTACTTGCTTATGCTTGTTCATTAAATTTTAGCTTTTTCAAATGGGCGTCAAAGCGCGTTCTTGAATGGATACATCAATGAAGAAGTCTATGTCAAACAACCGGGATTTGAAGACTTCAAGACATCCTACACATGTCTTTAAGTTGAGAAAGGCTCTTTATGGCTTAAAGCACCAAACATGGTATGATAGACTTAGCAATTTTGTGTGAAAAGGGTTTGAAAAGGGTAAGGTTGATAAAACTTTGTTCATTAAGAAAATCAAAAGTAACACTATTGGTTCAAGTCTATGTTGATGATATCATTTTTGGATCGACTAACAAAGAAAATGTGAGGAATTTTCATTGATGATGCAAGGAGAATCGAGATGTCTATGATGGGAAAGATGAACTACTTTCTTACTACAAATCAAGCAACTAAAGATGGAATCTTCATCTGACCAATCTAAGTATTGCAAAGAACTATTGAAAAAGTTTGATATGGAAAATTGTAAAGCATGAATACTCCATGGGCTCACGGTACATGTTGATCAAGATGAATAAATTACTCCAATTGATATTACAAAATATCGGTATGATTGGTTCCTTATTATATTTGACGACCGTCGACATAATATTTAGTGTGTGTCTTTGTGCTCGCTTTCAAGCAAATCCAAAGGAATCACACCTGGCAGTTAAAAGGATCATGAAGTATCTCAGGGCAAACAAATGTAAACATGGTATCCTAAAGGTAGTTTGCACTTTAATTGGTTATTAAACCCAGTTATGCGGGATGTAAGCTGATCGTAAAAGCACAAGTGGTACTTGTCACATCATTGGAAATGCATTAGTATCATGGGCTTGTAAAAGCAAGCATGTGTTGCTCTGCACGGCGAAAGCGAGAATACATAGCGGTGGTTGTTGTGCCGCAAAATTCTTTGGCTCGGCAACAACTCCGTGACCTGGGACTTGATCTGGGATGCATTCCTCTTCGATGCGACAATACAAGTGCTATCAATATTACAAAGAATCGGTCATGCGTTCAAGAACCAAACATATAGATATTCGACATCATTTTCTCCATGATCATGTACTTCAGGAGATCGAAGTCACTTTTGGATACTCATATTCCATGAGGATATCTTCATAAAACCGCTTGCTAAAGACCTTTCTTCAAAATCCGAGAGGAACTTGGTATTTTGGATGAAGGTGATCTCTAAATGTTTCAAAGGTGCCGTCTGAATTTTCTTCAAAATTTATGTTTAGTACACTCTGCTTCCTACTCCTTCTTATATGTTTTTATTTGTTAAAATATATGTGTGTATATTGTGTATTACAAAACTCTTCCTTTCTAGCAAATTTTTCAAGTTTTGGCATTTTGCAGCGGAACCCGGTTCCATGGGTGAACGGTTCTGGTACATTTTCGAGCTACTTTTACAAGCAGGCAGGGTTCCTGTTATGCGAACGGTTCCAGTAAACTTGATATTTTTCCGAAATGAGCAACGTTTTGTGTTTTACATGAGTCATTATTTGTTTTAGGTTTTGTTGGTATAATATTATAAGTGCTTTTTAATAAGTCTTTATGTCATAGTCAATATTCATCTCTCATTACAACTTCATCTTCTTCCTCATGAGCCCTTCCACCTCCATTAACACAGATTCATAAAGCTCAACATCTTTTCTTCACCAACATTTCAATACCACTACTCTAAAACCACTATAGAATCACCTCTCATTCCATTTTCATACTCGAATCTCACAAACTCTCAACATTAAGAAAATTATCGAACCTAACTTTCATTTTCTCAAATCTCCATGGGTCCCAAAGAGCTACAAGGTCGAGCAAAGGAAAAGCTCGGGTTGAAGATGAAACTTCTAATATTCATCCTCGACCATGTGAGTCTCGAAGGCTCACCTTCAAATCCGTGGCAAAACTTCTTAAAGCTAAGTTTTGTAAACTTATACTTTCCTGCTTCGTAGCTTTTGTTCCCATTTCGAGTTGGCTCTATTTAGGGTAACTAGGTTTGTTAGTGACCATGGAAATATTTCTGATCTAGTTAAGAATTTTATCACAATTTAAAATGACTGATGAATTTGGTGATATTACCACGACTTCTCATGTATTGTCAACAAGTATCTCTTTAATTGAGAATTTGGTGATTTGTTGAGTATTCCTCATGAAGGTTTGGTTACGGTTGGTGGTGTTATTCACATGATTGGCTACCCTACAATATGGTAAAGATTTTTATCGATGTGTAGGCCACACAACAAAACAACTGCTTTCATGACTCCTCTCATCATCAAATCTGTTTGGCTCGAAATCTTTACGTAAGTGACAGTCACATCTCATTATTGCCTATATCTTATTTCCAAGAATTCTAACCACTCACGCATCAATGAGTTTGAATTAATGGTCACGAATGCTTTGAGCGTCGATTGCTCGATTAATTGGGCCTTTTATGCAGTATGTATCATATTAAAGCAGTGCAATCACTAGATGGTGGTTTACCACATATCGAGCCATCTCTCATATTGGAACATCTTTGGGGTTAACCTTCACGGGAGTGACTAGAATTCAAGGAGATAAGGAGGCTATCTCGAATATTGCGCTCTTAAGAACAAGCATCATTCTTGATGCTAGAGTCACTTTCATTACAAGGAGGATTTTGAACCAATTGTCCAATATGTCGCTCGACCTCCGTGAGGATACACCTTAGATTTGTTGTTTAACCAAATGACCCTCTTCCAAAACATGTGATGATCGCTTTGATGTGCTCCGACAGAAAATGCTTCCACCGCGTCAACTGACCCATGATATCACTCAAAACTCATTCTTAATCACCTTGATGAACAACAAGTTCAAGATGAAGAGGTGTCAGGAATTGGAAGTGGTAGTGAGCATGAAAGTGAAGATAGCGGTGATGAGATGAATGAAGATGAAGACTAGACTTATTTTTAAAATTTCTATGTCATTTCTTTCATTTTACTTTGTTATGTTTAGACAATGTTCCATCTTATGTTTCGTGATGTTTAGGTTTTAATGTTTTGTTGTTCTATGTTGTATCGTTACAATTTGTTTTGTTCGTACTTTACCATGTGATTGTGTTTACATGTGTTTGTGTTTTAAATCTATTTCACTCTTTTCCCCATCCTTTTGATGTTAACAAAGGGAGAAGAATGCATACATGTTGTTTTGTTTCTAAGAAAATGGGCCAATAACTATCATAAAACTCACTCCAAAATTCAAAGAATCATGGACTTAGGGAGCATACAATTTAGGGGCCTTGCATTTGCTTAACTTTCTTGCTACACAAAAATAAAGCGTTTCAAGAACTATTTTCAAAGACTTGGTTGTCATCATCAAAGGGGAGAATGTAATTGCAAGCTTCTCGATTCATATCTAAAGCATTGGTTTGATGAAGACAACATGGATATCAACATTCAAAAGGATGTGCAAAAAGTATATAATCATATAAAACATCTCTACAAGTCTTGAAGATTAGAAGAAAATTTTTAAAAGAAACAACATGGCATAAGGTATAAATAAATCTTAAACTTGAATATAGATGTTCACAAAAATGCATTCATAATCATATACATATCCATATGTTTAACAAAGAAAAATATATTTGAAATATTTTTCAAAAGAATTTTCAAAAATAAACTTTCGAGGGCAGGTTCTACCATGAGGCGGGTTCCAAACTCTTTCAAAAACACGCCTGGTTTTGTACGGAAGCAGGTTGTACCATAGGGAACCGGTTCCTGCGTGTAAATTGAATTCGGTTGTAACGTTCACCAAAGGGTTACGTCATCGAGGCGGTTCCCAATTCGATGATTTCATGTTGATTTTTGAACATATTTCAAATGGTATTCATTCATGGTTGCATTGCATCTTTTCATATCAAAGGCATGAATGGAAGGTATTTGTGATTATAAATAGTGCGAGAATTTTCAAATTCAAATAACCTTCTTCAATTAACAATTTTCATCATTCATATTTTCATATTCTTCCAAACTTTCAAGTGTTCATACAAAGTCATAATTTTGTGAAACTTGCATTATACATTTCAATCATTACAAGTTTCATATATGCATTGTGAACATATATAATCATTGTTTGAAATTGTTTATTTCTTGAAGAAGAAGATCAATCAAAGATTGATAGTCTATCCATCTATTTCAAATAAATCATTGTATTACAAAGAATATATTTCCTTACTATCAGGTTGTTGGAAGTAAGTGTTGTGATTTGAAGGATTGTTCTTCATTCACATTAGTGTTTGGTTTTGACCTTAAAGGTATTAAGAACCTTTGGTCACCTATGGTTTAGATAGTAAGCATAGGTTGTACAATTATTCTAAACTATAGTGAAATCTCTTTCGTGTTGGAAGGGGTGAAGTACTCTCGGATTGTGAGGGAACCGGGATATAAGCATGTTTCTTTACTTTTACATTTATCGCTTTCATCACCATAACCAGAAAAGATAAGAAGAGTCAAAAACCTTGAACACTTAACCACAAAATTACTACAAGTTCTCTTATAAAAGCCAGAATAAATTTTATATACCTAATTCACCCCCCTCTTGGGCACTCTTAGACTTACAACATTCACATTCTTGTAGTAAGAATCCTCTCCCTAATATCTTCATCATAAATCCTACTCTTGTTCACCAACTCGGCCAAAGCGAGTAATCTGTGATATCTAATAAGCCTCTTGATATCACCTCTCAAAATATTCACAAACTTGAGACACTTAGATCTCGGCATTCATAGTATTGTAATAAGGACAATACTTAATCGGCTCTTGAAATCTTGAAACATATTCAGCAGTTCTATTACCTGTGAAATGCAGTGACAATGAGACTCGGGAAGTCATGACATGATCTAACATTATAAAAATAGACAAGGTAGAATGTACAATTAACGGTCACGAGAAACAAAATAACACAAGGAATTGTTATCGGTTCGGTTTAACTTGACCTCGTCTAAAGGGGCTTCAAGGCGAGAGATGCAACTAACTATCGACATTATTAATTGGAGCTAAACCTTCCCTATTACACCTCCTCACTTAATCAAACTACCCAATGGACCTTCTACCTAAGATACGTAGATATGAGAAGCTCGCTCACACCCTCGATTATAACAAACCGTTACACTAAACAAAACTAGAAACAATTTGAAGATACCACAATTCAAACACAATACAAAAGCAGTTAACTTGTGACCCAAACTAACTAAGACTAAAAAGCAATATGCTTCTAAATTAAGACACACCTTGGAGTTACTTCACGGTTTCCTCCAGAACATAACACCCTCTTACCTATAGGCTTGAGGTGTACACATGGTGACCTTCCACAATCCAGGAGGTTCATCTAGAGACTCGCCCTAAAAACCATTATATTTAATCATTGGTACCAAACTTAGGTTACAAAGCTTTTATTTATAACTATTACCCAATTGGTTTGGCCTTCAATAACGACTTGAATTTGTAACAAACTATAGTAACAAACTTCTGCGAGAGAAACAAACAAGCGAGATAACCCTCTAAATCAGGCCTTGTTGATTTTCTCCTTAGCTCTTGGACTTCCACAAATGCCTTGAAGATCACACCCATATGATGCATAATATTCCAAGAATATTACGCATTATTTAAAACTATAATTATGTAAACTTTGTGATTCGATGGCGTGATGTCGGATGTTTGATGTCGTGACATCTTCTTGACATGTTGTTCCAAATGTTGAAACATTTCAATACAACATGTTTCTCCATTAAATAGAACTTCAACATTCTTTCTCCTTACAAGTTATAAATCCTATTTAACTTATTCTGCTAAATTAGTTTTACCAAATATAAAGCCAATCCTAAAATAGAGAATCAACAATCTCCCCTTTGGCTTATTTTGGCTAACACTAATTACATATCCTTTATTACAAAAGCATAATAAAATATACAAGGGTTTAAACAATTTAATCCGGTGATGCAATTTAGAAGTTTTTAGTTGTCATTGTTTATGATATTTCAAACTTTACAAGTAGCGGTCTTGATCTTCTTTTATGATGTTGAAACATCATACTAGGACATCTTTTAATTTGGTCTAACTCCAATGTTCTATCTCTTTTAAGGATCCCGGATCACTAAAGTTTCTCTCCCTTAAATTTTCTCTTCAAAGATAGCATAACATAACCACTTCTCCCTCTTTTTATCCATAATAAGGCGAAGGCTTGTTGAAGGAGAACTCACTATAGCACAGGAAACATAACATCATAGGCACCATCTTCACAAGAAGAGAAATATTGAGGCCATGATGCACATGAGGAAAGATACTAAATACTCCCTTCATCACGAGAACTATGCTACGACCACAGTTGACCTGACATCCTTTTTAGGCAACCTGAGGAAACTCACTATGAAACAAACACTTGAACTATCCATTTATAGACATAAAGAACCAGACCTCTATATTAAATAACTTTCGAACACAAGACACAATTTGTGTTCATAACTCAAAACAAGACATGGAACAAAAACACATGTAGAAATACAAGAACCAACAAACTTAGAATAAGACATCCTATTCACTATCTTTCAACAACAATGCAAATATTAACCTCAGACTTAACAACATCTAAACACTTTACCCTTTTCCTATGTTTTCACAAGTTGGCAAACATAACCTTCATGACTCTAAACTAACTCGTATGCAGAGCGAGGGACATGAGTAAGACAAACAAAGACACAACAAAAGTGAAGGAAGAAAAGAAATAAAAGACACTATATACCTAAGCAACTTGTCATACCCCAAATTTTTCCTCCTATTCCTCAAGACATTTCACATATCCATACTCGAGATTCCTCGAGGTTGATCGAATGAACCTCTAGGCAATCGACCCAAACTAGGGTTTGGCAATTCTCGAGATCAGATGGACTCCCAACATCTCCGATGGTCATCATGCCTCCTCGTATGCTTCAAATAATCTCCATAGCGGGTTTCCTTTCTGAGTCAAGTTTCCTCGAGACAATTGCTCGATGCTTGAAAATCGATTGTATTGGACACAAAGTCAATTGTGGTCAACATCTGATCAAACTTCATGATTTTGGTCAACATCCTCATTTTGAAGTTACATTCATCATTTGGTCAAGGGTTGGTCATGATTCATCGAAAACTCAAGATTTGCTCAAAGTCAACTTTCCAAATTAGGGTTTCTAGAGAAAAGTCAAGTGAACTTTGGTGAGCATAACTTCTTCATACTTTATCAGAAAGTTTTCCACCACCTCTCATTTTGAAGGAAATTCAATTCTCTACAACTTCATGTCTCACAAGCATGGTCAAAAATGCTTCATTTGAAGGTATGGATCAAAACATTAGAGGTCCTTTTCAAAGTCAACAAAAGTCAACTTTTGGTTTGAAGTTTTATTGAGCATGGAAACTCCAATTTAGATGAAACCAAAGAGGTTGTTTATAGGACACCTAGAGCTTTCTAAAAGTCAACAACACCCAAAATGTGGAAAGTTGAGCAAGATACACCTTGCACAAGTTGGGCATTTTGAAGAGGTGCAAAGAAATACTTGTCAAAATCCAAAATTTTGCAAATGGGCCTAACTTTTCTTGGTTTAAACTTGTTCCTCGACTTATTTGGAACCTCAAAGCCAATGCCACGAATTTTACTTTTATTTTTCTATTTAATTTGGATTTTATTCATTTAAAAAAAAATTAAATTAAAAATAAAGGTAGAAAATCAAAATTAAATGTAAGATTGATTTTTCTCTCATCCTTGAGGTCAAGCAAGTCACAAAAGGTGGCAATTTCAAAATTGGCTTTGATTTGAAGAAATTGATGAAAATTTGATCAAAAGGAAAGATTTGGTATCACACAAAATTAGATATTTTTACATTGATTGATCATTATTTGCTCTTGAATTCGAGACCTAAATTCATCCATTATAAATATACAATACACTGACATGAGAAAGGACAAAAAATTGCTTGAAAGAACCCTAACCTAAGTCAAAAATCATGCCTTTCAAGCAACTGCGGCCTTGGTTTTAGATCGTTTCGATTGATTCCAAGCACTCCATTGCATTCCTTGAAGCCTATTAATCGATCGAGACCTTCAAGTCACAAAACCATTCAAAAACACGAAATCCAATTCGGTTTGTCAACTTTTTCCAAAATCGATTTTTGATTATCATCATCTCTAACATATTTTGATGTTTGTTTTGTGTTTAGATTGAAGTTTGCAAACTTTACGGATAGTTTAATTGCATTTAGGTATCAAGAACACAAGGTGCCATAGCTAGGGTTTTTACATTGCGTTTTAGGTTCTCTCGTCCGTTAAATTGGACGAAACTAGTGCCACCATTGTGTTTAGAATGTTGTTGCAATCGATCCATGTAGCCATAACTAATTTATATTGCTTGTATGAAGTTTTGAAATATCGGGGGGCCATAGGCGTCGGCAAGGCCAAGCGCTAAGTGTTTGAATTTTCAAGCGAAGAAGGCGATGTTCTTGGCGTAATCAGGCAATCGGGAGGCGAGTTTGCTTAAAAGCGTTTTGCTTCATATTATGACACGAACCGCAGTTTGGTCGGTGGTGAAGGAGGCGCGTGTTTTCCACAATGGGCTTGAGTTCGAATCTTGGCAAGACCAAATATTTTTATGACTTTGCATCACTAACATTTTCTATTTTTCTTGTTCTTTTGAATATTTTCATTCAATTTAATTTCTCTTCAAATAATTTTATCATGCATTTAAAAATCACAAAAAAATATTTTTCTTTTTGCATTATCATCAGAAAATGTTTATTTAATTTTTAATATTAAAATTAATATTTTTCATGCATATTTTATTTAATTTCTAATTAATCATTAATTTGACTTTTAATTATTTTAAATATCGAAATCGATTCCGAAAATTACCAAAAAATTATCTTATCATCTAATTGTCATTACTAACATAAAACCTTTTTCCTCATTCAAAATACTTCTTTTTGCTAACATTTTCCTCTTATGCAATTTCTCTTGTTTTTAGATTATGTATACATTCACGGGTTAGCGTTTCGGACAATTTTCTTTCGTTTTCTTTTCAATTATGTAGCGCCTATGGGATGTAATAGTTTAATTAGGACTTTTATTTTCCGCGCTCCTATTATGCTTCCCAAATTGTAATAGCGTATGATCTTTATCTTTCCGCATTTTACATTTCATGATTTACTACGCACCCATAAGCGCTAGTAATTAGGTGTGTATGGCAAGATAAAATTGGACATAGATCACTCATAATGCCAAGATAAAGTATATACGAATTTGACACTCTTTTCACGTGCACCTCTTGGGTAATTCTCTCTGGGTGCCTTCGAATAAATGGTCAAGTCCCTCGAGCGTGGGGTATCCTATGTGTCGCCTTCAAACAAATCATCATAGTCCTTGATACAAAGATCATAGACCCACGATGTAAGCCTACGATACATGATCTTGACCCTCGATTGTCGCCTATGAAAATGATGATAGTCCTTGAATGTGCTAAGATACTCTCTGAGTTGATTTATATGACCATCAGAGTATAAACCAGATGTCCTCTTACATCCAGCGAATCGGGTTACCTACCAACTAATGAATGCGGATAGCGCTATTCTAAAGGCGTAAAACAACACAACGACCAATTACGAGTAGGTGTCGACTTTTAGTTGCTTGCTCGAAGAAAATACTTTTCACACCACACTTTGTCAAAGTTCAAACTCTTTTCAAAGCGATCATTTAGAACACTTTGTATACATTCCTATGAATCATTACAAAGTCAAAGAAATTCCTTTTCAAAACATTTTTCAAACACATAGAAAACACCTTTTGAAAATGATCTAAGACAACTAAGAGCACATGATTCTACGGATGGAAATGGGTGCTAATACCTTCCTTTTCATAACCTTCTCCTTACTCGAATCTATGAAGGTCCTTTCTGTTCTTTTCACCTTCCCTTAATTGGATAAAAAAATTTGGTGGCGACTCTTGCTATCCGCACATTTGCGATACAAAAATCTCAAAGTCGGTTCATAGTATTCTGAGCGGCGACTCTGCAGGAGACACCCTAAAGAGAATACCTTAGGTTTCTAGATCCTTTCTTGCTTTTGTTTGACTTGCTTTATCTTTAAGGGTTGCTTGGGAATTATATTTGTGGGGATCCTACACGGATCGGGTTTCCTTTAGGTAAGTAGCAATAAATCGTCGCGACCGTTTAGGCGTATAAAGCAGTCAACATGATGGCTACGTTAGTGTGACACTTTTGATGTCTGATACTCATTTCAAGTTGAGGATAGTATTTGGCCTGCGTGGTGTCATCGACACTAACCTTTAGAACCTTAATTGACCCATCTTGGCCATTAGAAGGTAGAGATGGTGGCTTTGGTGTAGCCAGGGTTGGCGATACTCGATGCTCGCTGCTCATTAAGATCGGACTTTTGGGATATTTTGGTTAACCACTTGGTAGTCGTATTGAAATAAGCGCCTCGAGAAAGATCAATGATATGAGATTCCTAGAACCGGATTACTATTATAGGGACGGGATGAACCACTCGAACTTTTGGTAGGGTAAAACTAGGCTTTAGAAATGTCTTGATAGATGTCATGACATTCGATTGAAGATAAATCCTCTTGGACAAGGATGGTAAAATCTGTTCGAGAACTAGGCTTTAGAAATGTCTTGATAGATGTCATGACATTCGGAGATTGAAGATAAATCCTCTTGGACAAGGATGGTAAATCTGTTTCGAGGCGGAAGCTAAAGTCTTTGGAAGTGCATAAAGCGATCCGATGTCATGCAGATGTTATGACATTGATGTGACATTACATTACTGCGTCGGTTTTCTGAGATTTTTCGGGAAGTTTGTTGAGCATTTATTTATGTTTTACATTGTTAGAAAGCATGCTCACGTGGCTACTAGGTTAATCTTAATTAAACCTAAATTGGTTGTTGAACAAACCATGTTTTAGGAAATTAAGTAAACCCTAGCTATCTTTATAAACCAAAGCGAAGATTCGAATTTGCTTCTATATAAAATTCAACCCTGCATACGACCAGCCTCTGGATTCCATTGAAGACATTGAAGGTTTTGTTTGTGTCTTGTTAAGGTTAGTGCGTTGGTATTGTGTAATTCTAGTTTCTCTTGTGAGCCAAGCAACTATCAATTGATAAGTGCATTGGACTAGGATTTGTTGTAAGGGTAGTTTATCACTCAAAGCTTTAAAGCACAGAGTGTTTGTCTCTTGATTAAAGCTTTGAAGCAAGATCAAATATTTTATTGAGTGTGTCTTCACAATTCAATTAGTCGATAGGTTGATATCAGCTGTGGTGATTGAGGGGAGTGAGTAGGAACTCGGATCTTAGTAGGACTTAGGTTGAAGTGTCATTGGGTAGGGATTAAGTGAGGAGTTGTAAGCGGGTTTTAACTACGATTGATACTACTAATAGTGAATTTCCTCCACGGCTTGGTAGCCTCAGGGCGTGAGTTTGTTAGAAGCCGGGTGAACAACTTATTGTGTTATTCTTGCTTTCTATATTTCTTTGTGTGAATTGTCAAAGCGTTGTCGGATCTTGTGTCATAACATTCTCTGTGACATTAAGTATACTTTGCGAGAATTTCAATTGGCATCGGGTAGGCGCCACCTTGTTATTGGGTGAGATCTAGGGATAGTTTACGGCGTAATGGATAAAGAAGAAGGATTTGGAGGAAGACCACCTATTGCGGATGGTCTAATTATGATTCTTGGAAGCCTCGTATGGTTGCCTTCTTAAGATCGGTGGATATCGAGGCTTGGAGGCTGGCGATAAGGATGAAACATCGACCAAGGTTGAGAAAGATGGGACTCTTGTCTTGAAACACGAGGAGGAATGGAGCAAGAGGAAGAAGAGTTAGCTCTGGAAACTTTAAGGCATTGAATACTCTGTTCAATGGCATTGGGCTATATTGGGCCATCCATGTGAGGTGGCCAGGATGTTTGGGACACCTCAACTACTCATGATGGGACATCCAAGGTGAAGATGTCAAGGCTGAGATGCTCACTACCAAATTTGAGAATTTGAAGATGAAGGAAGATGAGACCATTCATGAATTTCACATGAGTAATAAAATTGCCAATGCCTCGGGGCACTTGGTGAAAAGATGTCGGAGGAGAAATTGGTGAGGAAGATTCTCGGATCCTTCCTAAAAGATTTGCAATGAAAGTAGCGCAATAGAGGCACGGGACATCGGCACCACAGGTTGAAGAACTTATTGGATCCCTTATGACTTTTGAGATGGGAATCGGTGGCTGACGGGAAGAACAAAAGCATAGCTCTTATCAAAGTGCAAAGAAGGATGCAAGGTAGAAGATGAGGAAGATATAAAGAATCTATAGCTATGCTTGGAAGGCAGTTCAACAACTTATCAGAGGATTGATCCAAAGTCAAGGTCAAATGTCAAGGACATTGCATCGACATCGAGATCGTATGACTCCATGGAAGATCAAGTCGGAAGACAAAGGAGTAAGCGGAGGTCCAATGTCATGAATGTGAAGGATATGGACATATTAAATTTGAATGTCCCACCTTTCTTAAGAAACAAAAGAAAGGAATGGCTATCACTTGGTCGATGGTGATTCGAGTAGTGAATCGAGGAAGGTGCCAAACTTCCTTTGCACTCAGGTGGAGGTACGATATGGATTCTAGTGATGAGAGTAACCTTTGAAGCTTCTTTGAGACCTACGAGGCTTGTGAAAAATGGTGAAGCGTGTCGTGAATGAGGAGCAGAAAAAGGCGATTGAGAAGTTGGGCGAGAATGTGAAGCTAGAGTGAAGGAAAGCGAATACTATAAATCTCTCACGGTGATATTGTCATGTTGAACTCAAACTTGATCGGATGTCTAATCATCAAAATATTGACATTTAGTCGAAAAGTTGGATGAAATTCTTGACTTGGACAAAATGCAAGAAATAAGCATGGTTTAGGATATGTGGTGAAAAGAAACACATTGGTGACATCGAGGAGAAGAGACATGGGAGAACAATGTCAAACAAGCATTACAACACAAAGCAGGATGTATGCGGAGCGGGTATGTGGTACAAAGTTTGCTAATAACCGGAGAGGAACAAACACAGGAAGTCAAAGGCAAAGAGGATGTCATACCACAAAAGCGGAAATAGGCACAGCTCGGGATATGTGAAGGCTAAGAAATTTGTTGATCACGAGGAAAAGCAGACCTAATGAACCAATGTCAAGCGGATGTCACAACATTGGGTTCAACATCAAAATCATAGAAACACAGACCAAAAGTTTCAAAGATGGAGATGTTATTATTGTGGAAGGTTTGGTCACATAAAGTCCACACTGTATAGGCTACATGGGTATCCTAATCAAGTTCCATATGTAGCCTAAGTCAACAAGGCATCGTACACTCACAGGTGGAAGAAGAAGAGACTACACTTCATGTACGAGACTTCTCTTAAAGTATCTCCCAAGGAAGATTGGTATTTTGTGATGGGTGTTCGAGCATATATGGAGCAATCTTCTCAATGATGTTAAGCCTCGTTCTACGGGCACCTTTGGAGATGGAGCTAAAGGAGAAATCAAAGGTGTTGGAAACTCAAATTGGTGCAGGTTCCAAACACAGATAGATCTTCTTGGTAAAGGTTTGTTGCAAATCTCATTAGCATAAGTCGGCTATATGATATGGGATTCCTTCGACTTCACTAAGGCGGAATGTCTTGTGATCAATGATGAACAAGCGTTGATCATGAGAGGTCGAGATCAAGGACAAGCGCTACTTGTGGAATCACGAGAACTCCCTCTGCATATGTGCTCTGGACAAAGATGAAGAAAGTGAAGTTGGGGCAACAGAAGCGATCGGCCACACCTCGGAGGAATGAAAGGATCGGTTCCATAGAGAGTCGAAGATTACAAAATTCACATGGGAAAAGGAAAATCATGGTAATTGTCGGTGGACGAATCGAATGTCACACTCAATGTCGGACATTTGATCACTCTGAAGTACTAAAGCAAAGCACTAGGTTACGGCATGAAAGGTTGACCAGTGTCTTCTTCGAAATGTTCGGGAGAAAAGTATTGGATGAAATCCTCATTGTCGAGAGGAGGAAATAGCATGGTGGCTTCAATCCATGGTAATCACTTGGTATCTGAAGAGTCTCGAACACAATGATGGATGACTCAACACTTCTTTCCACGAACAAGTGTGCAAATTATGTCGAAGCTTGGAATGAAGAAGCGACCACTAGGACTATTACCCTTCCATTTGAAGGTGTCCAAAAGAACAAGTGGAAAGGGTTGATCAAAGCTTGTGTAAAAGTTTACATTGGATGTGTCCCCTTGAAGTAATCTCATTCCTTGGATCGTGAAGCGAACTATGTGGTCTATACAATGTTGAAATGAACTCCTGACGGTGAGCAATTGTTCTAGGGTAATGCGGTTAAACAGACGATTGAGTACAATGTCATACGAGGATGTCATGACTTTGTCTTTGTGACATTATTACAAAATTTCTTGAGGTTAGTCGGTTTAAGACTTTAAGGGACAAATTGGGTATTTGTCAATATGAGGAGTTATGCAATTAAGCTGTGCCTACATCAAGGGATAAAATGGATTTGTTATGTCATTACTCATAAGTGGGCTATTTAGGTACTTTCATCCTTATTTTAAAAGTCAAGAATAGGAAGAGACACCCATATAAAGTTTCCCCTTAAAAGTATCACTCTTTCTTCATCTAAAAGAAACTCTAAAATCCTTGCCATCTTAAGCTCTCGGTCTCTCAACAACCAACGTGAAAAATGTCTTCATCCTCGTCATCGTCAACAATGGGATCTTCGTCTCCTTCAATGGTGAAGTTAGGTCAAAGCGAAAACATGCAGTTGAAGCATTGGCAGTTACTCCACTGCGTACCATGGCACGACCGAAAAAGTCGAAACTCACACAAGAAATACGAGAACCTGGGCATCTCCCACGGTAAGACTTCTATCCCATCATCCTCCTCTCTAGGACTGGAGTTCGATTACCGCGTGGCCATAGCTAGGATAATGTCGATATCCTAAATGGGAATAAAGCATGCACGGGATCTCGGTCCCCACAGATCATAAAGCTAGCCTGAGCTTGGCGGATGATCGGATGTCAATAGAATGTCAAGACATCGATAATGTTGACTCCCTGTCAAGGTTGATGAAAACCATACGGCCGGTTCACGCAAGTATCAAGATGATAATGTAGTGGAATCCCTGCGATAATGTGAATGAGATCACTGATGAAACTCTAGAAATCTCCAGGATCATTGTACCTGATAACTCTCATGCGGTCTCTGCGATAACATATCGCAGTATTCTTGAAGATACTCACGAGAAAGAACGATCAAATATGGTTTCTCATATCCTCGACCTAGATGAGGTTTCGATAATGACCTCATAGCCAAAGGTGAATCGGCATTGCGGAAGGGTTATGAATAGGAAAGGGAAGAAAATCTTTGTTCTGAAGAAAGTTGAAGTTGGATGCAAGACTCCTAGAAATGAGAAAGAAGGTTGTAGGAACATCGGTAAGAGCAACAACTTGGAACTTCAAAGGGAGGACAAAGTCAATAATGTTAGTGATACCCTTAAAGCAAGAGCACTTGATAGTCGGGAAGGGCACGAGCCCTCGGACGGGATGATTCGACTTTGATGTTATAGAGAATGTCTCGACATTCATTCAAAAAAGGTTGTCTCTTGGGAAAATACCCCTTGTCCTAAGTGCCAATTGACAACATTTCTCACCACAAAATGCTAATAGGTGGAAGTATGTGAGTTTGAAGAGAATTTCCTGGAGGCGAATAAAGATGCCACAGAATGCAAGGTGGTTGATCGATCAAAAGAAGGGTTGATGAGAGCGTGATGAAGTTCTCAAATTGTTATGAAGGCTTGGTGAAAGAGTTTGTTGTAAACCTATCCGATTGGATGTCTGATGGAAGTTAGTGACTTTGTTGTATTTGTTAGGGAAGAAAAGTGAAGTTTTCCCCAAGGTAATCAACAAGTATTTGGGAGATCGGAGGAAGCTCGACACAGGCTTGAAGAGCTGATAATCAAGTGTGTCAAACAATTCTGCGCAACAAGTAAAACATTGGCCACTAAAGGAAAACTTCTGCTAGCAAGTTAAGTGTCAAATTTGCTAATACGCACAAGATAGGTGCACAGCTGAGTTCCACGACCATAAGTCAACCATCGATTGATTTGGGGAGGTTCATCTTTTATTGGAACAAAAGCAAAGTTTGACTATGGAAGCTACATTTTGATCGGATCCTAAGACATCTTTGATAGCTATGCTATAAAAGGACCAATAGCATTTCCCTCCCTCACATGTGGTATTATCAGCAGTCGGTGCCACGACATTAGGGGATAGAGATCGGTGTGCAAAAGAGCTCGCCTTGGCTTCCACTACAAACTATTTCAAGGAAGCATGTTCGACATTGTCATGACATCTTGAGACATCAATGTCGAACCAAACTCTCGGAGGGCAAATGTCATTCTTTGTGCTAAAAGAGACATGTAGGGAACTTGAAGCAAGGAAGCGAGACCATAGAAGCAATGATCTACTCTTGAAAAGAAAAGAAGACAGAGGTGGAGGAAGAAAGGATTCTTGATGGAGACACACGGTGAAAATATGGTTGTTAATGGGATCTTGATGCGGTGAGCAAGCATTGCTAAGAAGGATCGAAGAAGCTTCTTTCCAGGTGCTTCTTCGGAGAAGAAACACACAGTGATGCACTCTTTATATTTATACTGATTTTCTCTTGTTACTTGGTTTTATTACATCAAATTTTCCTTCTTGTCTGTTGTTTTGTCGTATGTTGGATGGTTGTAATTGTGTTGTGAATGTAACCCTTGAATATTTATCTTTGTTTTCCTTGATACTCCTTTATGTTCATTGTTTGGGGCAATGTATTGTTGGCCTTTTATGGCTAAAGGGGAGAAGAAATCTTGTGGAAGTATTAATGTTTGGGAAGTATTAATGTTTGGGAAGCTTGTGGGGATTATGGCCTAAAATTTTATGGCTGTTTGTTTAAATTTTGTTTGTGGGCAATTGTGGGAAATTGTGGGACTTTTGTATGGGTAAATTCTTCTCTTAGTTCTAGTTACTTGAAGCTTAGGAAGCTTAGGAAAACTTAGAACTAGGTTGTTAGTCTTCTGTGCATTTTGTACTCACGATAGGTCTAGTAGTTTAGCCAAAAATGTGCCAAGGGGAGTTTGTTAGTGTTTTAAGTTGGCATCAATTTTGGTAAAACTAGGCTTTAGAAATGTCTTGATAGATGTCATGACATTCGAGATTGAAGATAAATCCTCTTGGACAAGGATGGTAAAAGTCATTTCGAGGCTGAAGCTAAGGCATGCTGGAAGTGCTGCGAAAAGCGATCGATGTCATAGCGGATGTTATGACATTGATGTGACATTCATGAGAATCGGTTTTCTGAGATTTTTCGGGAAGTTTGTTGAGCATTTGTTTATGTTTTTCTGTTGTTAAGCATGCTCACGTGGCTGCTAGGTTAATCTTAATTAAACCTAAATTGGTTGTTGAACAAACCATGTTTTAGGAAAATTAAGTAAACCCTAGCTATCTTTATAAACCAAGCGAAGATTCGGGACGCTTCTATATAAAGAAATTCAACCATACGCTCTGACCACGCCTCGGATTCCATTGAAGACATTGAAGGTTTTGTTTGTGTACTATTAAGGTTAATGGTTGGTATTGTGTATTCTATTTTCTGTGAGCCAAGCAACTATCAATTGATAAGTGCATTGGACTAGGATTTGTTATGAGGGTAGTTTATCACTCAAAGCTTTAAAGCACAGTGTTTGTCTCTTGATTAAAGCTTTGAAGCAAGATCAAGATATTTTATTGAGTGTGTCTTCACAATTCAATTAGTCGATAGGTTGATATCAACTGCGGTGATTGAGGGGAGTAGTGGAACTCAGTTTAAGTAGGACTTAGGTTGAAGTGTCATTGGGTAGGGATTAAGTGAGGGTTGTAAGCGGGTGGGTTTAACTACGAATTGATACTAATAGTGAATTTCCTCCTGACTTGGTAGCCTCCGGGGCGTGGGTTTGTTAGAACCGGCGGGTGAACAACTGTGTTATTCTTGCTTTCTATATTCTTGTGTGAATTGTCAAAGCGATGTCGAATCTTGATCATAACATTCTGTGACATTAAGTATCTGTACACCTTTATTCCCCGGCTAAGTTATAGCGGACTCAGACTCTTCTTGGGTCTCTCAACAACCATTAAATGCTCAGCCAAGATCTACACTCGGAATCCCGGTGGGCGCCTCCTAAATTTCCTCGGCGGGATCATACAAGGTCCTCAGCGGATCGCTGGACTCTCTCCGGTGAGTACTATATATGAGATCTCAGGAACGAGCCTCTCAAATCTCTGCCTTCCTCCACAATATCTAGGCCCAGACTTGGTCGGATAGTGCATCGGAAGAATCAGGATATCTTTCTTCTCTTTCAAAAGCGGGGTTCTCACCTACTCGATTCCCAATGATGGGAAATCTTGAGCAGAGCATCCATCTTCTTCAAGATGGATATGTTTTGAAATATACAACATCTATCATTCATACATTACTCATAAAGTCATAATTCATGCATATGTCATCATGCATCATACTGCATAAAACTATGAATATTCTATCAAAGTTTCTCTTGTTTTCTCCAAAGCAATTGAAAGTAACCCAGCATAAAGGGGTCCGTTAAGCCCCAGGCAAGCGGGAAAACTATTTGAAAGAACCCTTAGTTGTCCTCAGCCGGTAGTCGAGATTAAGCCCGAACCGGCGGGAAAACTATCAGAAAGACCACGCGGTTATCCTCGATAGCAGGCAATGGATCAACACCGGTGCCTGCAGGGAAGTTATCCATTCTTGCCTTCTAATCTCTCCCAGTAATCGGCCGAAGATTTACGATTATCAGCGGCATCTGAGTCTAGCGTACGACTCGGTTGCCTTGGATAGCATCTTAAGCCCGTCTCAGAGCTATTTGTCAACATCTCTTCACTTCGAATCTGCATATATGGTTAAAAATCAATACAAATAACCTCATTCAAGGTGAACACGAAGTCTAACGTCGACTCCGCGGATGGCATCTTAAGCCCGTCTCCTCTCCGTTCGGGAACATCTGATCGGCTGTCGACTCACTCCCGCATCGACCTTTCTAGATGGCATCTTAAGCCCGTCTCGGTCGGCTCTCTTGACAACCTCGAGTCTAGCGTCGACTCGTTCCCAGTAGTTTCAACTTCTCAAATGGCATCTGTAAGCCCATTCCATCGCTTGACCAATAGCAGTGCAAATTTTGAGTGTATTCAGTGTTCATCATCTTACACCTCGGTCACGAAAGACAAGTGTCGATCTAACCCTCGGTATAAGAAGATTGAGCGAGGGCGTTGTCATACCCCAAATTTGCCCTCCATCTTCTCAAAGATTTCATACATCTATGCTCGAGGATTCCTCGAGAGTTGATCGGACAAAACTCTCTAGACAATCAACCAAGCTAGGGTTTGGTATCTCTCAGGTCAAGATGGATTTCAACATCTCCAAGGCCTTCATGCCTCCTCATATGCTTCAAGATTCTCCATGTCAAGTTTCAAGCCTCCAAGTCAAGTTTCCTCAGAATGATTGCTCGGATGGTTGAAAATTAGTTGTATGGACAAAAAGTCAGCGTGGTCAACATGCGGTCAAAACTTACGATTTTGGTCAACATCCTCATTTTGAAGTAACACTCATCATTTGATCAAGGGTTGATCATGATTCATCAAGAAAACTCAAGATTTGCTCAAAGTCAAACTTTCTAAATTAGGGTTTCTAGGTGAAAAGTCAAGCTGAACTTTGGTGATCATAACTTTCTCATACTTTCGAAATTTTCCACCACCTCTTGTTTTGAAGAAATTCAATTCTCTACAACTTCATGTCTCACAAGAATGTCAAAAATGCTTCATTTGAGAGGTATAGCTCAAAATATTACGGTCATTTTCAAAGTCAACAAAAGTCAACTTTTTGTTTTGAAGATATATTGAGCATGGTAACTCAAATGAGATGAAACCAAAGACATTGGTTATAGGACTCTTAGAGCTTTCAAAAGTCCAGAACACTCAAAATGTGGAAAATTGAGCAAGTTACACCATTGACAAGTTGGGCGATTTTGGAAGAATGCACAAAGAGATACTCAAAAAATCAAATCTTTTGCAAATGGGCCTATTTTTCTTCATCCTAACTTGTTCCTCATTCAATTAGGAATATCAAGCCCAATACTACGAATTTTTGATTTATTTTCTATTTAATTTGTAATTTATTTATTTAATGCAAATTAAATCTTAAAATAAATTATAAAATCAAAATTAATTGGAAGATTGATTTTATTGCTTTCTTGTGATCCAATCAACCCATAAATGCCGGCCAATTTGAAATTAGATCAAATTTGGCAAGATTGGATTGAAATTGGACAAATTTGAAAATTTGATTTCATGAGAATATCAAAATTTGATTTCCATTGAATGTTGATCAATTCTTTCCAAAACCATTCCAAATCCATCGGTTATAAATATGATGCATACCTATCAAGAAAGAGCGAAAAAATTGGCTCGAAACCTAATCCAAACTCAAAGAAATCGTGTTCTTGAAGCAATTGGCAACCTAGTTCAGTAGTTTTCAATCGATTCTAAGGTGTCCATTGCATTCCTTGATACCTCGAGTGAATCGGACCTCATTGCTCGAATCCATCGAGAATCGGAAAATCCGAGTTTGGTTTGTTCTTGAAAAATCCAAATCGTATTTTAATTTTCATGCATTATTAACATGTTTCATTGTTGTTTTGTGATTAGAATGAAGTTTGCAAGCGATGCAGGTTATTTGATTGCATTTCCATGGCTTGAATCGTGATACACCATAACTAGGGTTTCTGTGCGTTTAGGGTTTCTGAAATAGGAAAAATTGGACCTCGAGACGGTACCATTGCATTGAATGATGTTTCCAATCGAACCATGGCCTTAGAATTCATTTATATTATGTCTTGCATTTTGATATTAGCGGGGACATAGTGTCGAGAGGAAGGCCGCGAGCTTTTGAATTTTCAAAGCGAAGAGGCAGTGGATGGCGCGACGGAGCAATGGGCGGCGGCGTGTGAAAATCCACTAAGTGGTTTTCAACAGATCTTGCTATGGTGTAGTGGTGGTAGTATTGGTTTTCAAGGTTTGAAAGGATGTCCCAGTTCGATTCGGTTGAGACAATCCTTTTTTCACTTTTACAAAAATATTTTTCCATATTTTCATATTTTCAATATTTTCATTCATTTTAATTAACTTACATATTTTATTTACGCATTATAAAATTGCCAAAACATTTTTCTTTTTACATTATTTTCATAAAAATCTTTATTTAATTTAATAAATTTAAAATATAATTTTGCATGCATATTTATTTTATTTTTATTTTAGCATTTAATTCACTTTTAATTACATTTAATTATTAAATCTCTTCTAAAAATCCCAAAAATTATTTTAACTTATCTTATTTCCAGCATATATTAATTTTCTCATATTAAAATTTGCATTTTCTAACATTTTCCTCTTATTCAATTCATCAGTATTTTAGATTTCTCATTTCCACGAGTTGTTCGATTCGACGACTTCTTCTAGTTTTCTATTTTTCCCAATAATGTAATTGCTCATGGGTTATAATAGTTAATTAGGCTTTTACTTTCCATAAGTTTAAATTATGTATACGCCCCAAAGCCATGTAATAGCGTAGGATTTACCTTTCCACGCTACATTTCGCTATTTATTTCCGCACCCTATAATTGTTAGTAACTAGGCGTGTATGGCAAGATAATAATTGGACATAGCTCACACTAATTTCAAGATAACATATTACGAATTCAACACACTTCTTTCACACACGCACCTTAGGTAATTCTCTCTCGTGCCTTTGCGAATTCAAAATGGTCATCCCTCGAGCGTAAGGTATTCTAGCGTTGCCTTCAAACAAATCATCATAGTCCTTGATACAAGATCATGAAGACGATGTACCTCCGAATACATGATCTTGACCCTCGATTGTCGCCTATGAAAATGATGATAGTCCTTGAATGTGCTAGGATACTTCCTACAGAGTTATATGACCATCGATGTCCCTTGAATGTCCGTTTACATCCAGCGAATGGAGCTACCTACTAACTAATGGTATGGCTAGCTATTCTAAAGGAATGTAGAAGTACAACAAAGCGACCAATTACGAGTGGGTAAATAAGTCTCTAGTTGCTTGCTCTATCAAATGCTTTTTTCACTCACTTTTTTCAAAGTTCAAATTCTTTTCAAAACTAAACATTTCCGAACACTTTGTATACACTCTTACATGAGTCATTGCAAAGTCAAAGCGAAATGCCTTTTCAAAACATTTTGTCAAACACACAGAAAGCAAATTTTTAAAAAGTGATCTAGAGCAACTAAGAGCCGTAGAATAGCTAGGATGGAAAGGGTGCTAATACCTTCCCTTTTCATAACCATTCTCCCGAACTCGAGAATCTAACGAAGGTCTTTTTTACTTTTACCTTCCCTTAATTGGATAAAATAAAAAGTCGGTGGCAACTGCTATTATCGCGTTTGGATACAAAAATCCTACAAAGTCGGTTCAAGTATCCGCAGGCTGGCGACTCTGCTGAGACGTACCTAAAGAGAGAATTGCCTTAGGGATTTCTAGATAACTTTTATCGCTTTGTTTGACTTGTATGCTTTAACTTTGAGGGTTGCTTGGGTATTATCTTATTGGGGATCCTACACGGGATCCGGTTTCCTTTTAGGTAAGTGGCATTAGATCATCGCGACCGTTAGGCGTATAACTACGCGTCAACATGATGGCTCGTTAGCGTGACACTTTGGTTGCCCGATACTCTTCATTCCCAAGTTGAAGAAAGTATTTGGCCTGCGTGGTGTCATCAGCTAACTAAACTTTTAGAACCTTTAATTGACCCATCTTGGCCATTAGAAGGTAGTGAGATGGCGGCTTTGGTGTAGACCGGGGTTGGTTGATACTCGATGCTACGCTCATTGAGATTATACTTTTAGGACATTTTGATCGACCATGGCGTCGTATTGAAAATAAGGCCTCTGAAAGATCGTGATATGAGATTCCTAGAACCCGGTTACTATTATGGACGGGATGAACCAACTCAAACTTTTGGTGGGGTAATCACCTATACCTCATCAGCCTTAACTCTAGGCTCATTGTGTGAATTGTTTGTGTGTGCTAAACATGACATCATGACATCATTAGCATTGCATATCATTTCTAACAGGACCTAGGATTTATCTTTGCTTTCTGTTTTGTAGGGATTGGCTTCTAGAAAGACTATCGAGATCAACTTCATGGGTATCCCTTCTCACTCAAAAATTGGTTTGAAATTCCGACCATGCAGTTCATCAAAGACATGGTTATCTAGCTTGATTTGGTTATCTCGGTTTTGAAGAAGATATGATGCATGTCTATTCAGTTCTTTGATCAAAACATTGCTTTACATTCCAGTTATCATTTGGTTCCTACCTTGGAAGAGTTCTCTAAGCTACTTGGGGTACCTATTCTCGACCAAATGCCATTCACGGTTTGGAAAAGGTTCCTAAGTTGAAGACATCGCATCCATACTTACACTTGGCTTTCGGACATTGAAGCCAATTGGGAAACTAGGGTGGAGTTAAGGTCTACTTTCAAGTTCTTAATCAAGCAGAGAATTCCTCAAAGTTATGAGTTTCCATGCATTTGAAAACATTGTGGCCTTGCTAATTTTGGTTTGGTTCTATTTCCTAACTCGGATCAATTCATCGATATCAATGCCATCAAATTATTTCTTACATGATCTGTACCTACCTTACTTGGAGACATCCTACATTCTCTCTTCGTACTACTAAGACAAGGAACTCTCATGTGTTGTATACGTTACTTTCCGGTGGTTTATTTACCTTCCTCCATCGGTTTTGAAGAATGAACAAAGGTTGAGATGGTCTCAAAGATTGATGTCACTCTCTCATTCGATATCCGTTGGAATCTTTTCTCTCAAAGGACTTCACATTCATTGGTTGTGGAGGTTCCTAGTACCACTCCTTGGTATAAGGGGAGGTATTACTTATAACTTCCTAGCTCTCGTCGGTTTGGTTTTGCTCGAAGAGATGGTCCCATGATATGCTTCTCCAAGATATTGTGTTCGACTACAACCACGATCTCGAATTGCAAGCGATTTATACATGCTTGGGGCATGGTAAAGAAAGGCGATACCAAGACTTTGGGGCACCGAACTCCATTCCTGGGAACCTTACCTCAAATGGAGTGCGAGCTCAGGCTCAAAACCTCATGATGCCATTCACTGTTTTACTAGTAATTATGGAACTGTTGCTATGGGTGGCGTACCTTTTATTCTCCATCTGACATGCCTCGATTTTGAAGACTTGAAGAGATCACGGATTCGACTTAAGAAGAAAGGGATACCTTTGAAGCTCGATGCTATGCAAGCGAGAAGAAAGTGTTAGAGTTGACCAAGCTACTTCACGAGGGCGAAACATCAGCCTACATCGGCACCAAGAGGAGCTGGGAGACTTAGAGCTTTAAGATTTTTATGCTTTCCTTTTGTTTTGAACTATCTCTTGTACTTAGAAAAAAAGAGGAATAATAAAAAGTACTAATAAATGTCATTCATTGCTTGTTTAACAAATTTAAATCTTTTAGGTCCTTGAAACATTGCATTGCATTCGTAGCATAACATTGCATCACGGTACATTGGAGTTGGTTTTCTCATTTGCTCGCTATTTATTTTAGAAATGGCTCTTGAGCAGTGTCAAAGATCTCGGGCTCGAATGCTCGGTTTCAGGATGTTCACCAGCTTGGTCCAGGCCAAGAAGATCTGAAGAAGCTCATCAACAAGAAGAAGAAGGTTGTTGGTCTCCTCAACATGGGTGAGCGTTTCAAAGGGGTCCTAAGGTAGTCGGCCGTATGGGCTCTCTGAAGGAAGTGTCCATGTGGAGTACCAAGGGTGATGAAGGTGGCGTGAGCCAAAGAAGGAGGAGAGGATCACTCGATTATAGCCAACACTCACGATGAAGATGACAAGTACAAGCAACTTGAAGACCGTCTGAATCTTTGTGGAAAACTTGAAAATGTCTAGGCTGAACTTTGATGATCGAGTCTTGTTCACGGTGTTGTGATTCCTCCCAAGTTCAAAGTTCCAACTTTTGCTAAGTATGATGGCATGTCTTGCCCAAAGATGCATTTGAAGTCCTATGTCGGAAGATCAATCCCTTGATGTGAGAAAGTTGTGGATGCTACTTTCGAGAGTTTGTCGAACCGTTGGAATGGTACTACTCGGCTAGAGAATGACCGTGTATCCGTACTTGGGTGACAGTGATGCTTTCTGAGACGATATGATACAATCTTTGAATTGACACCCACACGCGTACAACTACAAAGCATGTCTATGTTAGCGATGAGAAGTTCAGGGTATGCTCGAAGTGGAGAGATCTAGCGGTGAGTTCACCACCCTTGTCCATAGGGTTGGTTGATATGTTCATAGGGATCTTGGCGGCCCGTTCTTCAATCATCGATTGGAAATTCTTCATCAGTTCAGTGATATTGACGGCCGTGTTAAGGCGGTATCAAAGTGGGAAGATCCATGTAGAGTCATCTTCAAATCTTTGCGAAGAGATCTTTTGGTGCTAAGAAAGAAGCTAATCTTGTGTATGGTCGGAAGCCGAGCCAAGACCGACCGTGCTCGATCTGTGAAAGGTTGTGATCTCGATCCTACATCGGCCTGACCTCGGTGAGACAGCGTAACGAGCAGCGCCGAAAGGATTTACAAAGATCAGCATGCCTTTGTATGACCTTGCAATGTTGAAAGCGGTGATTACTGAGGATCCTCCTCGGAATGTCAACACTTCCTCTCAGAAATACAATCCTAATGCTAAGTGTGCTTACCATTCCAACTGACCGAGACACGTCTTACGACAATTGTTGGGCTCACGAAGAACAAGATTCAGATATGATTGAAGCTAAGCAGTTAATTTGATCCTCATGTTGAGACTCGAATGTGATCAGCGCCTATACCCATGACAAGAGTTCCAATCTTTGTTGGTGGCGATACTTATGTCTTCAACATAGATGACTTGACCATTCCTCGATGTTATTAAGAAGAATTTGTTGCAAGCGGTGTCGATCCGGGATGCCGGAGAATTGTCGTTGGTGTTAAATGCGCTGATGGTTGTGCTTAGTTGAGAAGGCGTGTTGGTGCATGATGGACAGCGGTGAGATACTATTTACGAAACCACACAGCGGTGTGTGAAGAAATGTCTAAGTTGAAGATCGACAATGCAGTGTTGTACCATCGTGTGGGATACCTTGGGGCCAGTGGAAAGTATGATTACATGGTGAAATACACATTCTGAGGCTACAAGATTCCTATGAAGATGTTAAAGGCGAGGATGGGGTGTGATTTCCAGAAGACTATCTTGATGTTAACACTATAAAGTTTCCTCTGCGATCCTATGCCTGAGTGGCACCTCTCATTATCACTTCTCCAGACCGTTGCCATATTCCTCGACAAGGCTATCCCTTGGAATTATGGGTGATGTTTACTATCATGGCGTCGACAAGATCCTCGACCATTGAAGATCTTACTATTGAAGTTTCTATTCACGGACAACATCACGGATCCGTGGTGACGAGCGGAAGGTATTCTCTCGAGATCTCTCCTCCAAAGACAACTGCGACTCCATTTCGCATTCCACTACTCGATCAATATCCGACTAGAGGAAAGAACCGTTGACTCATCACTGCTCAGCAAGTACCAAAGGAAGTTCTTGAGACACCTCAAAGCGAAATGGAGGAAATTACGAAGATCATCAGAAGAGTGACTACAATATTGTGGAGCAGTTGGGACTCGTCAAATCTCCGTACTTGCTCTGCTCTTGTGCTCAAGGCTCATACTAGCCTTGGTAAAGTTTAAAATGCTCATGTGCTGCGAGACACCCTACTGATCAATCAGTTTGTTTTGCTAGCTGGCTGCATGACGGCTGAGCTTACGATCTTGATTTGACTCCATGGGAAAGAAACACAACAAAGCCTTGCATCTACTGTGAATGCAAGGGCACTACATATCTCATGTTTGGTGGATACGGTTACGCTCACGAATATCCTACGAAAGCGCTTTTGATCGACGATGTCGAAGGTTGGTTACGAGACCAGTGACATTATCGTGAGCTTTTGATGGTTAAGCGCGGTACTTGGAAAGCTCACTTTGCACTGTAAAGTCGGTTCCCGGACTTTTGACTCTACTTTCTTTGTCATGGACATTAATCCGGCTTACTCTGTCTACTTCGGACGCCCTTGGATACATGAGCGTATTATCTACCTGCCACATGACTGAAATACCGGTGAAAGGAAGGTTGTCCTGATGTGTGATGAAGAAGAATATATGGTCGGTCATCTCGATCATTCGATATCTCGAGATGGAGGGTGAATTCTTGAGACTCCTGTCGAGCTTTTGAAACAATTCAGTCATGCACATGACTCTCCGTCACTCTGAAGATGCTAAAGTTCCGCCTAGGATGGCCTCATTGAAAGATGCTCAGCTGCTTTGAAGAAGGAAAATCTTGTTTGGGGTTGACTCCAGATCTTCCTTTCAAAGCCGCAAAGGCGGTTTAGGCTTCACTATCAGGGTCGAGAAAATGATACGCCGCGAGCGTGCGGCCAACTTCCTTCGCATCGGTCAGTGGAATCCATGCTATAGAAGACAGCGACAACGACTTCGACGCCAGCAAGTGGATCTTCCGACTCCGGATCATGGGCTCGGCAATTGGAAGGAGAGGCGTCATACCAATCTCCTTTAGCCGGGAGTAATTGCTCTTGTTTTGTTTTGCTTTTCGTATTCCTTTATGTTTTGAACAATAAACTTTGGCTTCAGTGCCTTGCCGGGCGTCATGGCTCGTTCTGAGGGTTATTATCTGTCGTTTGCGTATTTTCATTCAATAAATCGTTGGACTTTTGCATTCAATTGTTTGTTTTCTTTCTTTTACTTTATCACCCTTCAAAAATATGTGTTCTTACACACCCACGTGATACAACTGCGAGAATCACTCGAATCTAGATTAATATGACTATGCTAGTGCTAAATATGACTTGATAATCCGATCTACCAAGCCGGCGAAAGTGAGGAAGATTGTGAAGTGCGGAGAACTTGCCGATTTTTCTGACGAAGGCGAGTTATACAACCACCACGAAGAGCAGTTGAGGTTGTGAATTTGGAGTCTTGCGAAGGCGAAAAGAGATCAAGATAGGAGGCGGGTCTTGAGAGCAGTGTTAAAGAAAGGTTGGTTCGAGATGCTACGAGACTACATTGAGGTTTTGCTTGGTCATACAGACATGCACAGGTTTAGACATTGATATTGTGGTACACGGTTCCGAAAAAGAAGAGTTTTCTCGGTGAAGCAAAAGTTAGTCGTATCGTCACGAGATGTCGAGAGAAAATCAAAGCGAAGTTATAAAAGATTCAGCCTGGTTTCCTAGCGTTACTTCATCCACGATGGGTTGCAAATGTGGTACCGTACCTAAGAAGGATGGTAAGAGTGCATGTGTGTGGATTCTGAGATCACGAACAAGCAAGTCAGAAGATGATTTCCACTTCCTCATATTGATGTTACGGTTGACAACCTTTTCGGCATAAGGTTTTCTCCTTCATGGATGGTTTCTCCGGTTACAATCGGATCAAAATGGCTCCACGAAGACATGGAAAAGATTACTTTTGTTACGGTGGGGCACTACTGCTACAAGGTATGCCGTTGATTTGAAAACCTTGACCCACTTATCGATGCTATGGTGACATTATTTCATGACATGATTCATCACGAGATAGAGGTCTCGTCGGCGACATGATAGCTCGATCACAGACGGAAGAAGAACATCTTGATCATTTGCGAAACTATTTGACAGTTGAAGAAGTCTGATTGAGGCGAATCTAACAAGTGCACCTTTGAGTCGGATCAGGAAAACTCCAGGGTTTGTAGTCGGTGGAAGAGGTATTGAGGTTGACCACTGAAGGTTAAAGCTATTCAAGATGCCGCTCCCGCACGAGAAGGAGGTCGAGGTTTCTTGGGCCGATTGAACTACATTGCGATTCATTGCACTAGCTGCTACTTGTGAGCCAATCTTCAAGTTACTAAAGAAAGATCAAGTAGTGGGATGGAGCAGCGATTGCGGATCGCTTTTGACAAAATCAAGGGTACCTTGAATCCTCCTATTAAATGCCGCCCGAAGAAGACCTCTTATCATGTACTTGCGTGTTAGAGAATTCAATGGGGTGTGTGTTGGGGCAACATGGCCAGTGCAGTCGGAAAGAGCATGTACTACCTTAGCAAAAGTTTACCATTGTGAAACAAGATACTCACGACTTGAGAAAACTTAGCGCTTTGGCTTGGGCTGCTGCGACTAAGGCGTTATATGTTGACTCACACTACCTTGTTGATTTCCAAGATGGATCCGATAAAATACATCTTTGAAAACCAGCTCTCTCGGAAGAATAGCAAGATGGCAAATGATCTTGACGAATATGACATCCGGTACACTTCTCGAGAAAGCGATCAAAGGAAGTGTGGTAGCGATCATTTGGCTCATCAAGCCGTAGATGACTATCGGTCTATGCGGTTAATTTCCGGATGAGATGTTTTACTAATTCTGATTACGAAGAACAGGCCCGACGAGGACACGAACAAGGATCGATGGACTATGGTCTTTGATGGAGCCTCAAGCGCCTTGCAATGGCATTGGCGCCATCATTACATCCCTACGGACACCACGCCTTTCACCGCGAGTTATGTTTCGATTGCACTAACATGGCGAATCTGAGCGTGCATCATGGGTCTTAAAGCTGCTATTGACTTAGAATCAAGTTCTTACAAGTGTAGTCGGATTAAGGGGTGGGATAGAAACATCCGAATCTCATTCCATATCGAGAGCATGTTTTGAGTTTGATCCCTACTTGAAGAGATTACTTTCAATCATATTCCACGAGAAGAGAATCGGTTGGCGACGCATTAGCTACTATGTCGTCTATGTTCAAGGTTAGATGGGACAACGAGGCTCCCGGATCATCATTGAGAAGTTCGGCGAACCAACATATTGTTATGATCTTGTTGAGAGAAACCTTGGTACTATGGCGTGAAGTATCTTGAGACTCGGGAATATCCAGGAGGCATCATTAATGATAAAGTTCATGAGAAGATTTGCATCTAAATTCTTCCTCAGCATGACATCTTATACAAAGCGCAACACGACTTGTGCTTACTCCATTGTGTAGACGAGAAAACGCGTATCATGGAAGAGTTACCGCGAATTTGGTACCCTCCGTGGACACGATGGCTAAAAAGATTTTGAGGGCAGGTTACTATTGGTCCACCATGGAGCGATTGTCACCGCGCTCGATCTTGTCACAAATGCGGTTATGCGAGATAAAGTGCACGTACCTCCATACCTCGAGCGTTTAACTTCTCCTTGGCCTTTTGCAATGTGGCATTGACATGATTGGAGAAATCAAGCCCGACTTCCAATGGACATCGTTTCATCCTTGTGGTGATTACTTTACCAAGTGGGTAGAAGCGACCTCGTATGCATCATTACCAAGAATGTTGTGGCTCGATTCATCAAGCATAATCTTATCTGTCGGTATGGCACTCCGAAAGGATTATCACGATAATGGTTCCAATCTCAACAACAAGATGATCATAGAACTCGCAGCGATTCAAGATCAAGCATCACAATTCTTCTCATATCGGCCTAAGATGAGCGGCGCGATGGGCCGATAAGAACATTAAGAAGATTATGGAAGATGGCGGTGACTTACAAAGATTGGCATGAGATGTTACCATTTGCTCTTCATGGTTATCGCACTGACGAACATCACGAGGGACCCCTTCTCTCTTGTATCGGTATGGAAGCCGTCTTACCTATCGAGGTTGAGATACCCTCGACGAGTCCTCCAAGGCGAGTTGGCGAAGCGATTGGATCGAGACTTCGCCTTGACGGATTAACTTGATTGATGAGAAGCGACTCGCGTCCATGCCATGGACAGATTTATCGAAGCGAATGATCGGAGCATTTAACAAGAAGGTCAAGCACCGAGTCTACCAAGTCGGTGATCTAGTAGTCAAGCGCATCATTCTTCCTAAGGTGATCCGGGGCAAATGGACTCCCACTCGAGGACCGTTTGTAGTCAGCAGTGTTTTCGGAGACTATGATACTTAGCACCATGGATGGTGAAGACTTCCACACCACGTGAGCGAGACATAGTCAAAATACTACGCATAAAGAGACCCGCTGGTCGGCGAACCTAGGCAAAATAAGGGCATCTGGCGAACCAAAGGTTCGGGCAAAATTAAGGATATATACAAAACATGTACACCGGCAAGTCGAAAACACGAAGGCGGCTTGGGCAAAAGGTATCGATGGGCGAAAACCGAAAGGCGGTCTAGGCAAAAGTTAGGGATTTAAGCGTGACTATGTCTCTTCGGATCACTTGCTTCAGGACTACTATCGATTCAAGATTCAAATGCGAAGATCGGTCTACTCACTCTCTTGTGACAAGGAGATGAGATAGTGAAATATATGAGTACTAGCATAGTTGGAACTTAGAGATTGTTTCCGCATAGCTTTTACCTTTCTTGTGTACAAACTACTTGGCCATCACCTTTCAAATAGCATAGCTTCTTTCTCTTTACAATTTGTTGTTGTATTTGCAATAAGTCCAACGTTTGCTTTGAATGACTATCGCATTTGACAATAGAATCTAATCACAAACATCGAAAAGTGAACATACAAAAGTACTTACAGGCTCCGGGAGTTGGGATGACGGCGAAAGTTACAAATAGTTCCCCACGAGAACATCCCCATAAAGGTGTCACTCTGACACACCATCCCCAGCGGAGTATGTTAAGTAGCGATTCCACTCAATCGAACAGCGTTACATCGAGTCTCAGCGGTAACTTCATCCCGGCGGATATTTCTCAATCCTCCCCCCTTCTCCCCGGCAACGGTATCCAGACTCAAAACTTGGTCAGATAGTGCATCGGAGGAAGCATACACCTTTTATTCCCCAGCTAGAGATTACAACGGACTCCAGACTCTTCTAGCCGGTCTCGCAACCATCAAATGCTCTCAGCAAGATCTACACTCGGAATCCCGTGGCGCCTCTAAATTTCCTCACGGGATCTACATACAAGGTCCTCAACGGATCGCCCCGGACTCTCCTCGGCGGGTACATATATGAGATCTCCGACAACGAGCCTCTCAAATCTCTACCTTCCTCCACAATATCTAGGCCCAGACTTGGTCAGGATAGTGCATCGGAGAATCCGGATATCTTTCTTCTCTTTCAAAGCGGGGTTCTCACCTACTCAATTCCCAGTGAAATCTTGAGCAGAGCATCCGCATCTTCTTCAAGATGGATATGTTTTGAAATATCACAACATCTATCATTCATACATTACTCATAAAGTCATAATTCATGCATATGTCATATCATGCATCATACTTTGCATAAAACTAACGAATATTCTATCAAAGTTTCTCTTGTTTTCTCCAAAAGCAGTGAAAGTCAACCACATAAGTCGATTAAGCCCCGCGGAAAACTATCGAAAGACCGCCCTTGGTTGTCCTCCGACGGTTGGTCGAGGATTAAGCCCGAACCGGCGGAAAACTATCGAAAGACCACCTCGGTTATCCTCGATAACAGGCAATGGATCAACACCGATGCCTGACGGGGAAGCTATCCACATTCTTGCCAACAATCTCTCCCGGAGTAATCAGCACATTTATTACGATTATCAGCAGCAACTAGAGTCTAGCGTCGACTCGGTTGCCTTGGATGGCATCTTAAGCCCATCTCCGACTATTTGTCAACATCTCTTCACTTTCGAATCTGCATATATGGTTAAAATCAATGACCAATAACCTCATTCAAAGTGAACACGAAGTCTAACGTCGACTCCTTGGATGGCATCTTAAGCCCATCTCCTCTCGTTCCGGGAACATCTGAGTCTAACATCGACTCACTCCCGGCATCGACCTTTCTAGATGGCATCTTAAGCCCATCTCCGTCAGCTCTCCTATTACAACCTCGAGTCTAGCGTCGACTCGTTCCCAGGTGAAGTTTCCAACTTCTCCAAATGGCATCTGTAAGCCCATTCCGCGCCATGACCAATAGCGAGTGCAAATTTTCGGTGTATTCGGTGTTCAATCATCTTCAGGTCACGAAAGACAAGCGTGTCAATCTAACCCTCGGTACAAGAAGATTGAGCAGGGGCAGCTGTCATACCCCAAAATTTGCCCTCCATCTTCTCAAAGATTTCATACATCTATGCTCAAGTTCCTCGAGTTGATCGACAAACTCTCTCCTAGACAATCAACCCAAGCTAGGGTTTGGTATCTCTCAAGTCAAGATGGATTTCCATCTCCAATGGCCTTCATGCCTCCTCATATGCTTCAAAGATTCTCCATGTCAAGTTTCAAGCCTCCAAGTCAAGTTTCCTCAGACAATTGCTCGGATGGTTGAAAATTATTGTATTGGACAAAAAGTCATGTGGTCAACATACGATCAAAACTTCGATTTTTGGTCAACATCCTCATTTTGAAGTTACATTCATCATTTGATCAAGGGTTGATCATGATTCATCAAGAAAACTCAAGATTTGCTCAAAAGTCGAACTTTCTAAATTAGGGTTTCTAGGTGAAAAGTCAATGAACTTTGATCATAACTTTCTCATACTTTCTCAGAAATTTTCCACCACCTCTTGTTTTGAAGGAAATTCAATTCTCTACAACTTCATGTCTCACAAGAATGTCCAAAAATGCTTCATTTGAGAGGTATAGCTCGAAAACATTCTGGTCATTTTCAAAGTCAACAAAAGTCAACTTTTGTTTTGAAGATATATTGAGCATGGTAACTCAATGAGATGAGACCAAAGACATTGGTTAGAGGACTCTTAGAGCTTTCAAAAAGTCCAAGAACACTCAAAAATGTGGAAAATTGAGCAAGTTACACCATTCACAAGTTGGGCGATTTTGGAAGAATGCACAAAGAGATACTCAAAAATCAAATCTTTTGAAATGGGCCTATTTTTCTTCATCCTAACTTGTTCCTCATACAATTAGGAATATCCAAGCCAATGCCACGAATTTTTGATTTATTTTTCTATTTAATTTGTAATTTATTTATTTAAATGCAAATTAAATCTTAAAATAAATTATAAAATCAAAATTAATTGGAAGATTGATTTTATTGCTTTCTTGTGATCAATCAACCCATAAATGCCAGCAATTTGAAATTAGATCAAATTTGGCAAGATTGGATTGAAATTGGACAAATTTGAAAATTTGATTTCATGAGAATATCAAAATTTGATTTCCATTGAATGTTGATCAATTCTTTCCAAAAACCATTCCAAATCCATCCAGTATAAATATATGATGCATACCTATCAAGAAAGAACGAAAAAATTGGCTCAGAAACCCTAATCCAAACTCAAAATCGTGTTCTTGAAGCAATTGGCAACCCTAGTTCCAGCCGTTTTCAATCGATTCTAAGGTGTCCATTGCATTCCTTGATACCTCCAGAGTGAATCCAGACCTTCACATTGCTCGAATCCATCCAGAATCAGAAAATCCGAGTTTGGTTTGTTCTTGAAAATCCAATCGTATTTTAATTTTCATGCATTATTAACATGTTTCATTGTTGTTTTTGTGATTAGAATGAAGTTTGCAAGCGATCTGGGTTATTTGATTGCATTTCCATGGCTTGAATCGTGATACACCATAACTAGGGTTTCCTGTGCCGTTTTAGGGTTTCACGAAATAGGAAAAATTGGACCTCGAGACCAGTACCATTGCATTCGGAATGATGTTTCCAATCGAACCATGGCCTTAGAATTCATTTATATTATGTGTGCTGCATTTTTGATATTAGAGGGACATAGCGTCGAAGGAAGGCCGGCGACTTTGAATTTTCAAAGCGAAGAAGGTTGGATGGCGCGAAGGCAGACAATCAGGCGTGTGAAAATCCACTAAGTCCGTTTTCAAACCGGATCTTGGCGTATGGTGTAGTGGTCGGCGTATTGGTTTTCAAGGTTTGAAAGGATGTCGATTCGATTCTGGTTGAGACAATCCCTTTTTCACTTTTACAAACTCAATATTTTCCATATTTTCATATTTTTCAATATTTTCATTCATTTTAATTAACTTCATATTTTATTTACGCATTATAAAATTACCAAAACATTTTTCTTTTACATTATTTTCATAAAAATCTTTATTTAATTTAATAAATTTAAAAATATAATTTTTGCATGCATATTTATTTTATTTTATTTTAGCATTTAATTCACTTTTAATTGCATTTTAATTATTAAATCTTTTCTAAAATCCCAAAAATTATTTTAACTTATTTATCTTATTTCAGCATATATTAATTTTCTCATATTAAAATTTGCATTTTTCTAACATTTTCCTCTTATTCAATTCATCTGTATTTTAGATTTTCTTTCTTTCACGGGTTGTTCGATTCGACGTTCTTTATCGTTTTTCTATTTTTCCCAATAATGTAATTGCTCATGGGTTGTAATAGTTAATTAGGCTTTTACTTTCCATAAGTTTAAATTATGTATCGCCCAAGCCATGTAATAGCGTAGGATTTACCTTTCCGCACTTTACATTTTATTTTCCGCACCCTATAAATTTAGTAACTAGGCGTGTGGCAAGATAATAATTGGACATAGCTCACACTAATTTCAAGATAACATACTGATTCAACACACTTCTTTCACACGCACCCCTAGGGTAATTCTCTCGATGCCTTTCGAATTCAAAATGGTCGTGTCCCTCGAGCGTAGAGGTATTCTAGCACCGTTGCCTTCAAACAAATCATCATAGTCCCTTGATACAAAGATCATAGAGACCACGATGTCGCCTCCGAATACATGATCTTGACCCTCGATTGTCGCCTCAAAAATGATGATAGTCCTTGAATGTGCTAGGATACTTCCTACAAGTTGCCTTCTATGACCATCCGATGTCCCAGAATGTCCGTTTACATCCAGCGAATGGAGCTACCTACTAACTAATGGTATGGCTAGCGCTATTCTAAAGGAATGTAGAAGTACAACAAAATGACCAATTAAGTGGGTAAATAAGTCTCTTAGTTGCTTGCTCTATCAAATGCTTTTCACACCTCACACTTTTTCAAAGTTCAAATTCTTTTCAAAACAAAACATTTCGAACACTTTGTATACACTCTACATGAGTCATTACAAAGTCAAAGCGAAATGCCTTTTCAAAATTTTTGTCAAACACCAGAAAGCAATTTTAAAAAGTGATCTAGAGCAACTAAGAGCCGTAGATAACTGGATGGAAAGGGTGCTAATACCTTCCCTTTTCATAACCATTCTCCCGAACTCGAGAATCTAACGAAGGTCTTTTTACTTACTTACCTTCCCTTAATTGGATAAAAATAAAAGTCGGTGGCGACTCTTGCTATCCAGCGTTTGGATACAAAAATCCTACAAAGTCGTTCAAGTATCCAGAGGCGACTCTGAGGACGTACCTAAAGAGAATTGCCTTAGGTTTCTAGATAACTTTTATCGCTTTGTTTGACTTGTATGCTTTATCTTTGAGGTTGCTTGGGTATTATATTGTTGGGGATCCTACACGGATCCGGTTTCCTTTTAGGTAAGTGGCATTAGATCATTGTGACCGTTAGCGTATAACTACTGGTCAACATGATGGCTACGTTAGCGTGACACTTTGGTTGCCCGATACTCTTCATTCCCAAGTTGAAGAAAGTATTTGGCTTCTGCGTGGTGTCATCAGCGCTAACTAAACTTTAGAACCTTAATTGACCCGTCTTGGCCATTAGAAGGTAGTGAGATGGCGGCTTTGGTGTAGACAGGGTTGGTTGATACTCGATGCTACTCATTGAGATTAGACTTTTGGGACATTTCGATCGACCACTTGGCGTGTGTTGAAATAGCGCCTCTGAAAGATCTGATATGAGATTCCTAGAACCGGTTACTATTATAGGACGGGATGAACCAACTCAAACTTTTGGTGGGGTAATCACCTATACCTCATGCAAGCCTTAACTCTATTGTGTGAATTGTTTGTGTGTGCTAAACATGACATCATGACATCATTCGCATATCATTTCTAACTATTTCAAGGACCTAGGGTTTATCTTTTGCTTTGTAGGGATTATGGCTTCTAGAAAGACTATCGAATCAACTTCATGGGTATCCTTCTCACTCAAAGTTGGTTTGAAATTCCCGACCATGCAGTTCATCAAAGACATGGTTATCTACTTGATTTGGTTATCTCCGGTTTTGAAGAAGATATGATGCATGTCTATTCGGTTCTTTGATCCGAAACACCATTGCTTTACATTCCAGTTATCGTTGGTTCCTACCTTGGAAGAGTTCTCTAAGCTACTTGGGATACCTATTCTCGACCAAATGCCATTCACGGTTTGGAAAAGGTTCCTAAGTTCGAAGACATCCATCCGCCACCTTAAGCGCTCGGACATTGAAGCCAATTGGGAAACTAGAAGTGGAGTTAAGGTTTACTTTCCAAGTTCTTAATCAAGAAGAGAATTCCTCAAAGTTATGAGTTTCCATGCATTTGAAAACATTGTGGCCTTGCTAATTTTGGTTTGGTTCTATTTCCTAACTCGGATCAATTCATCGATATCAATGCCATCAAATTGTTTCTTACCCGCAATCCATGCCTACCTTACTTGGAGACATCCTACATTCTCTCCACACTCGTACTACTAAGAGACAAGGAACTCTCATGTTGTATCCGTTACTTTCAAGGTGGTTTATTTGCACCTTCCTCCATCGATTTTGAAGAATGAACAAAGGTTGAGATGGTCTCAAAGATTGATACTCTCTCATTCGATATCCGTTGGAATCTTTTCTCTCAAAGGACTTCACATTCATTGGCGTTGTGGAGGTTCCTAATGTACCACTCCTTGGTATAAGGGGAGGTATTACTTATAACCCTTCCTTAGCTCTCACGTCGGTTTGGTTTTGCTCGAAGAGATGGTCCACATGATATGCTTCTCCAAGATATTGTGTTCGACTACAACCACGATCTCGAGTGAAGCGAAGGTTTATACATGCTTGGGGCATGGTAAAGAAGGCGATACCAAGACTTTGGGGCACCGAACTCCATTCCTTGGGAACCTTACCTCAAATGGGTGCGAGCTCGGGCTCAAAACCTCATGATGCCATTCACTTTGTTTTACGGTAATTATGGAACTGTTGCTATGGGTGGCGTACATCATCATTCTCCATCGACATGCCTCGATTTTGAAGACTTGAAGAGATCACGGATTCGACTTAAAGAAGAAAGGGATACCTTTGAAGCTCGATGCTATGCAAGCGAGAAGAAAGTGTTAGAGTTGACCAAGCTACTTCACGAGGAGCGAAACATCAGCATACATCGGCACGAGGAAGCGCCATGGGACTTAGAGCTTTAGGATTTTATGCTTTCCCTTTGTTTTGAACTATCTCTTGTACTTAGAAAGAAAAAAAGAATAATAAAAGTACTAATAAATGTTTGTTCATTGCTTGTTTAACAAATTTAAATCTTTAGGTCCTTGAAACATTGCATTGCATTTGCATAAACATCGCATAACATAGCATAACATTGCATCACGGTACATTGGAGATTGGTTTTCTCATTTGCTCGCTATTTATTTTAGCGAAATGGCTCTTGAGCAGTATCAAAGATCTCCGGGCTCGAGAATGCTCGGTTTCAACGGATGTTCACTGACTTGGTCCAAGGCCAAGAAGATCTGAAGAAGCTCATCAACAAGAAGAAGAAGGTTGTTGGTCTCCTCGACATGGGTGAGCGTTTCAAAGGGGTCCTAAGGTGTCGGCCGTATTGAGCTCTCTGAAGGAAGTGTCCATACCTAGGGAGTACCAAGGGTGATGAAGGTGAAGCGTGAGCCAATGAAAGGAGGAGAGGATCACTCGATTATAGCCAACACTACGATGAAGATGACAAGTACAAGCAACTTGAAGACCGTCTGAATCTTGTGGAAAACTTGAAAATGTCTGGTGAACTTTGATGATCGAGTCTTGTTCTGGTGTTGTGATTCCTCCCAGTTCAAAGTTCCAACTTTTGCTAAGTATGATGGCATGTCTTGCCCAAAGCTGCATTGAAGTCCTATGTCGAGGAGATCAATCCCCACGATGACGAGAAAGTTGTGGATGCACTACTTTCAAGAGAGTTTGTCGGAACCAGTTGGAATGGTACTATCGGCTAGAGAATGGCCGTATCCGTACTTGGGTGACTTAGCTGATGCTTTCTCTGAACAGTATGAGTACAATCTGAATTGACACCGCTCGCATGCAACTACAAAGCATGTCTATGGGTCGTGACGAAGTTCAAGGTATGCTCGAGAGTGGAGAGATCTAGCGGTGAGTTCAACCACCCTTGTCCATAGGGAGTTGGTTGATATGTTCATGGGACAACAGCAGGCCCATTCTTCATCATCGATTGGAAATTCTTCATCCGGATTCACGTGATATTGTGATGACGCATTGAAGTGGTATCAAGTGGGAAGATCCATGTAGAGTCATCTTCAAATCTGCGAAGAGATCTTTTGGTGCTAAGAAAAGCTAATCTGTGTGTATCGGAAAAGCCGAGCCAAGACCGACCGTGCTCAATCTGTAGAGCGGTTGTGATCTCAATCCTACATCGGCAACCTCGGTGAGACAGCGCGTAACGAGCAGCGCCACGAGGCGATTTACAAAGATCAACATGCCTTTGCCATGAGCCTTGCAACACATGTTGAAAGCATAGTGATTACTTTGAGGATCCTCCTCGGAATGTCAACACTTCCTCTCGAAATACAATCCTAATGCTAAGTGTGCTTACCATTCCAACAGCCGAGACGCGATCTTCGACAATTGTTGGGCTCACGAAGAACAAGATTCAAGATATGATTGAAGCTAAGCGATTGAATTTGATCCTCTGTTGAGACTCGAATGTGATCAAGGCCTATGCCTAACCATGACAAGAGTTCCAATCTTTGTTGGTGGCGATACTTATGTCTTCAACATAGATGACTTGACCATTCCTCGATGGTATTAAGAAGAATTTGTTGCAAGCGGTGTCAATCCGGATGCCCGAGAGAATTATCGTTGGTGTTAAACTGCACGATGGTTGTGCTTGGTTGAGAGGCGTGTTCGATGCATGATGGACAACCGTGAGATACTATTTACGAAACCACATGCGGTGTGTGAATAAATGTCTAAGTTGAAGATCGACAATGCGAGCAGCTGTACCATCTGTGGGATACCTTGGGGCAGCCAAGTGGAAAGTATGATTACATGGTGAAATACTGCATTCACGAGGCTACAAGATTCCTATTGAAGGTGTTAAAGGCGGGATGGGGTGGCGATTTCCAGAGACTATCTTGATGTTAACACTATAAAGTTTCCTCTGCGATCACGTGCCTAGGTGGCACCTCTCATTATCACTTCTCCAAGACCGATTGCCATATTCCTCGACAAGGCTATCCCTTGGAATTATGGTGATGTTTACTATCATGGCGTCAAACAAGATCCTCGACCATTGAAGATCTTCTGCTGAAGTTTCTATTCGACATTGACAACATCACGGATCGATAAGGTGACGAGCAGGAAGGTATTCTCTCGAGAGATCTCTCCTCCAAAGACAACTGCGACTCCAGCTCGCATTCCGATTCTCGATCAATATCACTAGAGGAAAGAACGGTGACTCATCCTGCTCGACCGAAGTACCAAAGGAATTCTGAAGACACCTCAAAGCGAGAAATGGAGAAGTGCGAAGATCATCAAGAAGAGTGACTACAATGTTGTGGAGCAGTTGGGACGGACTCAGTCAAGATCTCCATGCTTGCTCTGCTCTTGTGCTCAGAGCTCATGCTAACGCCTTGGTAAAGTTTACGAAGAATGCTCATGTGAGACACTACCAGATCAATTCGAAGTTTGTTTTGCTAGCACGGCTGCCAACAACCCTAAGCTTCTCGATCTTGATTTGACTCTTAGGAAAGAAACACAACAAAGCCTTGCACATCTTGTTGAATGCAAGGCACTACATTGTCATGTTTTGGTGGATCGGTTACGCTCACGAATATCCTACGAAAGCTGCTTGATCGGCTTGATGTCGAAGGGTTGGTTCGAGACCGGTGACATTATCGTGAGAGCTTTTGATGGTTCTAAGCGCCTGATGCTTGGAAGCTCACTCACTGTTAAAGTCGGTTCCCGGACTTTTGACTCTACTTTCTTTGTCATGGACATTCGTCCGACTTACTCTTGTCTACTCGGGCGCCCTTGGATACATGGGGCGGTATTAGCTCTACCTTGGCCCAGAAATACCGGTGAAAGGGAAGGTTGTCAGTATGTGATGAAGAAGAATATATGGTCGGTCATCTACGGTCATTCGATATCTCGAGATGGAGGGTGAATTCTTGAGACTCCTGTCAAGCTTTTGAAACAATTCCAGTCATGCTGTTGACTCTCCGTCCTCTGAAGATGCTAAAGTTCCGCCTAGGATGGCCTCATTGAAAGATGCTCAAGCTGCATTGAAGAAGAAAAATCTTGTTTGGGTCAACTCCACGATCTTCCTTTCAAAACTGACAAAATGGTTTAGGCTTCACTATCAAAATGATCGCGGCGAGCGTGCGGCCAACTTCCTTTCCGCATCAGTCAGTGGAATCCATGCTATAGAAGACAACGACAACGACTTCGACATCAGCAAGTGGATCTTCCCAACTCTAGATCATGGGCTCAGCAATTGGAAGACTGAAGACGTCATACCAATCTCCTTTAGCCAGGAGTAATTGCTCTTGTTTTGTTTTGCTTTTCGTATTCCTTTATGTTTTGAACAATAAACTTTGAAAGCCTGGTGCCTTGCCCGGGGCGTCATGGCTCGTTTGCGAGGGTTATTATCTGTCGTTTGCGTATTTTCATTCAATAAATCGTTGGACTTTTGCATTCAATTGTTTGTTTTCTTTCTTTTACTTTTATCACCCCTTCAAAAAAGCTATGTGTTTCTTACACACACCCACGTGATACACTGCAGAATCACTCCGAATCTAGTTAATATGACTATGCTAGTGCTAAATATGACTTGATAATCCGATCTACCAAGCCGAAGGCGAAAGTGAGGAAGATTGTGAAGTGCCGGAGAACTTGCGGACTACTACAGAAGAAGCGAGTTATACAACCACCACGAAGAGCAGTTGAGGTTGTGAATTTGGAGTCTTGCGAAGCGAAAAGAGATCAAGATAGGAGCGGGTCTTGAGAGCAGTGTTAAAGAAAGGTTGGTTCGGATGCTACGAGACTACATTGAGGTTTTGCTTGGTCATACGAAGACATGCTGGTTTAGACATTGATATTGTGGTACACGGTTCCGACAAAAAAGGTTTCTCGGTGAAGCAAAAGTTCGTCGTATCGTCCGAGATGTCGAGAGAAAATCAAAGCCGAAGTTATGAAGCATTCATTTGGTTTCCTAGCCGTTACTTCCTATCCACGATGGGTTGCAAATGTGGTACCCGTACCTAAGAAGGATGGTAAAATGCATGTGTGTGGATTCTGAGATACGAACAAAGCAAGTCCGAAAGATGATTTTCCACTTCCTCATATTGATGTTACGGTTGACAACCTTTGCTCGCATAAGGTTTTCTCCTTCATGGATGGTTTCTCCGGTTACAATCGATCAAAATGGCTCCGAAGACATGGAAAAGATTACTTTTGTTACACGGTGGGGCACTACTGCTACAAGGTTATGCCGTTCGGTTGAAGCCGCACTTATCAGTGCTATGGTGACATTATTTCATGACATGATTCATCACGAGATAGAGGTCTCGTCGGCGACATGATAGCTCGATCACGGACGGAAGAAGAACATCTTGATCATTTGCGAAACTATTTGATTGAAGAGTCTGATTGAGACGAATCTAACAAGTGCACCTTTGGAGTCGGATCCGGAAAACTCCGGGTTTGTAGTCGATGGAAGAGGTATTGAGGTTGACCTGCGAAGGTTAAAGCTATTCAAGAGATGCCGCTCCCTTACGAGAGAGGAGGTCGGAGGTTTCTTGGGCGATTGAACTACATTGCGATTCATTGCACATAGCGCTGCTTGTGAGCCAATCTTCAAGTTACTAAAGAAAGATCAAGTAGTGGGATGGAGCAGCGATTGCGGATCGCTTTTGATAAAATCAAGGTACCTTGAAATCCTCCTATTACGATGCGCCGAAGGAAGACCTCTTATCATGTACTTGACGGTGTTAGAGAATTCAATGGGGTGTGTGTTGGGGCAACATGGCAGTGCAGTCGGAAAGAGCATGCAATATACTACCTTAGCAAAAGTTTACTGTGAAACAAGATACTCCGACTTGAAAACTTGCAACGCTTTGGCTTGGGCTGCTCGCCGACTAAGGCAGTATATGTTGACTCACACTACCTTGTTGATTTCCAAGATGGATCCGATAAAATACATCTTTGAAACCAGCTCTCTCGGAAGAATAGCAAGATGGCAAATGATCTTGACCGAATATGACATCGGTACACTTCTCGACGATCAAAGGAAGTGTGGTAGCCGATCATTTGGCTCATCAAGCCGTAGATGACTATCGATCTATGCGGTTCAATTTCGAGATGAGGATGTTTTACTAATTCAGTTGCGAAGAACGAGGCCCAGACGAAGGACTGAACAAGGATCCCGATGGACTATGGTCTTTGATGGAGCCTCAACGCATTGGCAATGGCATTGGCGCCATCATTACATCCCTGCGGACACACGCCTTTCACCGCCAGGTTATGTTTCAGTTGCACTAACAACATGGCTGAATACGAAGCGTGCATCATGGGTCTTAAAGCTGCTATTGACTTAAGAATCAAGTTCTTACAAGTGTAGTCAGATTAAGGGCGAGTGGGATACGAAACATCCGAATCTCATTCCATATCGAGAGCATGTTTTGAGTTTGATCCCCTACTTCGAAGAGATTACTTTCAATCATATTCCACGAGAAGAGAATCAGTTGGCAGACGCATTAGCTACTATGTCGTCTATGTTCAAGGTTAGATGGGACAACGAGGCTCCCCAGATCATCATTGAGAAGTTCGACGAACCAACATATTGTTATGATCTTGACGCAGAAGAGAAACCTTGGTACTATGACGTGAAGAAGTATCTTGAGACTCGGGAATATCCCGAGGGCATCATTAATGATAAAGTTCATGAGAAGATTTGCATCTAAATTCTTCCTCGGCGACATCTTATACAAGCGCAACCACGACTTGTGCTTACTCATTGTAGACGGAAAACCCATATCGTATCATGGAAGAGTTACAGGCGAATTTGGTACCCACTCCAGTGGACATACGATGGCTAAAAAGATTTTGAGGACGGGTTACTATTGGTCCACCATGGAAGCTGATTGTCACCGCTACGCTCGATCTTGTCACAAATGCGGTTATGCGGATAAAGTGCGTACCTCCGGTACCTCAGCGTTTAACTTCTCCTTGGCCTTTTGCAATGTGGGGCATTGACATGATTGGAGAAATCAAGCCCACGGCTTCCAATGGACATCGTTTCATCCTTGTGGCAATTGATTACTTTACCAAGTGGGTAGAAGCGACCTCGTATGCATCATTACCAAGAATGTTGTGGCTCGATTCATCAAGCATAATCTTATCTGTCGGTATGGCACTCCAGGATTATCACGGATAACGGTTCCAATCTCAACAACAAGATGATCACGAACTCTGCACGATTCAAGATCAAGCATCACAATGCTTCTCCATATCGGCCTAAGATGAGCGAGTGGAAGCCGTAATAAGAACATTAAGAAGATCATCGAGAAGATGGCGTGACTTACAAAGATTGGCATGAAATGTTACCATTTGCTCTTCATGGTTATCGCGCCCGGCACGAACATCAGCGGGCAACCCCTTCTCTCTTGTATCACGGTATGGAAGCCGTCTTACCCCGAGGTTGGATACCCTCAACCAAAGTCCTCCAAGGCGGAGTTAGGCGAAGCGATTGGATCGAGACTCGCCCCAGTTAACTTGATCGATGAGAAGCGACTCGCGTCCATCGCCATGGACGATTTATCGAAGCGAATGATCGAGCATTTAACAAGAAGGTCAAGCAAGAGTCTACCAAGTCGGTGATCTAGTAGTCAAGCGCATCATTCTTCCACAAGGTGATCCGGGAAAATGGACTCCCACATGAGGGACCGTTTGTAGTCAAAGCAGTGTTTTCGGCGGAGCTATGATACTTAGCACCATGGATGGTGAAGACTTCCACACCACGTGAGCGAGACATAGTCAAAAATACTACGCATAAAAGAGACCCGCTAGGTCGGCGAACCTAGGCAAAAATAAGGGCATCTGGCGAACCAAAGGTTCGGGCAAAAGTTAAGGATATATACTAAAACATGTACACCGGGTGAAACACGAAAAGGCGGCTTGGGCAAAAAGGTATCGGTGGGCGAAAACCGAAAGGCGGTCTAGGCAAAGTTAGGGATTTAAGCGTATGACTATGTCTCTTCGGATCACTTGCTTCGGACTACTATATTCAAGATTCAAATGGCGAAGATCGGTCTACTCACTTTCTGACAAGGAGATGAGATAGTCGAAATATATGAGTACTAGCATAGTTGGAACTTAACGAGATCGTTTCCGCATAGCTTTTACCTTTCTTGTGTACAAACTACTTGGCCATCATACCTTTCAAATAAGCATAAACTTCTTTCTCTTTACAATTTATTGTTGTTATTTGCAATAAGTCCAACGTTTGCTTTGAATGACTATCGCATTTGACAATAAGAATCTAATCACAAACATACGAAAAGTGAACATACAAAGTACTTACTACGGGCTCCGGAGTTGGGATGACGGCGAAAGTCACAAATAGTTCCCACAGAACATGATCCCCACAAGGTGTCACTCACACACCATCCCCATGAGTATATGTTAAGTAGCGATTCCACTCAATCGAGCAACGTTACATCAGTCTCCAAGCAGTAACACTTCATCCCCAGCGGATATTTCTCAATCCTCCCCCCTTCTCCCCGGCAACGGTATCCAGACTCAAAACTTGGTCAGATAGTGCATCGGAGGAAGCATACACCTTTATTCCCCTAGAATTACAGCGGACTCCAGACTCTTCTAGGGTCTCTCAACAACCATCAAATGCTCTCCAGCAAGATCTACACTCGGAATCCCCAGTAGAGCGCCTCCTAAATTTCCTCAGCAGAATCTACATACAAGGTCCACAACAGATCGCTTCCCAGAATCTTCATACATTACTCATAAAGTCATAATTCATGCATATGTCATATCATGCATCATACTTTGCATAAAACTAACGAATATTCTATCAAAGTTTCTCTTGTTTTCGCAGGTGAAAGTAAACACGCATAAGCAGTCCGGATTAAGCCCGAACCGGGAAAACTATCGAAAGACCGCCCTTGGTTGTCCTCCGACGGTGGTCCGAGATTAAGCCCGAACCGGCGGAAAACTATCGAAAACCACCTCTGGTTATCCTCGATAACGAGCAATGGATCAACACCGATGCCAGACGAAGCTATCCACATTCTTGCCAACTACAATCTCTCGAGTAATCGGCACGGAGATTTATTACGATTATCAGCACTACTGAGTCTAGACTTCGGTTGCCTTGGATGGCATCTTAAGCCCATCTCCGACTATTGTCAACATCTCTTCACTTCGAATCTGCATATGGTTAAAAATCAATACAAACCAATAACCTCATTCAAGGTGAACACGAAGTCTAACGTCGACTCCCGGGATGGCATCTTAAGCCCATCCCTCTCCGTTCGGGGAACATCTACGAGTCTAACATCGACTCACTCCCGGCATCGACCTTTCTAGATGGCATCTTAAGCCCATCTCGTCAGCTCTCCTGACAACCTCGGGTCTAGCGTCGACTCGTTCCCAGTGATTTCCAACTTCTCCAAATGGCATCTGTAAGCCCATTCCGCGCCGCGACCAATAGCGAGTGCAAATTTTCGGTGTATTCGGTGTTCAATCATCTTCTACCTCCAGGTCACGAAAGACAAGCGTGTCAATCTAACCCTCCGGTATAAGAAGATTGAGCAGGGGCATGTCATACCCAAAATTTGCCCTCCATCTTCTCAAAGATTTCATACATCTATAAAGTTCCTCGAGTTGATCGGACAAACTCTCTCTAGACAATCAACCCAAGCTAGGGTTTGGTATCTCTCAGTCAAGATGGATTCCAACATCTCCAATGGCCTTCATGCCTCCTCATATGCTTCAAAGATTCTCCATGTCAAGTTTCAAGCCTCACAAGTCAAGTTTCCTCGAGACAATTGCTTAGATGGTTGAAAATCGGTTATATGGACAAAAGTCAACTGTGGTCAACATGCGATCAAAACTTCGATTTTTGGTCAACATCCTCATTTTGAAGTAACATTCATCATTTGATCAAGGGTTGATCATGATTCATCAAGAAAACTCAAGATTTGCTCAAAGTCAAACTTTCTAAATTAGGGTTTCTAGGTGAAAAGTCAAGCGAACTTTGGTGATCATAACTTTCTCATACTTTCTCGAAATTTTTCCACCACCTCTTGTTTTGAAGGAAATTCAATTCTCTACAACTTCATGTCTCACAAGAATGTCAAAAATGCTTCATTTGAGAGGTATAGCTCAAAACATTCTGAGTCATTTTCAAAGTCAACAAAAGTCAACTTTTGTTTTGAAGATATATTGAGCATGGTAACTCCAAATGAGATGAGACCAAAGACATTGGTTAGAGGACTCTTAGAGATTTCCAAAAGTCCAAGAACACTCAAAAATGTGGAAAATTGAGCAAGTTACACCATTCACAAGTTAGGCGATTTTGGAAGAATGCACAAAGAGAGATACTCCAAAAATCAAATCTTTTGCAAATGGGCCTATTTTTCTTCATCCTAACTTGTTCCTCATACAATTAGGAATATCCAAGCCCAATGCCACGAATTTTTGATTTATTTTTCTATTTAATTTGTAATTTATTTATTTAAATGCAAATTAAATCTTAAAATAAATTATAAAATCAAAATTAATTGGAAGATTGATTTTATTGCTTTCTTGTGATCCAATCAACCCATAAATGCCGACAATTTGAAATTAGATCAAATTTGGCAAGATTGGATTGAAATTGGACAAATTTGAAAATTTGATTTCATGAGAATATCAAAATTTGATTTCCATTGAATGTTGATCAATTCTTTCCAAAAACCATTCCAAATCCATCCAGTATAAATATATGATGCATACCTATCAAGAAAGAACGAAAAAATTGGCTCAGAAACCCTAATCCAAACTCAAAGAAATCGTGTTCTTGAAGCAATTGGCAACCCTAGTTCCAGCCGTTTTCAATCGATGCTAAGGTGTCCATTGCATTCCTTGATACCTCCAGAGTGAATCCAGACCTTCACATTGCTCGAATCCATCCAGAATCAGAAAATCCGAGTTTGGTTTGTTCTTGAAAAATCCAAAATCGTATTTTAATTTTCATGCATTATTAACATGTTTCATTGTTGTTTTTGTGATTAGAATGAAGTTTGCAAGCGATCTGGGTTATTTGATTGCATTTCCATGGCTTGAATCGTGATACACCATAACTAGGGTTTCCTGTGCCGTTTTAGGGTTTCACGAAATAGGAAAAATTGGACCTCGAGACCAGTACCATTGCATTCGGAATGATGTTTCCAATCGAACCATGGCCTTAGAATTCATTTATATTATGTGTGCTGCATTTTTGATATTAGCCAGGGACATAGTGTCGAAGGAAGGCCGACGCAGGCTTTTGAATTTTCAAAACGAAGAAGGCATTGGATGGCGAGAAGAACAATCTGAGAGGCGGCGTGTGAAAATCCACTAAGTCCGTTTTCAAACAGATCTGGCGTATGGTGTATTGGTCAGGGTATTGGTTTTCAAGGTTTGAAAGGGATGTCCCCAGTTCGATTCCTGGTTCAGACAATCCCTTTTTTCACTTTTTACAAAACTCAATATTTTCCATATTTTCATATTTTCAATATTTTCATTCATTTTAATTAACTTACATATTTTATTTACGCATTATAAAATTGCCAAAACATTTTTCTTTTACATTATTTTCATAAAAATCTTTATTTAATTTAATAAATTTAAAAATATAATTTTGCATGCATATTTATTTTATTTTATTTTAGCATTTAATTCACTTTTAATTACATTTTAATTATTAAATCTCTTCTAAAAATCCCAAAAATTATTTTAACTTATTTATCTTATTTCAGCATATATTAATTTTCTCATATTAAAATTTGCATTTTCTAACATTTTCCTCTTATTCAATTCATCTCGTATTTTAGATTTCTCATTCTTTCACGGGTTGTTCCGATTAGACTTCTTTACCGTTTTCTATTTTTCCCAATAATGTAATTGCTCATGGGTTGTAATAGTTAATTAGGCTTTTACTTTCCATAAGTTTAAATTATGTATACGCCCCAAAGCCATGTAATAGCGTAGGATTTACCTTTCCGCACTTTACATTTCCGCTATTTATTTTCCGCATAATGTTAGTAACTAGGCGTGTATGACAAGATAATAATTGGACATAGCTCACACTAATTTCAAGATAACATATTCTGAATTCAACACACTTCTTTCACACACGCACCTTAGGGTAATTCTCTCTCGATGCCTGCGAATTCAAAATGGTCATGTCCCTCGAGCGTAGAGGTATTCTAGCACCGTTGCCTTCAAACAAATCATCATAGTCCCTTGATACAAAGATCATAGACCCACGATGTCGCCTCCGAATACATGATCTTGACCCTCGATTGTCGCCTACGAAAAATGATGATAGTCCTTGAATGTGCTAGGATACTTCCTACAAGTTGCCTTCTATGACCATCCGATGTCCCCGAATGTCCGTTTACATCCAACGAATGGAGCTACCTACTAACTAATGGTATGGCTAGTGCTATTCTAAAGGAATGTAGAAGTACAACAAAGCGACCAATTACGGTGGGTAAATAAGTCTCTTAGTTGCTTGCTCTATCAAATGCTTTCACCTCACACTTTTTCAAAGTTCAAATTCTTTTCAAAACTAAACATTTCCGAACACTTTGTATACACTCTTACATGATTCATTGCAAAGTCAAAGCGAAATGCCTTTTCAAAACATTTTTGTCAAACACACAGAAAGCAAATTTTTAAAAAGTGATCTAGAGCAACTAAGAGCCCATAGATAACTGCGGATGGAAAGGGGTGCTAATACCTTCCCTTTTCATAACCATTCTCCCGAACTGAGAATCTAACGAAGGTCTTTTTCTGGTACTTTTACCTTCCCTTAATTGGATAAAAATAAAAGTCGGTGGCGACTCTTGCTATCCGCACGTTTGGATACAAAAATCCTACAAAGTCAGTTCACCGTATCACAGGAACAACGATTGCCAGATCGCTTTTGACAAAATCAAGGAGTACCTATAGAATCCTCTATCCACGATGCCTTTGCCGAAGAAGACCTCTTATCATGTACTTGGCGATGTTAGAGAACTTCGATAGGGTGTATGTTGGGACAACATGGCGAGTCAGTCGAAAAGAGTATGCAATATACTACCTTAGCAAAGCGTTCTTGTTGTGAAACAAGATACTCACACTCGAGAAAACTTGCGGTGCTTTGGCTTAATTTCGCCGACTAAGGGTATATGTTGACTCACACTACCTTGTTGATTTCAAAGATGGATCCGATAAAATCGTATTTGAAACCGGCTCTCGGAAGAATAGCAAGATGGCAAATGATCTTGGCGAATATGACATCCGGTATACTTCTCGAAGCGATCAAAGGAAGTGTAGTAGTCGATCATTTGGCTCATCAAGCCATAGATGACTATCGATCTATCGATTCGATTTTCCAAGCGAAGATGTTTTGCTAATTCGATTGCGAAGAACCGGACGAGACGAAGGACACGAACAAGGATCCGATGGAACATGGTCTTTGATGGAGCCTCAAGCACTTGGCAATGGCATTGGCGCCATCATTACATCCCTGACGGACACACGCCTTTCAACGCTAGATTATGTTTCATTGTACCAATAATATGGCGAATCTGAGCGTGCATCATGGGTATTAAAGGCGACTTAAGAATCAAGTTCTTGCAAGTGTATGGAGACTCGGCTTTAGTGATCGGATTAAAGGCGAGTGGGATATGAAGCATCCAAATCTCATTCCCTATCGAGAGCATGTTCTAAGTTTGATCCCCTACTTCGAAGAGATCACTTTCCATCATATTCCACGAGATGAGAATCAGTTGGCAGACGCATTAGCTACTATGTCGTCTATGTGCAGGGTTAGATGGGACAACGAGGCTCCCCAGATCATCATTAAAAAGTTTGACGAACCAGCATACTATTATGAGCTTGATACAGAAGAAAAACCTTGGTACTACGATGTGAAGAGGTATCTTGAGACTCAGGAATATCCCTCAGAGGCATCTGTCAATGATAAGAAGTTCTTGATAAGATTTGCATCCAAATTCTTTCTCAGCAACGACATCTTATACAAGCGCAATCACAATTTGTGCTTACTCCGCTGTGTAGACCAGAAAACTGTGGAACGTATCATGGAAGAGTTACACGAAGGCACATTTGGTACCCATTCCAGTGGATATGCCATGGCTAAGAAAATTCTGAGAACGGGTTACTATTGGTCCACCATGGAAGCTGATTGTCACCGCTATGCTCGATCTTGTCACAAATGCCAGATTTACGCAGACAAAGTGCACATACCTCCAGTACCTCTGAATGTTTTAACCGCTCCTTGGCCTTTTGCAATGTGGGGTATTGACATGATTGGAGAAATCAAGCCCACATCTTCCAACGGACATCGTTTCATCCTTGTGGCAATTGATTATTTCACCAAGTGGGTAGAAGCAGCCTCGTTCGCATCTGTTATCAAGAATGTCGTGGCTCGATTCCTCAAGCATAGTCTTATCTGTCGGTATGGCACTCCTGAAAGGATTATCACAGATAATGGCTCTAATCTCAACAACAAAATGATCACCGAACTCTGCACGCAGTTCAAGATCACGCATCACAACTCTTCTCCGTATCGGCCTAAGATGAATGGCGCAGTGGAAGCCGCCAATAAGAATATCAAGAAGATCAAACAGAAGATGACAGTGACTTACAAAGATTGGTATGAGATGTTGCCATTTTCTCTCCAAGGTTATCGCACTACAGTATGGACATCAATAGGGGCAACTCCCTTCTCTCTTGTATACGGTGTGGAAGCGGTCCTACTGATCGAGGTTCGGATACCCTCGACGAGTCCTCGGGAGCCTTGAGTTAAGCGACGATTGGATCGACTACGCCTTGATCGGATCAACTTGATTGACGGCGACTCGCGTCCATACGCCATAGACGGATCTATCGAGCGAATGATCGAGCATTTAACAAAAGGTCAAGCAAGTCTACCAAGTCGGTGATCTAGTAGTCAGCGCATCATCCTTCCACAGGTGATCCAGGGCAAATGGACTCCCACCTAAGGGACCATTTGTAGTCAAGACATTATTTTCGGTGACTATGATACTTAGCACCATGGATGGTGAAGACTTCCACACCAGCAGACATAGTCAAAAATACTACGCATAAGCGAGACCGCTAGGTCGGTAGCCTAAACAAAAATAAGGGCATCTGGCGAACAAAGGGTTTTGGAAAAGTTAAGGATATATACAAAACATGTACACAATCGAAAACACAAAGGTGACTTGGGCAAAAAGGTATCGATGGCGAAAACCGAAAAGCGATCTAGGCAAAAGTTAGGGATTTAAGCGTACGATTATGTCTCGTCCGGATCACCTACTTCGAGCTACTATCATTCAAGATTCAAATGGCGATCCCACTCACTTTCTCTTGACAAAGGAGATGAGATAGTCGAAATATATGAGTACTAGCATAGTTGGAACTTAACGAGATTGTTCCCGCATAGCTTTACTTTTCTTGTGTATAAATTACGTGGCCATACGCCACCTTTCAAATTAATACAAGTTTCTTTCTGTTTACAATTTTCACTATTGTTGTTTGCATAAGGTCCAATGTTTTCTTTGAATGATTATATGCATTTGACAATAAAAATCTATCTATAAACATGCGAAAAGTGAACGAACAAGGATAATTACTACAGGCTCTAGGAATTGAGATGACGACGAAAGTCACCAATACGTTCCCCTACAAAGTACAATCCCCACAGAAATGTCGCTCACCACAAGATTTCCCCCATTGGAGTACACCTCTTCCTCCACTAAGTCCAAGCGTTCCGAGCTTCCTCACGTTAGTCCCGATGATTAGATCAAGCATGTTGCATCGATCTCCGGCGATACGATTACTCTCGGCGGGATTTATCGCAAGATCGATGAAGTGCCTCTAAATTTTCCCCAACAGGATCTACGCACAAGATCCTCAGCAATATACTTCCCAGTCTTTACCATCCTCAGCAGTATAAATATCTAGGCCTGAAACTTGGTCAGATAGTGCATCAGAGGAATCAGGGATATCTTTCTTCTATTTCAAAAAAGCAGGGTTCTCATCCGTTTCGTCTCCAAACAGGAGCCAGAATCCCCAAGCGGAACATTCGCATCTTCTTCAAGATGGATATGTTTTGAAATACCACAACATCTATCATTCATACATTACTCATAAAAGTCATAATTTGTGCATATATCATACACATTGTCATGCATCATAATCTGCGTAAGACTAACGATATTCTATCAAAGTTTTTTTTGTTTTCCCCAAAACAGGTGAAAATCATTTTCGAAACAAACAAGTCCAGGATTAATACCCGAAGCGGACGGAAACCTATCCGAATGACCATCGGTTGTCCTCCTCAAGCGGATCCATGATTAATACACGGCGGACGGAAACCCTATCCGACGATCACACAAGTTATCCTCCGAATGAGGCATTGGATCAATACCGAAACAACGGGAAGTTGTCCACATTTTCCACCTATTATCCCTCGAATAATCAAGACAAAGATTTATTCTAACACTCACTTATTATCAGCAGACTACAGTCGGCATATGACTCGGTTACCTGGATGGCATCCTAAGCCCATCCCAGAGCTATTTGTCGACATCTCACCACTTTCGAGATGTTGCATATTTGGTTAAAAACCAATACAAACCAATAACTTCATTCAAAGACAAGCACAAAGTCTAACGTATAACTCTCCAAGATGGCATCTTAAGCCCATCTTGTGCTCCCCTACTCTGGGAATACCTACCGAGCGAAATCTGACTCACTCCCGCATCGGTCTCTCGGATGGCATCTTAAGCCCATCTCCGACGTTTTTCTAGACGATATCCTTGAGTCCAACCTACGACTCATTCCCTAGTGAAGTATCTAGCTTCTCCAAATGGCATCTGTAAGCCCATTCCCGCATCATCAGTCAACAGCGAGTGCAAATTTTCAGGTGTACTCGAGTGTTCAATCATCTTCTACCTCCAGGTCACGAAAGGCACGCCTGCCAATCTAACCCTTCCATTATAAGAAGATTGAACAGGGGCAGCTATCATACCCCAAAAATTTTCCTCCTATTCCTCAAGACATTTCACATATCCATACTCAGGGATTCCTCAAGGGTTGATCAGACAAACCCTCTCTTAGACAATCAACCCAAACTAGGGTTTGGCAATTCTCAGATCCAGATTGACTCCCAACATCTCCAGTGGTCATAATGCCTCCTCATATGCTTCAAATAATCTCCATGACAGGTTTCAAGCCTTAGAAGTCAAGTTTCCTCAAACAATTGCTCAGATGGTTGAAAATTAGTTGTATTGGACAAAAAGTCAACTGTGGTCAACATACAATCAAACTTCATGATTTTTGGTCAACATCCTCATTTTGAAGTTACATTCATCATTTGATCAACGGTTGATCACCATGCATCAAGAAAACTCAAGATTTGCTCAAAAGTCAAACTTTCCAAATTAGGGTTTCTAGAGAAAAGTCAAGCGAACTTTGTGAGCATAACTTCTTCATACTTTATCGAAATTTTCCACCACCTCTCATTTTGAAGGAAATTCAATTCTCTACTTCATTTCTCACAAGCATGGTCAAAAATGCTTCATTTTGAAGGTATGGATCAAAACATTCTGGGTCCTTTTCAAAGTCAACAAAAAGTCAACTTTTTGTTTTGAAGTTTTATTGAGCATGGAAACTCCAATTGAGATGAAACCAAAGAGGTTGTTTAGAGGACACCTAGAGATTTCTAAAAAGTCCAAGAACACCCAAAAATGTGGAAAATGGAGCAAGATACGCCTTGCAAAATTTGGGCATTTTTGAAGAGGTGCACAAAGAGAAATACTCGTCAAAATCCAAAATTTTCCAAATAGGCCTAACTTTTCTTGGTTTAAACTTGTTCCTCGACTTATTTGGAACCTCAAGCCCAATTCCACAATTTTACTTTTATTTTTCTATTTAATTTGTATTTTATTCATTTAAAAACAAATTAAATTAAATATAAAGTAGAAAATCAAAATTAAATGCAAGATTGATTTTCTCTCATCCTTGAGGTCAAGCAACTCACAAAAGTTGGCGGTTTGAAATTGGCTTTGATTTGGCAAAAATTGATGAAAATTGGATCAAAAGGAAAGATTTGGTATCACACAAAATCAAATATTTTTACATTGATTGATCATTATTTGCTCTTGAATTCGGACCTAAATTCATCCATTATAAATATACAATACCTAACATGAGAAAGGACGAGAAAAATTGCTTGAAAGAACCTAACCTAATTCAAAAATCCGTGCCTTTCAAACAACTCTGCAGCCTTGGTTTTAGATCGTTTGATTGATTCCAAGCACTCCATTGCATTCCTTGAAGCCTCTTGAATCGATCGGACCTTTAGTCACAAAACCATTGAAACACGAAATCCAGAATTCGGTTTGTCAACTTTTTTCCAAAATCGATTTTTGATTATCATGCATCTCTAACGTATTTTGATGTTTGTTTTGTGTTTAGATTGAAGTTTGCAAAATTTCTGGATAGTTTAATTGCATTTTAGGTACCAAAAACACAAGTTGCCATGGCTAGGGTTTTCTGTTGCGTTTTAGGGTTTCTCTAAATCCGTTAAATTGGACCAAACTAGTGCCACCATTGTGTTTAGAATGTTGTTGGCAATCGATCCATGTAGCCATAACTAATTTATATTGCTTGTATGAAGTTTTTGAAATATGCAGGGGCCATAGCGTCGAGCAAGACCGGCTAAGTGTTTAATTTTCAAGCGAAGAAGACAATGTTCTTGGCGTGTCTGGGCAATTAGGGGCGAGTTTGCTTAAAAGCGTTTTGCTTCAATATTATGACACCAAACACAGTTTGGTCCGATTAGTGAAGGAGGCGCGTGTTTTTCCCTGTGGGCATGAGTTCGAATCCTGGCAATACCAAATATTTTATATCACTTTGCATCACTAACATTTTCCTATTTTTCTTTTTCTTTTTAATATTTTCATTCAATTTAATTTCTCTTCAAATAATTTTATCATGCATTTAAAAATCACAAAAAAATATTTTTCTTTTTGCATTATCATCAGAAAATGTGTATTTAATTTTTAATATTAAAATTAATATTTTTGCATGCATATTTTATTTAATTGCCAATTAATCATTAATTTGACTTTTAATTGTTTTTAAATATCGAAATCGATTCCGAAAATTACCAAAAAATTATCTTATCATCTTATTGTCATTACTAACATAAAACCTTTCTCCTCATTCAAAATACTTCTTTTTGCTAACATTTTCCTCTTATGCAATTTCTCTCGTTTTTCCGATTATGTATCTATTCACAGGTTGTAACGTTTCGGACAATTTTCTTTCGTTTTCTTTTCAATTATGTAACTGCCTATGGGATGTAATAGTTTAATTAGGACTGTTATTTTCCGCACTCCTATTATGTAACTGCCCCAAAGCCATGTAATAGCGTAGGATCTTTATCTTTCCGCATTTTACATTTCCGCAATTTACTTTCGGCACCCTATAAACTGCTAGTAATTAGGTGTGTATGGCAAGATAAAATTGGACATAGATCACTCATAATGCCAAGATAAAGTATATCTGAATTTGACACACTCTTTTCACACGTGCACCCCTTAGGGTAATTCTCTCTCGTTGCCTTTCGAATAAATGGTCAAGTCCCTCGAACGTAGAGGTATCCTAACACTGTCGCCTTCCAAAAAAATCATCATAGTCCCTTCGATACAAAGATCATAGACCCACGATGTCGCCTACGAATACATGATCTTGACCCTCGATTGTCGCCTACAAAAAATGATGATAGTCCCTTCGAATGTGCTAAGATACTCCTACAAATTGCCTTCTATGACCATCCGATGTCCCTTCGAATGTCCCTCTTACATCCAACGAATGGGGTTACCTACCAACTAATGGTACGGACAGCGCTATTCTAAAGGAGCGTAAAACAACACGAAAACGACCAATTCTGAGTAGGTAATAAGACTTTTAGTTGCTTGCTCAAAGAAAATACTTTCACACCACACACTTTTGTCCAAGTTCAAACTCTTTTCAAAACGAAACATTTCCGAACACTTTGTATATGAAATTCCTGGCAGCAGATACGTGATGTCACAGAGAATGTTATGACACACTATCTGACACTCTGTTAACAATTCACACAATAAATTTAAACAGCAGTAAAGAACACAATAAATTGTTTACCCAGTTCAGTGTCTAACTACACCTACATCTGGGGGCTACCAAGTCTGGGAGGAAATTCACTATTAGTAGAATTAATTCAAGAATAAACCAACCAGTTTATCTCCTTCACTTAAAACCTACCCAATGCAACTTCAATCTAAGTCCTACTTAGACCTAAGTTCCTACTTACTCCCCCTCAATCACAGCAGTGATATCAACCTATTGATTAATTGAATTGTGAAGACACACTTCAATAAACTATCTTGATTTTGCTTCAAGGCTTTAATCAAGAGACAAATACTCGTGCTTCAAATTTTTGAGTGATAAACAACCCTTACAAACAAATCCTAGTCCAACGCACTTATCAATTGATAGTTGCTTGGCTCACAAGAGAAACTAGAATTACACAAATAACAACCTGCTAAATCTTCAATAAATTCCGGGCGCAGCGGTGTAAGGGTTCTATTCCTTTTATAGAAGCAGTCCTGAAACTTCAGTTTTGGGCTTCCATAAAGATAGCTAGGGTTCACTTAATTAATCCTAAAAACTTGGTCTTATCAACGACCAATTTAGATTTAATTAAGATTAACCTAACAGCCACGTGAGCATGCAATCTAATAACAGAAAAACATAATATAGCAGCTCAACAAACTTCCTGAAAAGTCTCAGGAAAAGCAGTTGCGAGCAGAATATCACGAATGTCATAACATACATTATGACATCGAGACTATGAAATTCGGCCGACTTTATCTTCGATTCGAGTTGTACTTTAAACATCCTTGTCAAGTAGGATTTATCTTCAATCTCTGAATGTCATGATATTTATCAAGACATTGCCATAGCCTAGTTTTACGAAAAAGTAATGCCAACTTAAAACACTAACAGTATACATTTCTACATGAATCATTACAAAGTCAAATCGAAATGCCTTTTCAAAACATTTTTTCAAACACACAGAAAGCACCTTTTTGAAAATGATCTAAGAGAAACTAATAGCCCGTAGATAACTACGGATGGAAAGGGGTGCTAATACCTTCCCTTTTCATAACCTTCTCCCTTACTCCGAATCTAACGAAGGTCTTTTCCTGTTCTTTTCACCTTCCCTTAATTGGATAAAAGAAAAGTCGGTGGCGACTCTTGCTATCCGCACATTTGCCATACAAAAATCTCAAAGTCAGTTCACCGTATTACACAACCATGCTGATTAATTCCTCCTTCTGGTCATTACATTTACTTGAAGGAAAATCGTGACTAAATTTTGCAGCGGAAAACAATTTTCCTTTGTGATCTTTACGAATGTTCATGGTCAGTGATAGAGTATTTTTTCCTCTTGTGGCGACTTGGATTTCTGACGCTGTGAACATGAACGTTGATGAAGAACAACGTCTCTATTCAGTCCACACGAACAGTTTGCTTCCGATCACAGTGCTAGATGCTCACATACGGAAGGTTTGAGTGAGAGTGTGAACAGAATCTCGGCAGGGATTCAGAACTGAATTTGCATCAAGTTAAAAAAGATTCATCACAAGGGTTCTATTTATAAGACCACAAGTGTGGACTACAAGCTAAAAGCCCAATAACGCTGTAAACCAAAAGCCCAATAAAGCACACGATATTCATACATTATAATGTATCGTGTATCACTTAAGCATGTGGTACCTTACCACATTCCGTATTCCACTTAAGTACACCATACCCTACGATGTTCCTTAATTACACTGTATCTCATTAATTTGTCCTTCTATGTGTGACCCTGTAGGTTTCCGTGACGTTGGCAATTATATTAAATCACATTTAACATAATAAATAGTAGGCGGTATCTAGCAACACATCACTACTACCCAAGTCACGAAAATGTCATGTGATATGACAAAACCTTTCCGTGATAATACTTCTGTGTATAATTACCCTTTTGCCCTTATGTCTATATTGAACACAAGGCATAGACCGTGTCATCCTTGTCAAGTTCAATATTGGGCCCTCAGAAATTTATCCCGTTACACAGGATGGGCAAATTCCATCTAGGTCACTCATGTCCCTCAGCATGCTTTGTGAAGTACCCATCAACTGTCTTTATGATCATCCAGTTACGGATAACGTTTGATCAGCAATAAAGCACTTGACTCTACATCTAGGGTCCATAGTGGTTTCAGGACGAAGGGTGGTATGCACCACTTATCACCATGAGAATAACTTATGACACTTTGCATAACTCTCGTGTTGTTACAACCCTTCCCGTATAACTCTCCGACAGCACAACCCTTGTGCCGTCATGAACCCTAATACAAATAATTTCATGCCGTCAGACACAACTCGATTTATAATTCACTATGATCGATCAAGATGCCATTGCTTCACCATACTAAATTCGTATTCCAAAGCAAATGAACCATGATCTCTCATAAGAATAACAATCATCATGTGATTGAATGGAAGAAGTCGAAACAGTATATCCAATATAACATCTTTGCACCAGAATTGTTTATATCATATATAAAGTGGATCGATCGGATTATTGTAACTCATGGATGACCGATGTATCGCTGCTTCACGATACTAAAGTCAGATTCCGAAGCATAGTCAACATCGATTCATCCAAATCGTACACACAATGATGCCAAATTTTAATTTAATTTAATCGATTAATGTTTTAATTCATTCTGAGTTTTAACCATATAAAACAGAACGTACAGAAATTAAACAAATATCAGATCCATGGTTTCGTAAGTGGCTCTGATACCACTGAAGGAAAATCGTGACTAAATTTTGCAGCGGAAAACAATTTTCCTTTGTGATCTTTACGAATGTTCATGGTCAGTGATAGAGTATTTTTTCCTCTTGTGGCGACTTGGATTTCTGACGCTGTGAACATGAACGTTGATGAAGAACAACGTCTCTATTCAGTCCACACGAACAGTTTGCTTCCGATCACAGTGCTAGATGCTCACATACGGAAGGTTTGAGTGAGAGTGTGAACAGAATCTCGGCAGGGATTCAGAACTGAATTTGCATCAAGTTAAAAAAGATTCATCACAAGGGTTCTATTTATAAGACCACAAGTGTGGACTACAAGCTAAAAGCCCAATAACGCTGTAAACCAAAAGCCCAATAAAGCACACGATATTCATACATTATAACGTATCGTGTATCACTTAAGCATGTGGTACCTTACCACATTCCGTATTCCACTTAAGTACACCGTACCCTACGATGTTCCTTAATTACACTGTATCTCATTAATTTGTCCTTCTATGTGTGACCCTGTAGGTTTCCGTGACGTTGGCAATTATATTAAATCACATTTAACATAATAAATAGTAGGCGGTATCTAGCAACACATCACTACTACCCAAGTCACGAAAATGTCATGTGATCTGACAAAACCTTTCCGTGATAATACTTCTGTGTATAATTACCCTTTTGCCCTTATGTCTATATTGAACACAAGGCATAGACCGTGTCATCCTTGTCAAGTTCAATATTGGGCCCTCAGAAATTTATCCCGTTACACAGGATGGGCAAATTCCATCTAGGTCACTCATGTCCCTCAGCATGCTTTGTGAAGTACCCATCAACTGTCTTTATGATCATCCAGTTACGGATAACGTTTGATCAGCAATAAAGCACTTGACTCTACATCTAGGGTCCATAGTGGTTTCAGGTTGAAGGGTGGTATGCACTACTTATCACCATGAGAATAACTTATGACACTTTGTGTAACTCTGGTGCTGTTACAACCCTTCCCGTATAACTCTCCGACAGCACAACCCTTGTGCCGTCATGAACCCTAATGCAAATAATTTCATTTCGTCAAACACAACTCGATTGATAATTCACTATGATCGATCAACATGCCATTGCTTCACCATACTAAAGTCGGATTCCGAAGCAAATGAACGATGATCTCTCATAAGAATAACAATTATCATGTGATTGAATGGAAGAAATCGAAACAGTTTTTCCAATATAACATCTTTGCACCAGAATTGTTTATATCATATATAAAGTCGATCGATCATATTAGTGTAACTCATGGATGACCGATGTATCGCTGCTTCACCATACTAAAGTCGGATTCCGAAGCATAGTCAACATCGAATAATCCAAATTGTACACACAATGATGCCAAAATTTAATTTAATTTAATCGATTAATGTTTTAATTCTTTCTGAGTTTTAACCATATAAAACAGAACGTAGAGAAATTAAACAAATATCAGATCCATGGTTTCGTAAGTGGCTCTGATACCACTGAAGGAAAATCGCGACTAAAGTTTGCGTGACGATTTTCCTTTGTGATCCTGACGAATGTTCATGGTAAGTGATAGAGTATTTTTACCTCTTGTGGCGATTTGGATGTCTGACGCTGTGATCACGAACGTTGATGAAGAACAACGTCTCTACTCAGTCCACACGAACAGTTTGCTTCCAATCACAATGCTAGATGCTCACAAACAGATGCTTTGAGTTAGAGTGAACGGAATCTCGGCGATTGATCAATTGCATCAAGTTAAAAAAGCTTCATCACACGGGTTCTATTTATAAGACCACAAGTGTGGGCTACAAGCTAAAAGCCCAATAAAGGCTGTAAACTAAAAGCCCAATAAAGCACACGAAAATCATATATTATAATATATCGTGTATCACTTAAGCATGTGGTACCTTACCACATTCCGTATTCCACTTAAGTACACCGTACCCTACGATGTTCCTTAATTACACTGTATCTCATTAATTTGTCCTTCTATGTGTGACCCTGTAGGTTTCCGTGACGTTGGCAATTATATTAAATCACATTTAACATAATAAATAGTAGGCGGTATCTAGCAACACATCACTACTACCCAAGTCACGAAAATGTCATGTGATATGACAAAACCTTTCCGTGATAATACTTCTGTGTATAATTACCCTTTTGCCCTTATGTCTATATTGAACACAAGGCATAGACTGTGTCATCCTTGTCAAGTTCAATATTGGGCCCTCAGAAATTTATCCCGTTACACAGGATGGGCAAATTCCATCTAGGTCACTCATGTCCCTCAGCATGCTTTGTGAAGTACCCATCAACTGTCTTTATGATCATCCAGTTACGGATAACGTTTGATCAGCAATAAAGCACTTGACTCTACATCTAGGGTCCATAGTGGTTTCAGGTTGAAGGGTGGTATGCACCACTTATCACCATGAGAATAACTTATGACACTTTATGTAACTCTTGTGCTGTTACAACCCTTCCCGTATAACTCTCCGACACCACAACCGTTGTGCCGTCATGAACCCTAATGCAAATAATTTCATGCCGTCAAATACAACTCGATTGATAATTCACTATGATCGATCAACATGCCATTGCTTCACCATACTAAAGTCGGATTCCGAAGAAAATGAACGATCATCTCTCATAAGAATAACAATCATCATGTTATTGAATGGAAGAAATCGAAACAGTATATCCAATATACCATCTTTGCACCAGAATAATTTATATCATATATAAAGTGGATCGATCATATTAGTGTAACTCATGGATGACTGATGTATCGCTACTTCACCATACTAAAGTCGGATTCCGAAGCATATTCAACATCGATTCATCCAAATCGTACACACAATGACGCCAAATTTTAATTTAATTTAATCGATTAAAGTTTTAATTCATTCTGAGTTTTAACCATTTAAAACAAAACGTACAAAAATTAAACAAATATCAGATCCATGGTTTCGTAAGTGGCTCTGATACCACTGAAGGAAAATCGTGACTAAATTTTGCAGCGGAAAACAATTTTCCTTTGTGATCTTTACGAATGTTCATGGTCAGTGATAGAGTATTTTTTCCTCTTGTGGCGATTTGGATTTCTGACCCTGTGAACATGAACGTTGATGAAGAACAACGTCTCTATTCAGTCCACACGAACAGTTTGCTTCCGATCACAGTGCTAGATGCTCACATACGGAAGGTTTGAGTGAGAGTGTGAACAGAATCTCGGCAGGGATTCAGAACTGAATTTGCATCAAGTTAAAAAAGATTCATCACAAGGGTTCTATTTATAAGACCACAAGTGTGGACTACAAGCTAAAAGCCCAATAACGCTGTAAACCAAAAGCCCAATAAAGCACACGATATTCATACATTATAACGTATCGTGTATCACTTAAGCATGTGGTACCTTACCACATTCCGTATTCCACTTAAGTACACCGTACCCTACGATGTTCCTTAATTACACTGTATCTCATTAATTTGTCCTTCTATGTGTGACCCTGTAGGTTTCCGTGACGTTGGCAATTATATTAAATCACATTTAACATAATAAATAGTAGGCGGTATCTAGCAACACATCACTACTACCCAAGTCACGAAAATGTCATGTGATATGACAAAACCTTTCCGTGATAATACTTCTGTGTATAATTACCCTTTTGCCCTTATGTCTATATTGAACACAAGGCATAGACCGTGTCATCCTTGTCAAGTTCAATATTGGGCCCTCAGAAATTTATCCCGTTACACAGGATGGGCAAATTCCATCTAGGTCACTCATGTCCCTCAGCATGCTTTGTGAAGTACCCCATCAACTGTCTTTATGATCATCCAGTTACGGATAACGTTTGATCAGCAATAAAGCACTTGACTCTACATCTAGGGTCCATAGTGGTTTCAGGTTGAAGGGTGGTATGCACTACTTATCACCAGGAGAATAACTTATGACACTTTGTGTAACTCTTGTGCTGTTACAACCCTTCCCGTATAACTCTCCGACAGCACAACCCTTGTGCCGTCATGAACCCTAATGCAAATAATTTCATTTCGTCAAACACAACTCGATTGATAATTCACTATGATCGATCAACATGCCATTGCTTCACCATACTAAAGTCGGATTCCGAAGCAAATGAACGATGATCTCTCATAAGAATAACAATTATCATGTGATTGAATGGAAGAAATCGAAACAGTTTTTCCAATATAACATCTTTGCACCAGAATTGTTTATATCATATATAAAGTGGATCGATCATATTAGTGTAACTCATGGATGACTGATGTATCGCTGCTTCACCATACTAAAGTCGGATTCCGAAGCATATTCAACATCGATTCATCCAAATCGTACACACAATGACGCCAAATTTTAATTTAATTTAATCGATTAAAGTTTTAATTCATTCTGAGTTTTAACCATTTAAAACAAAACGTACAAAAATTAAACAAATATCAGATCCATGGTTTCGTAAGTGGCTCTGATACCACTGAAGGAAAATCATGGCTAAATTTTGCAGCGGAAAACGATTTTCCTTTGTGATCCTTACGAATGTTCAAGGTCAGTGATACAGTAATTTTACCTCTTGTGGCGATTTGGATTTCTGACGCTGTGATCATGAACGTTGATGAAGAACAACGTCTCTACTCAGTCCACACGAACAGTTTGCTTCCGATCATAGTGCTAGCTGCACACAAACGGAAGCTTTGAGTGAGAGAGTGAACGGAATCTCGGCAGGGATTCAGAACCCAATTTGCATCAAGTTAAAAAAGCTTCATGACAAGGGTTCTATTTATAAGACCACAAGTGTGGGCTACAAGTTAAAAGCCAACTAAAGGCTGTAAACTAAAAGCCCAATAAAGCACACGAAAATCATACATTATAATGTATCGTTTATCACTTAAGCATGTGGTACCTTACCACATTCCGTATTCCACTTAAGTACACCGTACCCTACGATGTTCCTTAATTACATTGTATCTCATTAATTTGCCCTTCTGTGTGTGACCCTGTAGGTTTCCGTGACGTTGGCAATTATATTAAATCACATTTAACATAATAAACAGTATGCGGTATCTAGCAACACATCACTACTACCCAAGTCACGAAAATGTCGTGTAATCTGAAAAACCTTTCCATGATAATACTTGTGTGTATAATTACCCTTTTGCCCTTATGTCTATATTGAACACAAGGCATAGTGTTATAACCCAAAATTTTCTCTCCTACTTCTCAAGACATTTCACATATCCATACTCAAGGATTTCACAAGGGTTGACCAGAAAAACCCTCTCCTAAGCAATCAACCCAAACTAGGGTTTGGCTATCCTCAAGCCAGGGTGAGGCTCCAACACTTCCAGTGGCCATCATACCTCATCATATGCTTCAAAGAATCTCCATGTCAAGTTTCAAGCCGTACAAGTCAATTGCTCAGATGGTTGAAAGTCAGTTGTATTGGACAAAAAGTGAACTATGGTCAACATACAGTCAAACTTCATAATTTTTGGTCAACATCAATATTTTGAAATAATGTTGATCATTTGATCAAGGTTTGATCATGATTCATCAATAAAACTCAAGATTTGATCAAAAGTCAAAGTTTCCAAATTAGGGTTTTTGAACAAAAAGTCAACAGAACTTTGACCAGGCATAACATTTACATACTTTATCAGAAAGTTTTCCACCATAGCTCATTTTGAAGGGAATTAAATTCTCTACAACTTCATGTCTCACAAGCTTGGTCAGAAAATGCTTCATTTGGAAGATATGGGTCAAAACATTACAGGTCCTTTTCAAAGTCAACAAAAAGTCATTTTTTTGTAAAGAAGTGTTCTTGAGCATGGAAACTTCAATTGAGATGAAGCCAAAGAGGTTATTTAAGGACATCTTGAGCTTTCTAAAAAGTCCAAGAACACCCAAAAATGTTAAAAATTGAGCAAGATACACCTTGCACAAGTTGAGCATTTTTGAAGAGGTGCACAAAGAGAAATACTTGACAAATGCAATTTTATTCCAAATGGGCTTATAATTTTATGATCCAAACTAGATCTTAACATTATCGATGGCCTCTTTACACCTTGCCACGCCTCCTTTCAATTTTTTTAATTTATTTTTGAATTTAAAGCATTTAATTCAATTTTAAATTAAATAAAATATAAAAGCAAGGTATAAGACAAGTTGGGCATGATTTCTATCTATCTTGAATTTACAAGGAAATATTTTTGCATTCAAAGCAATATATTTTTTCATTCTTTTTGATCAAATCTCATGCTCTATAAATACATGAAACATTCACAAGAGCAAAGGACGAAACCCTAGCCTGATGATCCAACCCTAAAATTCCCAAAATTCTTACAAAGTTGCAAAATTTGAATTCTGTCTCCCAGCCGTTTTTAATCCAATCCAAGCACTCCATTGTGCTCTTGAGGTTTCATAGAGTAAGTCTAGGCCACGAACCATGGCCAAACATGCCTGAATCGTGCCATACATGAACATACATTTGCATACTTTTCTTGAATTCGTGTTTTAATATTTATTGTGTTTTGTCTTAAACTAACCTTTGCAATGTATTCCTGAGACATCATAGAACAGGTCTGGATGATCACATGAAGTTCTTAATAACCGGAATGTGATTTGCCATTGTTAGGGCTTCAGATCGGAGAAGCTTCGAACCGGACAATACAAGCCATTTTAGCCTAAACTAATACCACCATTGAACTCGCAAGGGTCGATTTAAGGGGGGTAGCATTAACCACGAGCTTTGATTTTCAGTTTTTTGCAGGTTCCAGAAAAATTGTCACTAGAGGTGACCGGCGCTAGGTTTCCGGCGCTGACTCAGGCGAGGACCGGTTGACTGCACGCGTGGCTTCATTCTGCCTTCTGATTCGCTCTTTCTTGTAACTGGGTCCCACGGATTGACTTGGTTTGAAATTCAAACTGGAACGTTGGATCACATATAATCATATGGTTGTGTTTTATGAACAACAAACGCGCGCAGCTCAGTTGGTAGGCACATGCTTGGTTTATCCAGGAGGTTAGGGGTTCGATCCCTGGCTCCAACATTATTTTTACCACTTTTCACAACTAACCAATATTTCTATTTCTTTTCTTATTTTTCTTATTCAATTTAATTTCTTTTCAAACAATTTTCTCATGCATTAAAAAATCACCAAAAAATAATTTCTTTTTGCATTTAGGTCAGAAAAATGTTTATTTAATTTTTGGCATAAAAATTAATATTTTTGCATGAATATTTTATTTAATCGTTAATTAACCATAAAATTGACTTTTAATTATTTTTCCTTACTAAAACCAATCCAGAAAATTCCCAAAAAATTATTTTATCATCTACTCAGGATTACTAACCGGAAAACCTTTTCCTAACTCAAAAATCTTTTTTTACTAACATCGTTTTCTCTTATACGAATTTCTTTTCTTTTCCAATTATTATGTATCTGCTTACAGGTTGTAATAGTTAGGATTTATTTTCTCGCATTCTTTTTCAATATTATGTAACTGCTCATGGGATGTAATAGTTTAATTAGGATTTACTTTCCGCACTCCTATATTATGTAACTGCCCCAAAGCCATGTAATAGCGTAGGACATTTACTTTCCGCACTTTACTTTCCGCAATTTACTTTCCGCACCCATATAAACTGCTAGTAACTAGGCGTGTATTGCAAGATAAAAACAAACGTAGATCACTTTTAATTGCAAGATAATATATCTGAATTCAACACACTCTCTTCACACATGCACCCCCTAGAGTATTCTCTCTCGTTGCCTTTCGAATAAATGGTCAAGTCCCTCGAACGTAGAGGTATCCTAGCACCGTTGCCTACAAACACATCATCATAGTCCCTTCGATACAAAGATCATAGTCCCTCGATGTGGCCTACGAAAACATGATCTCGTCCCTCGGTTGTTGCCTATGAAAAGTGATGATTGTCCCTTCGAATGTGCTAGGATACTCCTACAAGTTGCCTTCTATGACCATCCGATGTCCCTTCGAATGTCCCTTTACATCCAACGAATAAGGTTACCTACCAACTAATGGTATGGATAACACTATTCTAAAGGAAAGTAAAACAACACGAAAACGACCATTCTAAGTAGGTAATAAGACTTTTAGTTGCTTGCTCTATCAAAATACTTTTCACACCTCACACTTTTGTCAAAGTTAAAACACTTTTCAAAACGAAACATTTCCGAACACTTCGTATACATTCCAGCGTGAATCATTACGAAGTCAAAGCGAAATGCCTTTTTCAAAACATTTTTTCAAACACACACACAGAAAGCAATGTTTAAAGATGAGCTAAAAGCAACTAAGAGCCCGTAGAAAACTACGGATGGAAAGGGGTGCTAATACCTTCCCTTTTCATAACCTTCTCCCTTACTCAGAATCTAACAAAGGTCTTTTTCTGTTCTTTTCACCTTCCCTTAATTGGATAAAAGAAAAGTCGGTGGCGACTCTTGCTATCCGCAACATTTGCGTTCAAAAAGCAAAACAAACTCCAAAGTCAGTTCTCCCACTGTATTACAGAACTGGCGACTCTGTTGGGGACACCCTAAAGAGAGAATACCTTAGGGATTTTTAGATCATATTTACTGCTTTCTGTTTAACTTGTATGCTTTATCTTAAAGGTTTCTTGGGTATTATACTTGTGGGGGATCCTACACCCAGATCCAGGTTTCCTTAGGTAAGTAGCAATAAATCGTCGTGACCGTTAGGCGTATACCGAAACGGTCAACATGATGGCTATGTTAGTGCGACATTTTGGACGTCCTGATGCTCCTCATTCTCAAGTTGAGGAAAGTATTTGGCGTCTGCGTGGTGTCATCAACACTAACTCAACTTTTAGAACCCTAATTGACCCATCTTGGCCATTAGAAGGTAGTGAGATGGCCGACTTTGGTGCAGACTAAGGTTGGTTGATACTCGATGCTACGCTCATTAAGATCAGACTTTCGGGATATTTCGGTCGACCACTTGGTAGTCGTATTGAAATAAAGCCTATGAGAAAGATCAATGATTTGAGATTCCTAGAACCCGGTTACTATTATAGGACAGGATGAACCCACTCAAACTTTGGTAGGGTAGACACCTATACCTCATGCAAGCCTTAAACCTAGGGCCATTGTGTGATTTTCTTGTGTTTGTTAAACATGATATCATGACATCATAACATTTCATATCATCTCTAACTATTTCAAGGACCTAGGGATTTATCTTTACTCTGTTTTGTAGGGAATTATGGCTTCCAGAAAGACTATCCAAATCAAATTCATGGGTATACCTTCTCAACCTAAAGAATTGGTTTCAGAAATTCCCGGTCATGCTCAGTTCATCAAAAGACATGGTTATCTGCTCGATTTGGTTATTTCCAGTTTTGAAGTAGACATCATGCACGTCTTATTCCAGTTCTTCGATCCAAAACACCATTGCTTTACATTCCCAGATTATCAGTTGGTTCCTACCTTGGAAGAGTTCTCTAAGCTACTTGGGATACCTATTCTTGATCAGATGCCATTCACCGGTTCAGAAAAAGCTCCTAAGTACGAAGACGTCGCATCAGTGTTACACCTAAAGCGCTCAAACATTGAAGCCAATTGGGAAACAAGAAGCAGAGTTAAGAGTTTACTTGCTAAGTTTCTGATAATGAAAGCTCGAGAATTCCTCAAAGCTATGAGTTTCCATGCATTCGAAGACATTGTGGCCTTGCTAATCTATGGCTTGGTGCTATTTCCTAATCCAGATCAGTTCATAGACATGAACACCATCAAGATATTCCTCACTCATAATCCTGTGCCTACCTTACTAGGAGACATTCTACATTCTCTCCACACTCGTACAATCAAACGACAAGGAACTCTCATATGTTGTATACCATTACTTTCCAGGTGGTTTATTTCGCACCTTCCTCAATCAGTAATCAAGAACGAGCAAAGATTGAAGTGGTCTCAAAGGCTGATGTCACTCTCTCATTCAGATATCCGTTGGTGTCTCTTCTCTCAAAAAGACTTCACATTCATTGAGCGTTGTGGAGAATTCCCTAACGTACCACTCTTTGGCATAAGGGGAGGTATCACTTACAACCCTTCTCTAGCTCTACGTCAGTTTGGTTATGCTCGAAAAGATGGTCCTCATGATATGCTTCTCCAAGATATTGTGTTCGACTACAACCACGATCTCCAGAATTACCATCGAACGTTCATACACGCTTGGGGCATGGTAAAGAAGACTGATACCAAGACTTTGGGAGACATAAATTCCATTCCTTGGGAACCTTACCTTAAATGGGTGCGAGCTCGAGCTCAAAACCTCATGATGCCATTTACACCCGTGTTACCAGTAAATATGGAACCTGTTGCTATAGGTGATGTACCCTATATTGTTCTGCATCCCGACATGCCTATTGATTTTGAAGACTTGAAGAGATCCTGGATTCAGCTTAAAGAAGAAAGGGATACATTCGAGCTCAGTGCTATGCAAGCGAGAAGAAGGTACTAGAGTTGACCAAGCTACTTCACGAGGAGCGAAACATCAACGCCTACTTCAACACCAAGAGGAAGCACCCATGGGAGACTTAGAGCTCTATCATACCCTAATTTTTGACCTAATATACCACATTACATATGCATCACTGCATCACTAACAGTTCAGAACAGACTTAATCGGGTGTGACTTCTACAGGTCAAAATTAGGGTTTCATCAATTTTTCATCTGATTCAAGAGGTAACAATTAGGGTTTGAGTTTCACTCACCTAAATTGATCTATCTTAATCAAATCATCAACCTCTGATCTTCAGATATCCAATTTTTTCTCATGATCTATCGAGGATCGACCAATTAGGGTTTTTATCGAGGATAAGCAATCACTGATTTTTTGATCAATGAATGAATTTTTTGGCTAGATATTGATCTTCCTATCTTCAATACAACATGTTGACCTAATTTCTGGATTAAAAACATCACAGAAGTTCACATTTTTCATCAGTCAATTTCTATATCATCTGATGAAATTTCATCTACACTGAAAAGTCAAACTTTGACTTTTGGTCAACTTTTTCAAGATAAAATTTTTTCAATCATCAAAATACTTCAAATGATCCATCATGATCATAAAAAATCAAGAAATTTGGAAAAGTCAACAAAAAGTCAAAATTTTCAACACTTAGAAAAATTTTCAAGTGTTAAAATTTCACATTTTTTCCTACTTTCATGGTAATGTTTCACATAGTTCCACTTGGAATTAGAAAAAACTCAAAACATGAAAGTTGTAGCCCTTGAAACAAGCTTTCCAAAATGTCCAAGAACTTGCAAATCCATGGTGTCTAGCTATACTTTTGATTTTGAAACATAGAGCTCCAAAAGCCATGATTTTCAAGTACAATCTTCAAAATTACAAGTCATTTTTGATTTTCTTTCCTTCTAGAAGTCTTGCCACCTAGCCAAGAAGGATAGAGCTGATAAAAATCATATGGAAAGTAATTATGATGAGATAAGATCAATTTGAAATTTAACCATGGTTAAAAGGAAGGTTCCTTTTGCATTTATGGCAAAAATGACTTTCTTGCCCTCTAAGGCAAGTTGTCCAAATCCAAGCCAATCTTCCTTGCTTGCTAATCTGATTTTTTGACCTATAAATAGAGGTCATGTTTTCCATTTGAAACCACACCAAAGCTATGCCAAAACAAGCTTTCTCTTTTCTTTCTTAAATTTCAAGTCATAGTGCAAAGTGAGAATTCTTGCATTTTTCAAAACTTGTGAAAAACCATGAGAGATTTGGTGTCTAACATGTCTTAAAATCAATATGTAACTGGTTTGAAACTTAAAATCAACACAAGAATCATTAAAAAACATAATTGCTTTTCATATTTCTAAACTTGTAAAAACTGCCTTAAACTTCAAACTGTTAGTTTGGCTCGAGCAAGTTGTGTTTTTTTGATTCAAACATCATCAACATACTCCATATGGATGATACAAACCAGCACTTTTGATTTGTAACACCTCCAAGCACGGATTCGAGTTTTATTTTAAGCATATGCAAGTGGACTTGGTTGGAATGATCCAGGCAATTTCAGAGCAAGCAGACCATCCTCACACCTTCCACGAGTTCACGGTGCTCAATGATCCTTAAACATCAATTGTAACTGCTCCTTTAAAGATTTCGATCTCAGCTTCAAGAGGTAAGTGACTCAACTTCGAACTCCTTGATTTCTTATTTCCAGCTCAAAAATGGCTTGCCAATTTTGTTTCTGCACCTTCACTGATCATTAACCCTAAACTAATTGCTTGAATCCATGTCCATACACGATTTCAATTTGATTTTAAAGAACTAGGGTTCTTCATGTATTCTGAAAATTTAATCATGTTAAACTAAAAATAAATGAAATTAAACCACATCATCATGTTCCTGGTTCAATTTCGACCAAGTTTGATGTTTACATCATCCATTTTCATTGAGAAACGAAGGATCTGGGCTTGAAGAAGGATCGAGGAAGAAGCACAAGCAGTGCGCGCGTTTTTTCAAATTCAAATAAAAAGTTTATAATATTATGACATGGTTTGGAATAAATACACGGATGTATTGCCGCCCCAGCGGTTGCCAGCTCGCTCTTAACACTTTGCCTTGCCACGCCTTGCCCAATGGTCCCGGGTTCGAGTAGCCGTGGGACCATTTTTGCCAAACTTTTTTGTTTTCTCTTTACATTTTTTTCAAACTTTGACTTCTTCAAAACCCAACCAAAACTCCTCATTTTGAGGTAATTTTTTGCACACGTGTCATTTAACATGCCTATTTTAGGATAATGTCAAAAAATTCAAAAATACTTTCTTTTGATTATATTTTTATTGAGCCGAAAACGGTACGTTTTGAGTACTTTTCAAAGCACTTTCAAAGACGTTTCTTTCAAACTTTCGAAGCCCGAATCTTTTCCAAACTTCTTGTAAGTATATTTCATCTTTCAAAAACACTTTCAAGATCTTTTCAAAAAATTTCAACAAACTTACACTCTTTTTTCCATGATCGATCCGATTTGAAGATAAAATCGAACTCGTTTTTCCTCGAATTTCTTAACCGATCATGGGCCTCCCTCACGGTGTAAGTCCCAAATTCTTTTTATGTACATGCATATTTCCTTGTACATATCAAATTCTGTTATGTACATAACAATTTCTACTTGTACATAACACAGATGTCTATTGTAAATATTCAAGTATAGACAAACTTTGTCCGTTTGTTTTCATTGCACTTGTATATACACTGAATACCATTGGTATTAAAAGGAGCATTATTCCCGGTGAAACTGCTTTTAAACCAATGGGCCTCCCTTACGGTGTAAGTCCCAACCCTCCTATGTACATACATATTTACTTGTACATACATACTCATTCATGTAGATATTCATTCCCTTGTACACCTTCAAACTTGTAAATAATCAAGTTACGCTCGTTTCAAACGTTTGTTTTACACACACTTGTTTATATTTCCTTCATAAACTCTTGTAAAATAAACTTTACATTATTTATATTTCCTTCATAAACTCTTGTAAAATAAACTTTACACGCATTGTTTATATTTCCATCATAAACTCCTGTGAATAAACTTCATACGCTTGTTTATACAACTGTCTAGTTATAACATAACAACTAGTCTAACCACTAGGCTCCCCACAGATTTAGCCTCCTCTTGGGCTTTGTACAAGGTAACCCATTTCATCTGAGTTCAGCCTCCTCTTAGGCTTCATATAAGAAAACTCATTCATCTGAGTTTAGCCTCCGCTTAGGCTTCATATAAGACAACACTCCCCTGTTGGGTCAGCCTCCTCTTGGGCTTCGTTCAAAAGAACTCCTCATTGAGTTTAGCCTTCTCTTGGGCATCAAACAAGAAAGAGACCAGGAAATCTCTTAAAAACCTCCTATTGGGCTTCCAATACAAAGAATCACCCGTGCTAGGATAGAACCCAGAGAGTATAATTTCCCGGTGAAATTGCTCTTCAAATCCTAAGAGGATGGTTTCCCGGTGAAACCCCTTTTAAAGCCAAAGCCAGCCGTACCCTATAGCTTCCTCTTGAACTTCATACAAGGACCCTCGATGACCCTCGGAATGCCTCCTTTTGGGCTTACAATACAAGGACCCATGGGCTTCTTAAAAGCATCCCCTAATCCAATCAATTTCTCCTAGAGATTTAGACGTTTATCATCTCTATGGAAGAAGTATCTCATCTATCACATCACATACAATCAAAAAAACTTTTCAAACTCTTTTCAAACAAAAACATCTCTTAATCTGTAAGTGGTAACACTTGTACACTCAAGAAAAACACCCAATGCTTACAATTAAAAGATTCAATCATTTTCAAAAACATCTTTCTTAAACTCGTAAGTGGTAACGCTTGTACACTCAAGCAAAACACCTATAACTTACGATGAAAGATTTCAATCAATCAACCTTTCAAAATGTATGTGATGAAATAGATTAGATACATTTTTCATTAAGATGACATTTGTCTGTGTCTCTTAATAACATCCCGTTGCTTCCACTAGCATAAGTGGGAACTACGATTGCTCTAACTTTCTCAACATCCTTTTGAGAATACATAGGCACAAGGTCTCATCCTTGCCGAGCAAATTTCTTTCTCCCTCAAACCAAACAAACCATAGATCCTTTTAGATCCGAGCTACAAATGCTCTGATTCCCATTAAGGTATATGTATGCAGAGGATCCCAATGATCTTTGCGAGCACAATAATAACAAAACCTAGGATCCCACATAATCTACCGTTCTTAAAATCCAAAGGAGAAACTTTCCCAATCATAGAAATAGCAATTAAAACACACAAACATATCAAACATATTCATATATAAAGCTATAGATAACTATATATATTTAGGGTGCTCCATCTATTCCCTTTATATAACAAACCCCCTTGCCCGGAATCTCCCCAATGCGTTACGTCTAGTTTGCGCTAGTCGTAATGCATATCATATCAATTGAGGGTATTAACAACTTTCCCCTTTTTCATAATCATTTTTCTTGTGTTGAAAATAATAAAGCTTGATGCTCGCGGCATCTTTATAAACAAATCAAAAGAGTCGTTTGAGCCGATTCAGATTCGATTCCCTCGCGCGTCACTTTTTAACGCGAACAGAAAAATGGCGACTCTGCTGGGGAACACGCTAAATTTTGATTTTCAAAAAAAATGTGACTCTGCTCAAGAGCACCAAGCTTTTTTTTGTTTTCAAAAAGAAAAAGAGGGGTTAAGCTTTCATATGTGCATATTTTTGTTTTTCTTTATTGTGTGTTTTGATTTCATCGATGGAAAGAAATCCTAACCCGGATTTAAGAAACATTTTAAGATCTAGGTGGGGGTATAGTCCTATTAACTTGTGAGAAGTCTCAGTACTTACAGAGTTAATTTGAGATCCCTCTCTCAGTGGAGGTTGTCTTGGGAGTATTTGTGTTTAGCAAGTATTTGCAAAGACATTTTGCTTTCAAGAGAACTAACGAAGCTGAGTGGCTGTAGAACACATAACCCATCCTGGCCATTTAGGATGTAGTGCAGAAATTATTCAGGCGTAAGCTTAGAATAATTGTCATGCGAGACTACGATCAGGCGAGTTTTTCTTGAAAAATATTATTGGACTTCGAGTATTCAACAAATCCGATAATATTTCAAAGAGAAGCGTTGAGCCTGTATTATCAGTAGAACCCGTTTCACAGATGAATAAGCCCTTAGAACTTACCCACGTTTGATTCTTATCATTGGCCTCATGCTCGTGGCTTGAGCGGCTTGACCGTGTGTATAACTACTAACCATGTTTGTAGCATTCATGCATTCATTCAAAACTTCATTTCTCTTCCATTTCAAAAGAATTTAGAGATTTTTCTTTGTAAATATTTTAGGTTAGAGTGATGGACGTCAGAGGAAGATTCACCAAGAAATACAGTTCTAGGATTCCTGATTTAGGAAAGTTAAAAGAGTTAGCATCCTTGATAGAAGATCCCTCGGATTTCAGAAAAAGCTATGGAACTCTTTTAAGCATCTGTTACTAACGTTGATGAAGGACTTCTCAAAACTTTCATTCGTTTATGATCGATCTATCGTTGTTTCACATTCCCTGACTATCAGTTGATGCCTACTTTGGAAGAGTACGCACACATTCTAGGTATCTCAGTATCAGATAAGGTGCCTTTCAATGGTTTGGAAGCCATTCCTAAATCACCAGTCATTGCAACAATAACTCACTTAAATAAATCTGAGATAGACAAAAACCTAACTACCAAAGGAAAACTCTTAGGACTAACTTCAAAGTTCCTAATGGAGAAGGCTCTTAAATTCTCCAGGCCGGTAGTATGGTAGCCTTTGAAGCTATTTTAGCTTTACTCATATATGGTTTGGTGTTGTTCCCCGACGTCCCAAGTTTCGTTGATGTCAACGCCATAAGGATCTTTCTGATTGGAAATCCCGCTCCCACTTTGCTTGGTGACACATATTTCTCCATTCATCTTAGGAATCGTCAAGGAGATGGAACTATCGTGTGTTGTGTACCTCGGTTCTTCAAATGGATTGTCTCACACTTGCCTAAATCTCCTATCTTCCGCGAAAACAAAGACGATTGGCATTGGTCTCGAAGAATCATGTCTCTTACAAACGACGATATCCATTGGTATATCTTGGCAGACAATGAGATGGAAATCATTGAAAGTTGTGGAGAATTTGCCAACGTACCTCTCATTGGTACAAAAGGAGGAATCAACTACAACCCATTCTTGGTGAGACGTCAACTCGGGTATGCAAACTCTAGTAAACCTCTTGGTTTTACAGTAGAAAGCTACTTCTATCATGAAGGGGAAGATTCTGAAGGTTTGAAAGCCAGAATGATAAGAGCTTGGCATCACATCCGAAGGAAGGAAAAGGGTAATGCAAGAAATTGTGTAGCCATGGAAATCTACACCTCATGGGTGAAGAAAAGAGCAAAGGAATTCAGAATGCCTTATGCTTATGAAGAACCTATGTTTTCAACAGCTTCCAGATCAACAATTTTTCCCGTTGAGACTATGGGAGAATACCAAGAAGCTTTGGCCAAGAGGAGGCTTGAGAAAAAGGCTTTGGAAGACAAGTTCTTTAAGACTGACCTCGAAAATGAGAAGCTTAAGAAGCAGGTCAAAGATCGTGAAAAGACGCTTTACTTCCAAGATGAATGGCTCATGGAGAAAGATGAGAAGATTCGTTAGAAAGATAACGCGATCAAAAGATACATCAAAGAAAGAAAAAGCTTAAAATGACAATCAGATCCGCTCGGCGAGTGGAAGAAAGTCATCAACAAGCTAAAAGCGAGAAAAGTGAACTGAAAGCTCACTATGGGAAGGAAATCACGAAGTTGAAGCTACATCAAGCCTTTGGATCTTCATCCGGCGAGGGCGATTAATTAGTTTAGATTGTTATTTTATCATTTATTTTATCATTGTATGAGCTATGCTCAAAAACAAAATTGTTGTAATCTTCTTTCAATAATCAATAAAATAAGCGTTTTCCATCCAAATATTTGCGAAATTTCTCTTTTAAGCGTAAATTCTTTGAAATTATTTTCTCTGCATTCATAACCATGCATCATACTTTGCATATCGAGTTTATTGTCTAGTCTTATCTTTTGGAATTTTTCGAGAAGAAAGATAAATCAAGTTGTCGCGTCTTAGAGTTTCTCGACCACGTCCAGTACCGCTCGTACATACAATACTCATTCAAAAGAAGGAAAATAATGGAAGGCTTTGAGCAAGAAAATGTTGAGCTTCATGTACAGTGACAACACTTGCAAGAAGAGGAGAGACTCACTTCTTTGGTAAGTTCGTTGGCAAGCTGCAAAAGTCGATGCAACATTGCGGTCAAAATCAGCGGCGATTTCAAATCACTACAACTCCAGTTTCAACTGTTGCAGCCAGTAGTTCACTCTTCAGTATGCCAGAAGGTTATCCATGGGGCATGCCTTTCAATTTCAGCATCGGGTTTCGTCAACCTACTCCTCAGGTACAAACAACCACGCTTGAGGTGCCTACATTACAGAACTCAACACTTACTCCACAGCATGGAGTAACCTTTCCACAAGTCACTATGACGGTTTCTCAACCGATTATGACAAACTCAGCATCCGTAGTGCACACTACTGCAGACGAAGAAGTCCACCGTAGTCCAGGCGGTAACATGAATCCTCGTGGCTCGATGGAAAATCTCCAGGAACAGCTCCTCAAGATGCAGCTTGAGATCAAAACAATCCGTGGAAAGGAATTGTTTGGGAAAAATGCCCACGATCTATGCCTAGTTCCTCACGTAAGGATACCTGCAAAGTTCAAAATCCCTGACTTTGAAAACTATAAAGGAAATTCCTGCCCGCAGAGTCATCTCACGATGTACGCTAGGAAAATGTCTACGTACAACGACAATCACCAATTGTTAATTCACTATTTCCAGACAGTCTCACGGTCTGCCGAAGTGGTACATGGGACTAACGATGCGAATATCCGACATTCAATGACCAAAAGCCTTTGTCCAACAATATAAATTCAACTTGGACATGGCTCAGATCGGGATCAACTCCGCTCCATATCTCGGAGGAAAAAGAGACATTCAAAGACTAAATGTTGGAGGGAAATCGCTGCCCATGTCAACCCACCGTTAGAGAAGAAAATGACCAAGGTTTTCTTAAACACTCTTGGCCCGTTACTACGAGCGAATGATCGCGGCGCTCCGGAGATTTCACCGAGATGGTAAGCATGGGAATGCGACTAGAGGAAAGAGTTCAACAGGACGCCTAATCAAAGAAATAGGATCTTCCGGTGGAAATAAGAGGTTGGAACGGTTTTCCAAAGAAAAAGGAACATGACATAGGAATGGTATCCAGAAACCACGAAAGAATGTCGGCCGACAACAATAGGTAGCTACCATAGCACCATTTAATACAAGTTCAAATACAGGAATTGCTCCGCAGTTCCAGCAAACTCAACAGCCTTGACAACAGGCTCAACAATACAATAATCAGAACCGTGTGCGAGGTCTCACAATTTGATCCAATTCAGATGGCGTACACAACTATATCGCATTGATAGAAAGAAATCGCAAACTAGATTATCGCCTCCGTACCAAAAAATTACCATGGTGGTACAAAGTAGGCGTATCTTGCCCTTTTCATCAAGGAACGGGTCATGATCTCGAGCATTGCATAAGCTAAAAGCCAAAGTACAAAGGTTAGAAAGGTCTAATCTTCTTTCCTTCAGGAATACAAATCCAAATGTGCAAGCAAATCCACTTCCTAATCATAGTGGACATATCGTGAATTTGATACTAAGGAATACAGATCGGTATCTTGTCACGGATGTGAATCGATAAGAAAAGCTTGGTACAACTCCATAATACATACAGTACAATGGTGCTTCGCTAAACACGATTACACACCGAATCTGCTTCAAGGATTTTTAGGATGTCCAACCATAAGGCGGACATTCAACGATTATTAGACATTGGTGACATCGAGATCTTGAAAACAAAAATGACTATGACGTGAATATGGTAGGGCATTTTCCATGAGCTTTTAGTCTCGATATCAACTCGAAATTCCGAAGTAAGCGTCATTATCCCTGTTTCAACGTACCAATGTGAGGAAGTTGAATATAGCAGTTCAAAGTTCAGTCTTCTTTGGTGATCTGTCTACCCGGTCCTGTTCCATACAGTTCTAACAAAGCAATTCCCTATCAATACAGTGCAACTATGATAGAAGATGGGAAGGAGAAACCAATGCCAACTCTTTCAGCCGATGTCAACATAGCTATTGGACGAGTACAAGTGGGCGTGTACATACTCGTTCTTTGCCAAAGCCGCCTGTTGTTCCTATTGTTAGGCAAAATCCATTTAATACACCTCCCGAGAACCCCAAGAGGATTCCCGTTGGTAATTCAAACGTAAACTTTGGACCGTCTGATGGAACCAATGTTAACTCAGATTTCGATGAAATTTTGAAGTTAATCAAGAAAAGCGAGTACAGAGTTGTGGATCAGCTGATGCAGACTCCCTCGAAGATTTCGATACTATCTCTACTTCTAAATTCTGAAGCCCACCGAGAAGCTTAGATGAAGGTGCTAGATCAAGCTTATGAATCACAATGTAACTACTGGATCAATTTGGTGGAATTATGGGCAACATAACAACTTGCAACAATTTAAGCTTTAGTGATGAAGAACTCCCAGAGGAAGGGAAAGATCACAATCTGGCTCTGCATATCTCAATGATTTGCCAATCAGATTCTTTGTCCAACGTACTAGTGGATACCGGTTCATCCTTAAATGTAATGCCAAAAACGACTTTAGCTCGTTTATCTTACAAAGGAATGCCGATGAAATTCAATGATATAGTGGTAAGAGCCTTTGATGGGTCAAGGAAATCTGTTATTGGGGAAGTCGATCTCCCGATGACGATCGGTCCACATACCTTCCAAATCACCTTCCAGGTCATGGATGTGCCAGCTACTTACAGTTGTTTGCTAGGAAGACCATGGATACACGAAGCAGGAGCTGTGACATCCACTCTCCATCAAAAACTGAAGTTCACAGTAAATGGGAAGCTAGTAACCATCATCGATGAACAAGCCTTACTAGTAAGCCATTTATCCAAATTTTCTTTCATCACAGCCAACGACGTTGAAGGGACACAGTTCCAAGGACATCCGTTAGAAGATGAATCTACAAGCAAAAGCAGATCATCTATCTCCTCTTAAAAGCGTATGAATAGTGAAAGATGGTAATACTACGAGTTGGGGACAAGTAATAAAACATCAACAACGAGACAAAGTCGAACTTAGTTTTGCTCGATATTTCTAAAGACAATCAAAGGGATGAAACACTTACGTCCAATCGAGAAATATTCCACAGTGGGGTTTCTTAAACCACATTCTTAAAGTTAATGTTCATACAAATGAGAGTGATGACGATCTCTGGATCCGAAGGTGGAGCACTTATCTTACCAACTACGAATATGTCTAAGGAAGAATCATACGCACCATTTATCCTCCAAACTAATCAATTCAAAGGCATGTCCCTACAAAAGAATGAAAATCCACATCATACGAAGTTTAGGATACCTTAGGAGAACAAGTGGAAAGTTTGACTACATGGTGAAATACTTTGCACAGCTCAAAAATCAGAATTGAAGATATCCACCAACTGGATGGGGTGATTCTTTGAGTATCCTAGTCAACTAGAAAGGAGTGTACACGTCTTCCCGATCTCATCAACCAATTAAGGTTCCGAATGAAGATCTACCTTTTGCTTCCGTGGAATTTGTTAAACGGATCTTAACTATCACTACATCAACGTAATTCGAAGATGAGGATAGGTCGGATACGAACTGAAAGTATCACGACAATGAGTCTCTTCACTCAGAAGATTGGAAGTACATCCCGCAATTCAACACGAATGCGATAGAAAGTACATATGATGTATCCCGTGCTTCTCGATCTATCCATCAAGCGAAGAAGATCGTTTCAACTGACACAAAAGGAAAAGTCAATAAATCCGAGTCTTCAAAGCACAGTTAAACCAACGACCAAAGTCTACTCAAGAACTAAGCCAAGTAGAAAACTACGAGTATCTTGACATCGAGGAGTTACGCTATTATTGGAAGCTTTATTGAAGATTGGACTAATATTCATATTCTAAGTAGTTTATTTTTACTTTTATTTTGAACTCTGCTTTGCCCAAAGCGAAGATATTTATAAGGTTTAGCTTTTAAATAATTTCTCTTTATCTTGCCAAGATAAATGAGTTTATATTAAAGGCCTATTTCATATTATGAATCATAAATAAAAAGCGTTGTTTGATTCCACATTTTGTATTTGTTTTCATTTTACCCTTTCTTGAAATGATAATCCTAAAACACACAATAAAAGTCTTCAAAAGAATATAATCTACATCCACTTTCCGTGCTTTTCTATAAAAAAATTAGAAAAAAAGGAGTTAGTTAATCGAACATAAATCAAATATGCAGATGGACAAATCCATTAGGCACTTAATAACTCTATGATCTCTCCCAACTTTGAAATCGGTGAAGTCGCCGAGGAAGAAGTTGAAGAGAGAGATCCCGGATGAGGAGCCCTACTCGACTACTTAAAAGCACGAGAAAGAATCATTCAGCCTGCAAAGAAACCTTTGGAAAAACAATCGACTTATATTACGAGAAGACAAAAAAGTAAACATTAGAGCTACTAAGCAGCAACGTCAAAGGCAAAATGATAGAATCTTCTCAAAAAGAATACATCCTATGTATTCGCTTAGTCCTAAAAAGACTTATGCCAGGT
>CM038793.1:104363945-104661939 GCA_021764765.1 Vicia sativa
GTGATGCTACAAAGCCCAACCTCAAGCTTCCTCTCATGCTCCCTTGCTCTTCTTCTTCCTCTCCAAACCCTCTCTATCTCTCAAGCTTCTATGTTAGGATTTTGTTGTTGCAAAAGGAAAGAAAACAAAGGGAAGGGTTTTATAAAGTTTTTCCTTACTAACTTCTTCTCTTGCTCTTGTTTGGCTTGGTGTGTTATGAATGGAAAGAAAATGAGGAGAAATGGTTTATAATGTGTTTCTTAGTTGAAAACCCAATTCTCATCAATTACTCCTCACACCCGTAACCAATTCTCACAATATAACACATTAATAATATTTACCAATATTATTTATTCAATCAATTAAAATAATTTCGGGGAATTAAATATCGGATCCGAATAATATTTTACCGAACCGAACGGAACGTCACTAAATATGTTATCATATATATCGATTAATATATTTATTCTCGTCGCAAAATAAATATCGATCGGTAAATCGAAAATATTAATATACTATAATATTAATTAAAAACGGGTGTTACAACTATAATGAAATTCCAGGATTAAGCAGGGATTTGGTCGAATTAAAGTTTCCAATAAAAGCTGGAAAAAAGCCAGTGAAGCAGACACCCAGACGCTTCGCTCCAACAATAATGTCGAAAATCAAAGAGGAGATAGAAAGACTCCTCAAAAGAAGATTCATAAGAACTGCAAGGTATGTCGAGTGATTGGCAAATATAGTTCCAGTGTTTAAGAAAAATGGAAAATTAAGAGTGTGCATAGATTTTAGAGATTTAAATGCTTTCACTCCTAAAGATCAATATGTTATGCGTGTGGCAGAAATGTTGGTCGATTCTGCTGTCATTTTTGAATATTTACGTATGCTTGATGGTTATTCTGGTTATAACCAAATTTTTATTGCAGATGAAGATGTACCAAAGACAAAGTTTCGTTGCCCAGGGTCATTAGAGACCTATGAATGGGTTGTCATGCCCTTCGGCTTAAAAAATGCGGGAGCGACATATCAAAGGGTAATGAATTCTATGTTCCATGATTTTGTTGAAGATTTTATGCAAATTTATATTGATGATATTGTAATAAAGTCGAATAGAAAACAGACTCATCTACAACACCTTCGAAAGTCTTTCAAAAGGATGAGAAAATATGGATTAAAAATGAATCCATTAAATGTGCTTTTTGTGTGCAGGTAGGTGACTTTCTTGGCTTTTTGGTGCATAAAAAAGGCATAGAAGTGAATCAAAGCAAGACCAAAGCCATCATGGACGTCAAACCTCCGTCGACCAAAAAGGAACTTCAGTCTTTCTTTGGCAAAATAAATTTCCTAAGGTTCATATCTAACTTAAGTGGCAAAACTAAAGTATTTTCACCAATGCTTCGACTGAAGAATGAGGATTTCATCTGGAAAGAGGAACATCAAGAGGCTTTCAACAAAATCAAAGAATATTTAGTGAAGCCTCCAATTTTGGCACCTCCTGTTAGACATAGGCCTATGAGGTTGTATATTGCAGTCTCAGATTCGACTATAGGAAGTATGTTAGTTCAAGAAGACGAAAAAGGTGTCGAGAGACTTGTGTATTATCTTAGTCGAATGTTGAATGATCCTGAAACTTGGTATAGTGATATAGAAAAACTATGCCTATGTTTGTACTTCTCTTGTGTTAAATTAAAGCAATATATAAAGCTTGTTGATGTGTATGTGTCCTCTCATTATGATATTATTAAACACATGTTGTCAAAACCAATTTTACATAGTCGAATTGGTAAGTGGGCTTTAGCATTAACAGAATATTCTTTGACTTATGTGCCCTTGAAAGCAATGAAAAGGCAAGTATTGGTAGACTTCCTTGTCGACCATTCAATGGTTGGTATGCCCCAGAATTACGCAGATTTAGTGCCATGAAAATATACTTTGACGGTTCTAGCCATAAAAATGGAGCTGGAATAGGAGGAATTATAATTTCTCCCAGTGGAATTCCAACAGAGTTCAAGTATACAATCGACGGCATGTGTACTAATAACGAAGAAAAATATGAGTCTTTGATAACTGGACTTGACCTGCAGCTAGAATTGGAGGCAAGAAACGTCGAAATTATGGGAGATTCTGAATTGGTGATTAAACAAGTATCAAAAGAGTACAAATGTGTTAAAGAAAATTTAATCATGTATTTTGTGATCACCATTAGAATGCTCAAACAATTTGAGCAAGTGAATATTCGACATATACCTCGACGAGAGAATCAAGAGGCTAATGACTTAGCACAAGAAGCTTTAGGATACAAGAAAGATCAAAATAAAGAACCTATTCAGGTAAGAAAGAAAGTTCGAGCAACTTGTTATCTCCTTCAAATTTATCAATTATAAAGTTAGGAGTTGTAGATGTCGGAAATTTTCAAATTTTAACTATTGACAATGGGCAAGAGAATGGTTGGGGAAAGCCATTGGTCGACTACCTGTATTCCCCTACGGGTTCGACAGAACGTAAGATCAAATATCGTGCCCTCAGTTATGTTTTGATGGAAAATGAATTTTTTAAGAAAAGTGCTGAAGGAGTATTGCTTAAATGCCTTGCAGAAAGTGAGGCATATGTAGTAGTGTCAAGTATGCACAGTGGAGTATGTGGTGCACATTAAGCTGGGCACAAAATGAAATGGATTTTGGTGCGTTCAAGTGTCTATTGGCCCTCGATGTTAAAAGATTACATTGAGTTTGCTAAAGGTTTCCAAGAATGCCAAATGCATGGGGGCATACAACACGTTCCTGCAAGTGAATTACATGCAATTGTAAAACCTTGGCCATTTGGAGGATGGGCATTGGATGTGATTGGAGAAATAAAACCAACTTCATCAAAACAACAAAGGTATATTTTAGTCAGCATTGATTATTTTACAAAATGGGTCGAGGCTATAGCCTTAACAAATGTCGACCAAGAATCTGTTATTGACTTTATACAAAATCACATCATGTGTCAGTTTGGGATTCCAGAAACAATTACAAGCAACCAAGGATCAGTGTTTACTGGGTGAAAAATGTAAGAATTTACGCAAGAAGTTGGAATCAAGTTGTTAACTTCTACTATGCTCAGGAAAATGGCTAAGTCGAAGCTGCTAATAAGGTACTAATTAGCCTAATTAAGAAGCATGTGGGAAAGAAGCCAAGGAATTGGCATAAAACACTAGATCAAGCCTTATGGTCATGTAGGACTTCTCCCAAGGAAGCAACAGGAACTACTCCATTTCGAATTACATATGGACATGATGTAGTGTTACCAGTGGAGATACAAGTTCAATCAGTGAGAATCCAAAGACAGCATGAAATACGATCTAAAGATTACTGGAATATGATGACAGACAAGCTTGTCGGCTTAGATGAAGAAAAGATGTTAGCCCTTGATTTGTTAAAGAGACGGAAAGAAATAGTTGCCAGAGCTTATAATTAAAAGGTAAAGATATGGTATTTGTTGTTGACGATTTAGTTTGGGAAGTTATATTACCTATGGACAGAAATGATAAAGTCTTGGGAAAATGGTCCCCAAATTCGGAAGGACCTTTTAAGGTAATACAAGTTTTTCCAATAATGCCTATGAACTTGAAGAGTTAGCCCCAGATCAATGAATATTAAGAGTAAATGGTAAGTACTTGAATAAGTATAAGCCTATTCTTCAAGAAGTCAAAAGTTTGACAAAATAATTATTTGGCGAACAAATGAGCTGGAGAAAGTTACGTTTGAAACCAGCAAATTAAGAGCGTGCATAAAATGTGCATAACAGAAAGCTATGTAAGGCAGAAAAGAAAAGCATTACATTTAAAAAGTAGATAAAAGCCATTTTTCAAACTTTACATAGAAGAATCACGAGATAACTTTTACAATGATTAAAAATGTTTGAACTTGTTCTGGAAAGACCGCAGATCCCCGTGGAGGCGTACAACATGATTTTCAAAGTTTTCTACTTTAGCCTTAAGTACTGCAATCTCTGATTCGACTGCAGAGATCACGTTTCTTACAACCACAATGTACATGGCGATATTATTTACCTGCGCTTGAGCAAGAGTGATAATTTTAATAATCTCCTCCTCTTGCGCAGTAACAGTTTCCAATTCTTTGTTCAAAATAGCAACTTGAGTGCGTAGTTCAGCAACTCTTCTTTTTGTAGGGCTCAATTGTTTTTTCTTTTCTTCGATCATTTCCATTATCTCAGTGATTTCTTTATTGGTCTTTACCACCACATCCAAATTTTCCTTCACAAAGGCCTCCTTCAATTCGACTTGCTGCTCATTTTCCCTTATTCATTCGACATTTTCAAGCATAGGGACAAAGAATTTTTCGAATGCTGTCATCACGAACCTTGCTGATTTAGAAATATCAAGATCTTTCAGCTGAGTGAGAGCATCAGAAATCTCTGGGCCAATAGCTGGATCAGAATGAAGCATTTGAGGCAACTCAGGATTCAAAGCGTAAGTACGAATTTTATCTGTCAATTTCTTAACTTTTGTTACCTCAGGCCCCATCTTGTCGTTGTGATATTGGGATTGGTCGGAGTTGGAGGAGAGAGTACGAGAGCTCACGAAGTTGTGTAGCCTTGCTATTGCTTCTAGAGCTGAGGCATCAATCCCTAATTTTGGTAAAGGTGTTGGTGAGTCGACCTTCTTTTTCTCAGCAGAAACTTGAGGCGTACCTTCAGGAGGAGGGAGACTTTGAGATGTGGTGGCATTTTTATTTGCCTGTGAACCCTGCAGGAAATATGAATGACTAGATTCAGAGCTAGCAGAACTAGAACCCTTATGTTTGACAAGACTAGTGACTGAATCAGAGTCACTAAGAGTAGCCGGAACAATATGGTCAATAAACTCACCAACGACGATGTCGATATGCTCATGGTGGTGAGGGGAAGAAGCCTCTAACAAAGGAGTGTAGTCGCCCATACTTTGTTGTGGGCCAGAAATATCAATCTAGAAAAAAAAACAAGAAAATATAATGAGATAAACTCAACAAATAGAACGGGGCTAAGGAATAATCGACAAGTACCTGTGTCGATGGATTAAGATCGACAGCGTTATCCTTCTCAGTAGAAACCACAACCGTGTCCCTAATTGGAATTTGAATTTTTTCAGTGATGGGGGCACGGTGTGGAGTGACAATGGTTGAATTTACCACTATAGTGGCAGCACCTAAATCTAGGTTGGCTTCAGGATTTTCAGCCAAGATCACTTTGCCTCTCCTTTTTGTGACAAGAGGAATGACGACATTGTCCGACTCCCCTTATTTAGCAGCAGGATTTGAGCTGACCTTTGCTTTAGGATCCTGGGTCACATGGGCCATTTATTTTTTTTCTTTTTTGCCACCTTGTCTTCAGCAGAGGAATCCTTCTTCCTCTTGTGGCTTTTGGATTTATGAGAGTGTTGAGGGGACTGAATATCAGGTGATGGCTAAGTATCAAAAATAAGATGTAAGTTAAAGCTATTATTTCAGTCGAAAAGGAAACATAAGTCGACAAAACATACCTCAGTCCTCTCAGAAGTGTGGTGCTTTTCCTTCTTGGACCTTTTGGATTTATCAGAGGGAGCAGCCAAATCCACTGAGCGTTTTTTACTCTGAAACATTAGTGAGTTAATCCATAAAAAGAATGGAAACAATAGGAAGTATACAAATGCACCTACAAAAGAATCAAATTTCTTAAATGAGGAAGAAATAGGTTCATCGTCGGAGGGTCTGTGATCAGAAACAATCTGCAAAAGTATTGGCCAATTTATAAGTGCCAAAGTCAGGGAAGGTAGTTAGCAAAAAGGTTGAATTCGAACCTTTGTTTTCGACGGGCCAGTTTGGTCGACAAGTGTCTTCTTTGATTCTACCTGAATAGCAATTGCTAAAATAAAAAATGGCAAAGATTTAGACAAATAAAAAAGTCGAAGTAGAAATGAAATCAAACTTTCCAGTGGCTATTACCATGTGGTACGACAGCAAGTTCTCTGACATATTGAGGGTCAATATGGAGAGAATCTGGGTAATTGTCTAACCAATACCTAGTCGGCACCACCCTTTCAGCTTTTTTCTTAGAAGAATTTTGTACGTTCGACCAAGAGTTATATAACCAATCTTGAATAGGCGGGCGAAAAGCCAAAACCAAGGATCTAGTTGGTAAAGGAGGAAATCTAATTTTTCCAAAATGAAATGTGTAAAGATATTTGTCTTTCGCGTAACCAGGAATTTTAAGTTGTGGAATCCTGTCTGTTACCTTCTCCTTTAGCTCTTGGACTGCTTCAAAGATGGATCGAAGAAGGTTATTGGGTAGATACACCACATGAAAATATTGTTGGAAAGCTTGAGTTTGCATGATATTAGTAGCCTTACATTTGCTTGACTTTCCCTACAAATGAAAAGCTGCATTTAGCTCAGCTAGTTTTTTATCAGGATCGCCAATAAATGTAACAAAGTATGATTGTTGTAACACGGTAAACTGACTTTGTAGGATTTTGTATCCAAATGTGCGGATAGCAAGAGTCGCCAACGACTTTTATTTTTATCCAATTAAGGGAAGGTAAAAGTACAGAAAAAGACCTTCGTTTAGATTCTGAGTACGGGAGAAGGTTATGGAAAGGGAAGGTATTAGCACCCCTTTCCATCCGCAGTTTATTCTACGGGCTCTTAGTTGCTCTAGATCACTTTTTAATTGTTTTCTGTGTGTTTGACAAAATGTTTTGAAAAAGGCATTTCGCTTTGACTTTGTAATGACTCATGTAGGAGTGTATACAAAGTGTTTGGAAATGTTTTTGTTTTGAAAAGAATTTTGAACTTTGAAAAAAAAGAGTGTGTGGTGTGAAAAGCATTTGATAGAGCGAGCAACTAAAAGTCTTATTACCCACTCAGAATTGGTCGTTTTCGTACTTCTACATCCCTTTAGAGTAGCGCTAACCTTACCATTAGTTAGTAGGTAGCTCCATTCGTTGGATGTAAGTGGGACATTCGAAGGGACATCGGATGGTCATCGAAGGCAACTTGTAGGAAGTATCCTAGCACATTCGAAGGGACTATCATCATTTTCGAGGGCGACAATCGAGGGTCAAGATCATGTATTCGGAGGCGACATCGTGGGTCTTATGATCTTTGTATCGAAGGGACTATGATGATTTGTTTGGAAGGCAACGGTGCTAGGATACCTCTACGTTCGAGGGACATGACCATTTGTAATCGTAAAGGCAACGAGAGAGAATTACCCTAAGGGGTGTATGTGTGAAAAAGTGTGTTGATTCAGATATTTTATCTTGAAATTTGAGGTTATCTATGTCGATTTTATCTTGCCATACACACCTAGTTACTAGCAATTTATAGGTGCGTAAAGTAAAATGCGGAATGTAAAATGCGGAAAGTAAATGTCCCACGCTATTACAAGGCTTTGGGCGATACATAATTTTAAAATGCGGAAAGTAAAGACCTAATTTTAAACTATTACATCCCATATACAGTTACATTATTGGAAAATAAAATGAGAACGGTAAAGAAACGTCCGAATTGGAAGAACCTGTGAAACGAACGAGAAATCGGAAAATATGATGAAATCGAGATAAGAGAAAATGTTAGAAAAAATGCAAATTTTTAATTGGAAAAAATATGACATGCTGGAAATAATGTAAACATGCTAAAATCAATTTTTGGGATTTTTTAGATGCAATTTAATAATTTAAAATGAATTTACAATGATTTAAATGCAAAATTACAAATAAAAATAAATATGCATGCAAAATATATTTTTTAATTTATTAAATTAAATAAAGATTTTATGAGAATAATGTAAAAAGAAAATTAATTTTTGATGAATTTTAAATGCAGGAATAAAAACATGAAAAGAAATTAAAATGTATGGAAAATATTAAAAATATGAAAAATATGAAGAAATTGCAAACTTGTAAAAGAATGGTCCCAAAGATGGTTCGAGGGACCGACCTCAAACCTTGAAAACCAACGCCTTGACCAACTGAGCTGGCATGTTCTACTGTTTGGAAACGGAGTGAGTGGAATATACACGCGTTGCTCTCTGGCTTCCTCCCGCTCGCGCCATCCATCGTCTTCAACCTTTTGAATTTTTGAAAGATAGCGTCGGCTTTTGCTCGACGCCATGCCCCGCAAAATCAAAACACAGATACATAATATAAATGACATCTAAGGCTATGGTTCGATTCCTTGAAGCATTCCGAACACGATGGTATAGGTCCTATTGTCCAATTTTTCCATTTAAGCAAAGCCCTAAATCGAGCTCAGAAACCCTAGCTATGGTGTAACACGATTCAGGCCATGGAAATTCAATTGGCTTGCCCAGAAAGCTTGCAAACACATCACTAAACACAAAAACAACAACAAATCGAGTTAATAATGCATGAATGAAGGAATTCGAATTTTGAAAATTCAAGAACAAACCGATTTCAGTTTTCACGATTCTTGATGTTTTTTGGCAAAGTAAAGGTCTGAATCGATTCTGGAGATGTCAAGGGATGTGTTTGACACCTTAAAATTGATTGAAAACGGCTGGAAGTAGGATTGCCAATAGCTTGCTTGTCACGGTTTTTTGAGCTTTGGAATAGGGTTTCTAAGGCAATTTTTTCGTTCTCTTTCGATTGGTATGCATCAGGTATAAGTACTGGAAGGATTTGGCATTGTTTTTGGTAAGAATCAATCACCATTCAATGAAAATCAATTTTGATTTTTGTATAAAATCAAATTTTCAAAATTTGATTAATTCTCAATCCAATCTTGCCAAATTGATCAATTTTTCGAAAATTGCTGGCATTTGTAAGTTACTTGAGTCTCAAGGAAAGAATAAAATCAATCTTTGCAATTAATTTTAATTTGTACTTTATTTTTAAATTTAATTTGCATTTAAATGAATAAATTACAAATTAAATAGAAAAATAAATCCAAAATTCGTGGCATTGGGCTTGGATATTCCTAATTGTATGAGGAATAAGTTTGGATGGAGAAAAAGCAAGCCCATTTGCAAAAAAATTGATTTTTAGAAGTATCTCTCTTTGTGCATTCTTTCAAAATTGCCCAACTTGTGAATGGTGTATCTTGCTCAATTTTCCACATTTTTTAGTGTTCTTGGACTTTTTGGAAAGCTCTAAGAGTCCTCTAACCAACCTTTTTGGTCTCATCTCAATTGGAGTTTCCATGCTCAATATATCTTCAAAACAAAAAGTTGACTTTTTGTTGACTTTGAAAATGACCTGTAATGTTTTGAGCTATACCTCTCAAATGAAGCATTTTTTGGACATTCTTGTGAGACATGAAGTTGTAGAGAATTGAATTTCCTTCAAAACAAGAGGTGGTGGAAAAATTTCTGAGAAAGTATGAGAAAGTTATGATCACAAAGTTCGATTAACTTTTCACCTAGAAACCCTAATTTAGAAAGTTTGACTTTTGAGCAAATCTTGAGTTTTCTTGATGAATCATGATCAACCCTTGATCAAATGATGAATGTAACTTCAAAATGAGGATGTTGACCAAAAATTATGAAGTTTGACTGTATGTTGACCATAGTTGACTTTTTGTCCAATACAACTGATTTTCAACCATCTGAGCAATTGTCTGAGGAAACTTGATCTGTGAAGCTTGAAACTTGACATGGAGAATCTTTGAAGCATATGAGGAGACATGAAGACCATTGGAGATGTTGGAAATTCATCTTGACTTGAGAGATACCAAACCCTAGTTTGGGTTGATTGTCTAAGAGAGAGTTTGTCTGATCAACTCTTGAGGAATCCTTAAGTATAGATGTATGAAATCTCTTGAGTAGATGGAGGGCAAATTTTGGGGTATGACAATTGCCACCAAGTTTCGAACTCCTTAGTGCATTAAAATGATGGTTCAAAAGATGTGAAGGTAAGCCTAGGTCTTTGCACCCAGAGTTTTTTGATGTCGTCTTTTATGATTTTGAAAGGTTAGTTGGTGGTGACGTCGATCATCAATTTGTGATAATGGAACAAAGATTTAGGAACCAGTTGACAAAGCCCGAATTGTCAAGCCACCAAATTAGGCTGGTAAGCGACCAAGCCTGGGTTATTGCTAACAATCACAGCATATAGAAATTAAGGGGTCAAAAGGCGTCTCTAGGTACATACAGAATTGGCTTTATCCTCATCATTTATAGGAGGAAAAGCTCTGGTGAACCATTCAGGGCCATCACGTCGATCATAAAATGGATCCATGGAGGGTTCAAACTCAGTCCTTGTCAACTTAATATTAAACAGCAATGTAAATACTTCGACATTGGGATAAATCTTGTCGATAGGAGTTAGTGGTAGCAGATGCTTCCAGACAACATGGTTTTGGGCTATAGGGCACGCTACCTTTCTATTTCTGTAGGGCCTGATATCCTGAGAGAAAGTGGCATTTAGCCACAATTGCAAGAACAAAAAATGACCGTGAGCTAAAACGTTTTTCTTTTTTGGGTTGTTGGGGTCGAAAATTTTTATCTGATTAGCAACGTCAGTTAATGATTCATAAAGAGAAGCCGATATTAAATGGCCCAGGGCAACATGTTTACCCTTATGCAATTGGGTAGCCAAATAGGAGAATTGTTTGGTCATCTGCATGAACTTGGAGAAGAAAATAAAACGAGATAGCCACAAGGTTAAAAACGCCATGTTCCCTTCGTCAGTGATAGGGCCAGAAGTTTGAGCATGGTGGTCAAAAAATTAATTGTCCCTATAGTTAAACACTCTACAAGTCAGTTTCAGTCCTGTGATGGCAACAACGTCGAACAAAGTAGGAGTAGTCATACCACACTTTGTGTGGAAAGTGTTGGTTGACCCTTCCCAAAAGTGAATAGCAGCCAACAACATGCCACAAGAATAGGGTTGGCCACAACGAGAAAGCTCTAGCAAAGTGTGAATGCCTAATTCTTTCTATTGAGATCCTTTTGCTGGTTCTAAGCGTGTCATCCAAGCACTAAATTTAGAGCAATTCAACGGTGGGGCAGTTCTAAAATTTCGGTCTATATACTGGAGTGAAATGGGTTCTGAAGAAGAAACTATGAGTTTGGTGGCATTGCTAGTAGGAAAAACGCCTCTTTATCATCTACATAGATTTCTGAAGGTACATCTGTAGGAAGTGGACCTAGAAATGCTAGGGGTTTTTCTTCAAGAGAAAAAGGGATTAGTACCTGGGATTTCTAGATTTTGGCTTTCTCTTCAGCAAATGGGGGTTCTGGCACGTACGCTTTGCCATCGACGAGTCGTAGTTGAAGGGAGATTGAAGGAGAATAAGTTTAATTGTCAGCTTTTTCCATTGTAGAGAGTTTGAAGGAGGTTGAAGATGGTGAACAGTGGAGAAATTTCAAAGTTCTGCGTTTTCTGAAATAAGGGTTTGAAGAAGCGAGAAGAAAAGTAAAAAAATGGGGGAAAAGGGTATTTACTATTTATAGACCTTGAGAGGAAGAGATAAATAATGGAAAAAATCTCTACGATTTCCTAAGTTTAAATCGTGTCACTTCAGCAGACACGTGCCACGAGATCGAAGTGGTTTAGTGGGCCACGTCTCCAACTAAAAACGCAATGATGGCGAAAATTTAATGTCACATGTCTCGAGACCAAAAGCGTGATACGTAACCATGATGACATGACGTCGCGAGAAAAACAGAATAGTAACGTCCACTTTTGAAGAAGTGGGAACAATTTGGTCGAGTGGTGAAGTCGACACTTCAAAGATGCCATTAACTCATATGAGTCGATTCGAAAATGGCATCTCTGGGGGGAACTTTGTTACCTTGAAAAATATTAAGGTATTCAAGCACCTGTAGTAAATGAAGGTATTCACATAAGTTAATGGTAATCTTCTGAAATAAGGGACTTAGGAAGTTGAAGCCAAGGTGTTTGATATTTGGTTTTATTACACTAGAGAATTTAATGACCAATGGGAATATTAAGCCAAAATGTCGAAAATGAGCCTTGTCGACCAAAAGGAGATAAAAGAACAAATGTTAAGATATTTGGAAATTGGTCTGGTCGACCAAAGGATGAAGGATAAGGAAAATGGTCGAAGTTGGTCTGGTCGACCAAGAGGAATTCTAAATTTAGGAGAATTCTATTGATTTAATCTTGTCAAAGGAAACATGTCGAAGCAAGCCAGAAGCGGGAAGATTCAAATTTCGAAATCAACAAGCAGTTACTAGTAGTTCGTGTGCTGATTGAGCGCCAAAATAGGTGACAAGATCTCGCGGAGCAGTTGTCTTAGGTTTTAAATGTGTCCGTAGATCGTGTATCTAGGAAGTTACATTGTAAATACTATAAATAATTAGTTTCAATGTAGTTTTTGGTGTGTTCACTTGTACTAAAATCACTTTCCAAACTCTGTCATTCCGAGCGTTAGGAAACAAATAGTGAAGAAGTGTTTGATGTATGTGAATCACCATCTTTATTTCAATGCAAATCATTTACTTTTCAATTGTATATTTTGAATACTTTACTTGCATTCTATTTACTTTTGAGCAAACTTTCTACGTTATTTTCTTCTTCGTGTAAACAATTCAATACTCTTTGTCGATCACGAGTAACCAGTCAGTTAGTTTATTGAGTCTTACTTCGTATGAAAACCTGTTGTCAGTCACGAGTTACCAGTCAACCGGTCGAATCATAGCGTGGAAAGTCGTTATACTTGTTCCCTTATTTATAGAAAATTGTTTCTCTTGATAAGGATGAAATTCTTGGCAGCAGATACGTGATGTCACAGAGAATGTTATGACACAGTATCTGGCACTCTATTTAACAATTCACACAGTAATGTAAAAACAGTAAAGAACGCAAACAATTGTTTACCCAGTTCAGTGTGTAACTACACCTACATCCGGGGCTACAGGAAATCCACTATAAAGATTAATTCGTGAATAAACCAACCGTTTATCTCCTTCACTTAAGACCTACCCAATGAAACTTCAATCTAAGTCCTACTTAGACCGAGTTCCTACTCCCCTCAATCACAATGATATCAACCTATTGATTAATTGAATTGTGAAGACACTCTTCAATAAACATACTTGATTTTGCTTCAAAGCTTTAATCAAGAGACACAACACTCGTGCTTCAAAGCTTTGAGTGATAAACAACCCTTACAAACAAATCCTAGTCCAAGGCACTTATCTAATGATAATTGCTTGGCTTACAAGAGTAACTAGAATACACAAATAACAGACTGCTAAATCTCCTAACAGTACAAAAAGGCGCAACTGTAGAATAAGGGTTTCTTTCCTATTTATAGAAGCAGTAAGTAGACTTCAGTTTGGGCTTCCATAAATATAGCTAGGGTTAACTTAATTTAACCTAAAGACTTGGTCTTTTTAACAAGACAATTTAGGGTTAAATAAGGTTAACCTTAGAGCCACGTGAGCATGTGATCCAATAACATAATCCATAATAAAAATAGCTCAACAAAAATCTTGAAAAGTCTCAGGAAAAGTAAATGCGAGATGTTGTTGCACGTAATGTCATAACATTGGTCATGACATCACCATTCTTGCAGATTTCAAATAGCTTAACTCACCGAGTTGTACCTGTATTATTCTTCTTCTGCAGAATTTATCTTCACCTCTGAATGTCATGACATCAGTCAAGACATTGACATAAACTAGTTTTACCAAAAATTAGAGTCAACATACAAACACTTACAAAGGATTTCGACAGAGCTAGTATAATATCAAAATCTTAGCACATGTCTCAAGATCAACTGGTCGATCTTGCAAGTAACCCTTAGTTTTTAGGGCTTTGAGAGGACCAGCGGTTGTTTACCATTTTTCACAGTAAACAGTCGTATCAAGACATGCTGAGGTTGGACACTGATATTGTGAAGTATCACTTTTCGTTGAAGCCTGAATGTCCGCCAATTAAGCAGAAGTTAAGAAGAACTCATCATGATATGGAAGTGAAGATTAAAGAGGAAGTTTTGAAACAGATCGACGCAGGTTCTAAAGAAAGATGGAAAAGTCTACATGTGTGTTGATTATAGAGATTTGAATAAATCTAGTCTGAAAGATGATTTCCCTTTGCCACATATTGATATTTTGGTGGATAGTACAAAAAAATGAAAAATGTTCTCATTCATGGATGGATTTTACAGATACAATCAAATTAAGATGGCTCCTGAGGACATGAAAAAACGTTTATCACACCATAGGGAACATTCTATTATAGAGTGATGCACTTCGGGTTGAAGAACGTTGGTGCAACGTACCAGAGGGCTATGACGACTCTATTCCATGATCTGATGCATAACGAGATTGAAGTGTATGTTAATGATATGATTTCCAAGTCTCAAACTAAGAAAGAGAATTTGGTAGACTTGTTGAAGTTATTTCAACATTTGAGAAACTACCATCTCCGATTGAATCCTAATAAATGTTCATTTGGTGTCCAATCTGGGAAGTTGTCGGGTTTCATTGTTAGCCAGAAAGAAATTGAAGTTGATCCTGATAAAGTTAGAGCAATACAAAAAATGTTTGCACCAAGGACTGAAAAGCAATTCAGAGGTTTCCTTGGACGTTTGAATTATATCTCCAAGTTTATTTCCCATATGATAGCAACATGTGAGTCAATATTCAAGATGTTAAAGAAAGATCAAGGTTGTGTGTGGACAGATGATTGCCAAAGGGAATTTGAAAGTATCAAAAAGTATTTGCTTGAGCCTCCTATCTTGCTCCCTCCTGTTGAAGTAAGACCATTAGTTATGTATTTGACTATGTTGGACAATTCCATGGGTTGTGTTTTAGGACAACAAGATAAACAGGAAGAAAAGAATTTTTCCATTTATTATCTAAGCAATAAGTTCACCGACTGCGAGTCACGGTATTTTATGTTAGAGAAAACTTGTTGTGCTTTAGCTTGGGTTGCGAAGCGTCTGCGGAAATATATGTTGAATCATACTACTTGGTTGATTTCTAGAATGGATCTAATCAAGTACATCTTTGAAAATCTTGCTCTTACAAGAAGAATTTCCCATTGGCAGATGTTGTTATCCGAATATGATATTGAATACCGCACCCAAAAAGCTATTAAAAGCAGTGTGCTGACAGAATACCTAGTTCATCAGCCAGTTGAGGATTATCAATCTGTTGGATTTGATTTCTCTTATGAAGATGTGATGTATTTGAAAATAAAAGATTATGGTGAACCTTTATCTGAGCAAGGTCCAAATCCTGAATCTCAATGGGGTAATGGTGTTTGATGGACATTTGATTGTACTAATAATATGGCAGAGTACGAGGCTTGCATCATGGGTCTTGAAGAAGCCGTGGATCTCAGAATTAAGATTCTTGATGTGTATGGAGATTCAGCTTTGGTAATAAATCAGATTAAAGGAGAATGGAAAACTCGTTACCCTAGCTTAATCCTTTACAAAGATTATGCGAGGAGGCTGTTGACTTTATTCAATAAAATAGAATTCCATCACATTCTTTGGGATGAAAATCAGATGGCAGATGCTTTAGCTACTTTAGCTTCCATGTATAAAGTGAATCGATCGAATGATGTACCTCAGATCACAATTGAGCGCCTTGAAAGGCCGACTTACATATTTGTTGTGGATGTGGAAAAGGATGATAAACACTGGTATTATGATATTAAGCATTTCTTTATGACTCAAGAGTATTTGGTTGATGCATCAAACAAAGATAGAAAGACATTGAGAAGGTTGGTTGATAGCTTTTTCCTCAATGAAAGTGTGTTATACAAGAGAAATCATGACATGGTCTTGCTTAGATGTGTGGATAGACACGAAGCAGACATGTTGATGTATGAGATCCATGAGAGTTCTTTTGGTACCCATGGCAATGGATACTCTATGGCTAAGAAGACGCCAAAGACAGGTTACTATTGATTGACAATGGAATTTAATTGTTACAAATTTGCAAAGAAGTGCCATAAATGTGAAATTTATACTGATAAATGTTGTTAGAATGAAAGGTATGAAATACGTGAACAAAAATTCTTGCATTGGCTCTCATTTGATAAATGTTGTGTTTAGTTATTAACATAAAGTGCAAGAAAGGATGATTCTACACCTGAATAAACTCATTTAGAAGTAAACCGTATTCGAGCTTAGTAGGTATATAGTTGTAGAAATCATATAGATTTGGAGTAGCAAGCGCCAGGTGCGAAAGCTACAAAAGTAAAGAGCAAAAAATCGGGTTGTATCATAATATTATAGGACCAAAAGAATGTCAAAAGATTTAAAACTTCAAAACTCTATTAGAAAAATGGCTATGTCAACTCATTCATTAAGTTAAGAAAGGAAGCCTTTAACAAAAGAAAGAATTCAAATGTGCTGCTAAACACAAATAACATTTCTCCAACTTCTTTTGGAGGCATCATTGGATTGACCCAGCTCCACTGAGATATCAGTTTCCAAGCCTGTTTGTATGAGCTTTTGGTCCCAATTCCAAAGTCAATGATACAAAGATATCTTGCTTAAGTTGACTTTTGTTCTTTAGTTCAAGATTGATGGTAATTTCAAATCCAATACTCCTTATACTCTTATTATTCAAATTTCTCTTGCTTATTAAAAAAATTATTGATCATCAATTACTAGTTATTTGTTATCAGCTTTCAATTATAAACTATAATAAGTTAATTTACGTATTATCATCTATCTTATTTTTTAACCAAATACTACCTAATTTGTAGTTGCCCGAACTCTATCGGAAGTAATAAATTTAAAATAAAAAAAAATGTAATAAAGCATGATTGTTTTCATCATATTTTTATTTAGATAGACAGACGTCAAATAATTTAATATGTAAAACATGGTTACGTGAATTAATCAAGCATGAATGTATTCATAACATTTTTATTTAAATAAACACGAGTGAGTCAAATAATTTAATATGTAGTGATACATACACGGAGTAGAAATCAACGTCATTGTTCAAGTCAATAAAGTTTGGTAAATTCATGAGCAACTTCTAATAAAGTTTGGTACGTTTTCAATTATAAAACCACTTTAAGGAACTTTCCTAGAACATCTCTTGTACCCATTTGTTCTTAAACAAATATATTCAAAACAAAACTCACCAATATTCTATAATTGTTGTTCTTTTCATCAATTCAACTCAAAGGGTTTTTGATTCTTTAACCTCTCAGACTCAAAATCTTTGTACTAATATATTCTCTTTTTTGTTCTTAGACATGCTTCGGTGGTTACAGTTGTTTCGAATCTGCAATGTTCAAGCATATCATATGCAGAGAAATCAAGTTAAAGTAGCTGGTTTTCGGTTATTACATACAGGTTCTTTCATTTTATTTATTCTTTTTTTGCTTTTCGTAATCTTCATTAAGAATATAAACCACGTTTGAAAGAGATGTTTTCTGTAGACAATTAGTAGTATTTAATAAAGTTCTCTTAATTTTAATTGCGTATAGACTTATATAACATTGACCATGTCATTATCAAGATAAAAAATAGATTTAAATACGATTTTAGTTTTTATAAATATACAAATCTATAATTTTAATCTATTTAAAATTTTCTTTCAAATAATGATACTCACAAACCTTTTATTTATACAATTTTACTTTCTGTTATTTTTAAGAAATTTTAAAACGGTTTAATTATTCTTAGATTTTTTATTTTTTTTACTAGTTTTTTTTAAATGTGTTCAGAATACTATAAAATATTTATCTATTAAATTTTAGAACTTTTTAAAATGAGAAAAATTAAATATGAATTTTTTAAATTTCAAAAAATATTGATAAAAACAATGAAAATTTTGATTTAGAAGTTAAATTTTGAGTTCTTTTTTTTCGAGAAACTTTTTATAACATTCTACACATGTGTGCAAAAATAAACATTCAATAATATACATCGGTTTAACAACAATGACTAAATTTACGTGCATAATAATTTTGCAATGATCATTATTCGAAAGAAAATTTTAGACGGACCAAAATTGCAGGATCACATATTTATAGGGACTAAAATTATATTGGCTTAAATGCACTTTTGGTCCTCCTATTTTTATTGAAGGCTAATTTAGTATTTTCTATTTATGTACCTTTTATCTTGGTCATTAAGTTTACTCTATTAGGGCCTATGTGGCAATTTTCTCTTTGTCTAAATAGACTAGTGGTAGATGTCATTTATAACAACAATCCTGATTTCTTTCACTCTTTTGGTAGCCTTCATTCTCTCATTATTCCTATCATCTTTAATTCTTGTGCACCAACAACATGGTATCTAGAGCTCCGGTTAGAAACACAGGGACACGAGTGAAACGTGAGTTTGTGTTGTGTGATTGATTTTGTTTCTAGGTTCATGCTGAATCTTTGAACAAAATTGTGACAGAATCACATTTTCTGATTCTGTGGGGTTGGAAAACACTGTGTGAGTGAAGATTTGAGTGTATAGTACAAGATTGAAGATGAACGAAAACAACAATATGAGTACAAAACTTCCAGTATTTGATGGTAAGAACTGGAACAATGGATGATTCAGATGCGCGTGTTATTTGGGGCTCAAGATGTTCTTGAGCTTGTTATTGATGGGTATATTCCGGTTGCAAGAGATGCAATAGAAGAAGAGAGAGATGCAGAGAAACAAAAGGAAGAAAGATCAGAAGGCGTTGTTCTTCATCCATTAGTGTGTGGATGTGAACGTGTTTGAGAAGATTGCAGATTCGACGACGTCAAAAGAGACATGGGACACACTGGTCAGATGTTACGGTGGTGACGCATCAGTGAAGAAGGTAAAGCTTCAGTCCCTGAGAAAGCAATACGAGAATCTTAACATGAAGAACAATGAGAAGGTTTCAGAATATATCGCTAGAGCATGAGATCAAGGCTTCTGGAGAAACCTTTTCTGAACAAGTAATCATTGAGAAGGTATTGAGGTCACTTACTCCTCAATTTGATTACATTGTTGTAGCAATAGAACATTCTAAAGATCTGGAAACCATGAGAATAGAAGAGCTGCAAAGTAGTCTAGAAGCGCATGAGTTGCGTTTGACTAAAAGAACTTTTGAGAGGGAAGTTGAGCAGGCTCTGAAAGCTTCATTTGTCAAGAAGGACCATATGCATTCTTGGTCAGAGGCCAAGAATAGACGTGGTGATAGATTCTAGAAGTCAGAAAGTTCTGATGAGAAGAAACATCAGAAGGGAAAAGAAAAGTATGACAAGAAGAAAGTTCAATGCTATTGTTGTAAGCAATTTGGCCAGTTTTCTAGAGATTGTTGGTCAAACAAAGGAAGGAAATTAAAAGAAGCAAATATAGCCAGAGGAGATTCAGATGACGAACCTGTGTTATTGATGGCTTCTGAGTCTGACGGAAGATGTTTGGCAGATTGGTGGTATATGGACACTGGTTGTTTAAATCACTTGACTGGAAACAAATAATGATTGATAGATTTTTACTCTAGAAGGAGGACAAAGATCAGACGTGCTAATGATAAGTACCTTAATGCAGAAGGTATGGGAAATGTCAAAGTTAAAGTGAAGAATGGGAAGAATGTTCTGATCAAGGATGTTTGGTATGTTCCTGGAATCAAAAGCAATATGATGAGTGTGGGTCAGCTTTTGAGAAAGATTTCTCAGTTGTTATGAAGAACAATCTCTTGAAGTTGTATGATTCCAATCAGAAGTTAATTATGCAATCTGAACAGGGAAGCAACAAAACATTCAAGGTGAATGTAGAAATAGCTGAAACAGACTGTCTTAGTGCAGAAGGCTCTGAAGGAGATAGTAAGTTGTGGCACAAGAGGTTGGGGCATCTGAACTATAGAATTCTAGGGCATCTAAGTTCTAATAAGCTCGTACGTGGCATTCTGAAGATTGTGAAGCCTGAGAAGTCATGTGAGGTATGCATGAAAGGTAAGCAACCCAGATTGTCATTTGTATCAGAAGTAGCCCCAAGACCAAAACATGCTCTGGGAGTAGTATATTCTGACGTGTGTGGACCATTTCCAGAACCTTCACTTAGAGGAAATAGGTATTTTGTGTCTTTTGTGGATGAGTTCACAAGAATGACGTGGGTAACTCTCATCAAGTTTAAGAATGAGGTGTTTACTGAATTCCATAAGTTCAAGGTGAAGGATGAGAATCAAAGTGGTCAGAAGTTAAAGATTCTCATAACGGATGGTGGAGGTGAGTATAACTCTACAGAATTCCAGAAGTTCTGTGATGATAATGGAATTGAGCATGAGGTTACTGCTTCTTATACTTCTCAACACAATGGTCTTGCTGAACGAAGAAATCAAACTTTTCTTGATATGAAGAGAAGTATGCTAAAAGAGAATAAGCTTCCTCACAACTTATGGGGAGAAGTTGTTGCTACTACACCATATGTGCTCAATAGGTCCAATGCAGAAGCTGAAGGAGACTGTTCCTTTAGAAAAGTAGACTGGAGAGAAGCAAAGTGTTATTCATCTGAAGGTTTTTGGTTTTGTGTGTTACAAACACATTCCAAAAGGAAGAAGGAAGAAGGAAGAAGTTGGATGATAGAAGCAAAGTGATGTTACTGGTGGGGTACCACAGTACAGGTGCATACAAACTTTATTGTCCAGAAACTAACAAAGTTGAAGTCAATAGAGACGTTATTGTGAAAGAATCAGAAGCTTGGGATTGGAGAAAGTCTTAACCCATTTCTGGTGTAGAGATAACTTCTGAAGATGAGTCAGAAGTTGAAAGTTCTGAAGAAGAGTCAGAGTCAGAAGATGATTCTGAAGATGAAGATGATAAATCTGATTCTGATCCAGATTCTGATGATGATCCAGAATCTGGTGGTGATCATGCTTCTAGAAGGGAAAACTATGAAGACGTAGGTTCTGGAGGACAAGCTTCTGGAGATGATCATGTTTCTGAAGGTGGTAATTCTAAAGATAGGGTTTATGGACAAGGTCCAGAAGTTAATGTTGTTCCAAGTTCTGGAGAATATTCAGAACAAATTCAGAGGCCACAAAGAATCAGGACCATACCTATAAGGTTTGCAGATTTTGACATGTTATAAGACACCGAAGTTGACTTAGAGGGAGAAATCATTCAGTGTGCCATGTTAGTAGATTCTGTACCATTGGGTATAAAAGAATCACTCAAGAAGAAAGTATGGTTGAATGCCATGAAAGAAGAACTTGAGGCTATAGAAAGAAACAAATCTTGAGAGTTAACTAAGCTTTCGAAGAAGAAGAAAGCCATCAGCGTCAGATGGGTTTTCAAGGTGAAGCTAAAGCCAGATGGATCAGTTGGTAAGCACAAAGCAAGGCTAGTGGCCAGAGGTTTTCTTCAGAAACCTGAACTAGATTACTTTGAGGTATTTGCACTTGTAGATAGACATGAAACAATTACACTGGTGATTGCTTTAGCTGCAAATAGAAATTGGCCTCTAATGCATTTGGATGTGAAGTCAGCATTTCTGAACGGTCCATTACAAGAAAACGTATACGTGTCACAACCTCTTGGCTTCGTGAAAAAGAATCAGGAATGGATGGTGTACAAGTTGCACAAAGCTCTGTATGGATTGAAGCAAGCGCCCAGAGCTTGGAATCAGAAGATTGATTCATTTTTCAAGAAGCAAGGGTTTTAGAAGTGTGAGATGGAATATGGAGTTTACGTGCAGCCTTCTGGAAGCAATATGATTCTGATGTGTCTTTATGTTGATGACATATTTCTTATAGGGAGTTGTCCAGAAGATATAATCAAGTTCAAAGAGGTGTTGATGAATGAATTTGAGATGACGGATCTGGGAAATATGGTATATTTTCTAGGGATGGAGATTTTGTACTCGAATGAGGGTATTATTTTGCATCAACTGAAGTATGAATTAGAACTTCTGAAGAAATTTAAGCTGGAGAATTGTAAGGCTGCTCTTACACTGTCATAAACCAATCATAAATTGGATTCTGACTCTGAGGGTGAAGATGTGGATGTTACGATCTTCAAACAGCTGGTTGGTTCTCTGAGGTATTTGTGTAATACCAGACCTGATATTTCCTATGCAATTGGATTGGTTAGTAGGTTCATGAGTAAACCTAAGTGGTCCCATTATCAAGCTACTGTCAGAATTCTAAGGTATATCAAGGGAACTGTGAAGTTCGAAGTATTATTTCCTTCTGGAAGAAAGGCAAAATCAGAGTTGATGAGTTACTCTGACTCTGATTGGTGTGGAGATAGAGTTGATAGAAGAAGTACTTCTGGATACTTATTCAAGTTTCTGGGAGGTCCTATTTCTTGGAGTTCCAAGAAGCAAGTTGTTGTTGCTCTATCAACGTGTCAAACTGAGTATATTGCAGGCGTTGTAGTTGCATGTCAAGCTGTGTGGCTTCTGAACTTATTGTAAGATCTGAAGATTAAAGTAAAGAAGCCTCTGAAGTTGATGATTGATAATAAGTCTGCAATCAATCTTACCAGAAATCTCGTGTGGCACGGGAGAAGCAAACATATTGAGACTAAGTATCATTTCTTGAGAAGCCAAGTCCATAATGGCATATTAGAAGTTGTGCACTGTAGCACCCAGAAGCAGCTGACAGATGTTCTGACGAAGGCAATCAAGGCAGATCAATTTCTCCTTTTAAGGGATGAAATTGGTGTTGTTAGTTTTGTATAGAAATATAAATTAAGGGATGGTATTGAAGGGTAATTTAGTATTTTCTATTTATGTACCTTTTATCTTGGTCATTAAGTTTACTCTATTAGGGCCTAAACAATTTTCTCTTTATATAAATAGACTAGTAGTAGATGTCATTTATAACAACAATCCTTATTTCTTTCACTCTTTTGGTAGTCGTCATTCTCTCATTATTCCTATCATCTTTAATTCTTGTGCACTAACAATTTTCTCTTTTTTTAAGTTTTAGTCTCTTATTTTAAAAATCAACTTTTTGATTCCTAAACTTTACCTCACTCGAAATTTCATTGTTTCCCCTCTAATTTTACATATGTGGTGTCCTACGGTGACACCACGTTAGATAAACACATATTATAGAAAATTATTGTAGCAATACTGTGTCATTAATAGAGGCGTTGATATATGCGAAATTATATGCAACCAACAAAATCCTGAGTGATGGAATCTTGAATACCTTTTATTCGGACATGGAGAATAAAAGTTGTGATCAATTATATATATATTACAAACACATTCTTAGAAAATACTATGTCAGATTTATTATTCAATACAAAGAATTGTTTATTGCATTTGTGTACACATTTTCATTTTTTAATTTGAAGATCTACGTCAACGAGAAAAGTAAACAACTATCTTCGAATCAATTTTCTCTTTTTAAAAATCATTGCATTATTTTTATTTATTTTAAAACTATATACCGTAAAATTCAAATAAGCTTGATGAAATCATATAAGTTGCTCGAAAAATATTCAAAAAATACATATAATTTAAATTTTAATATTAAAATTTGAATTTTGCATAAAAACTTAAAAAATTTAGTTCGTATGGATCACTTATTAAAAATTTAAAAATGAATTTGTCTCTTGACAAGTAAAATATTTTTATATTTTTTACCAATAACAATTATGATCCCCCCGACTCAAATTGTAAAATTTAAAATATTATATAATTTAACATTTTAAAATATTTTGATGGACTCAATGTATAATATTTATTTACACTAAGTACACTATTATTAAATTTATTTTAGAAAATTCTATATAGACTTTTCACGTCTTATTAAATTTTATGTTTATTTTGTATTTAATTTTATATTTATATTTATATTTATAATATTATATATTAATATAATTAAATTAATATTTATTTATTTAACATTTTATGTTAGATATTTGTCATTTTATATTAATTTTGTTATTTTATAATTATGTTAATATTTATTTAAAATTTTATAATATTTGGTATTTATTTAACAATAATTATGCGAGTTAAATTCATATAAATGGTTGTCTAAAATTAATTGAAAATTTTTTCCATAGAATTATGTACAAAATACTTACAATTTTTAATTTTAATTTAATATTATCAACGATAATAATTTTTTAGCTTTTAAAAAAAGTTGAATTAGTATACCAACCTTCACCTACAATTCTACACACATTATTCCTATAAAACTAACCATAAGTCCTCTTAATTTACATACAGCGAAAATGAATTTAAGAGAAAACCAAATAGCGAAAAATCATCATCATCATCCAATTATGTATCAAAACGTCATCGTAATGAGGCACAGTGAACGCCTCGACAACGTGGAACCCTCGTGGATATCGACCGCCACACGACCGTGGGATCCGCCCCTAACTCAACCGGGTCGGGTTCTAGCTTTCCAAACGGGTCAAAGTATCCGAAAGAGCCTCGGATTCCCGATTCATCGACTAGTTGTTTCACCTTTTCTACGTTGCGTCCAAACTGCCGCAGAGATCGTTATCGCTCTCTCTTCCGTTAACGATGCCGGTGGAAGTGTCAGCCGTGACGACATTTCTTCTGATCCGTCAAAAGTCAAGGTTGAAGTTTTTTTCATTTTTTATTTTGTTGTTAAATTATTATTGGTGTAGGCTTATATGGTTCTGTGTGTCTGTCTGGTATTTGTGTGTATATTAGTATATGTTTCTGTGTCGTGTCTGTGTCTGATATTTGTGTGTGTGAGTATATGTATTAGTTATCAGTGTCGTGTAACTGTGTGAGGCGTATGTGTGTCGGGTCTGATATTTGTGTGTCTGTAGTCGTTATTCATATATATAAAAATGTTTGGTTTTCACAATTGCAGGTATCTATTGAGAATGGATTATGTGAAATGCTAAACACAATAGCTATTCGTGTCAACGTCGCTCCAACAGATGGAAATTTTAGTTTTGATATTCCACAGCTTGAAACCATGTTCCCAAATGGAACTGTGGATAATAATAATAATGTAGAAATGGTATATAAACAGGTATATCTGAATTTGATTTTCTATCTTAATTTTATTATGCACACATCAGTGTTAAATTTCTTGTGATAAAGTCTTGCAATCTATTATGGTTGGTTTATTCAACTCGAGAAGTTAGTCTCTCTAGCTGCGTGCAGAGTATACTGATTTATACAAAAACATTTTTATACTATCTTGTTTTTCTTGATAAATCTCAGCTACCTAAATGGGAAGAATCAGTTTCACAAGCAAGTGTTAGATATCAACAAACAATTACAAGTCTTGCAGATAAACATCCTACTGAAAATTTGTTACTTGTTACACACGGTAAAAATAAAAAATAAAAGGTTCTATTATGATCCATTTAACATTGTATTTAGTTGGTGACTTATTTTTTTAATTGATTTGAACTTTTGCAGGGGAAGGAATACAAGTGGCTCTTTCTTCATACACAAAAGATGTTGTGGAACATAAAGTGAAATATTGTGGTTATGTACAACTTACACGTCCTATCTTCAAAAATGATCATTCTTTTGTTGGTGGAAAGTTCAATTTAGAAACTAATATTGGTCAAAATGGGGTGAACTATATTTCCTCACAAGAACTTTGAGTAAAGATATCAACCAAACTCCAAAACTCTTCATAATGTAGTGATGTTGTACAAACACAAGTTACATTTTCTCTTTATAAGTTAGGATTTTTTTTTCTTCTCAAAGGAAAGTATAGTTAAAAATGATGTAGGAGTTGAACTTGGGTCAACATACTAACTTCTGTTGGACTACAAATATTGTTTCTATATATAATTGTTATGGTTGCTTCTTTTTTTATTACCTTTTTTTGTTTGCCAAAAGATATGATTTTACTTATAGAAGAATTTTGAGTCTATTTTGCAATAAAATAAGCTTTGGAATTATGATATTTTACTATAACAATAGTACTAACATAAAAAATATCATAATTTCACAATACTCTTCCTAGTTTAACCAATGGAGCCATTTTTTGGGTCTTACTGCTATGAAACATCTTAAATATGTCTCGACACAAAGATTCACAACCTCTGATTCATGAGATGGTAAGAGGAACTCATCTTTAAATGTGTGTACTTTGTAATATAAACATCTATCTCCAAAATTTGCTTACAAAAATCAGGTTTCTATCACTAACAATTGCAGTTGACAATCACACTTCGACTATCCCTCTAGTTGTTTACGGGTGCTCTAGGGGAATAAATTGGCAAGGCGGGTGATAAAGTCCATAGACCACATCTTCCCATAATATCTCTCGGAATAAATAAAGGTTTTGCTTTAGAGTGTCGAACGCCTCTTGGGTCACACTACTCCATCGGAATGCATTTTTTATTTATTTTTGTAAGTTCAATCAAGGGTCTAGAAATCTTGTCGTACTCTTTGATTAACTTGTAGTAGTAATCGGTTAATCCCAAAAATCCCCATACTCCTTTGACATTTCTCAAAACTTGTCAGCTTGTTTGGATCTACTATCACACCTTCATTACCATAAAACATTACATTAATCATGTGATTTTGCTAGACGATAATTACCTCGCAAAATAAAGTATTTGTGGAGTGTTTCTCATCTTACGGCATTTACAAGTGAGGAAAATTTAAAAATTTTGAAAAAAAACTGCGAAGTAGAAACCACTCACAGATATGTTAAGAAAAATTGGAGGAAAAATTATGTATTAGAGGTGGCAGGAGACCTATACTGACTCAAAATTGGGGAGATGAATTACACTTTGCAAATACCAATGGAAAAAAGTTGCAGGGTGACAAACATTTCACAAATATTTTTTAAATAAGTTGAAGGAAAATTAATTATAACATTGTATGAATACACAGAGTGGCAGGTGGCCGCTGGCATGTCACAAATCTCAACAGGAAGAAAAGTTATGGCTCACAAGCTTCTTTTATAATGGCTCAAATTGTTTTCAGGATTCAGATTTGCTTTCAATTTATTTATCAAGTGCATTTACTAAGGTACACATCTGAAATAAATTCTTTATTATTTTCATGGTAATTAATACATGATCGGACTGGCCGGTTCTGGAAGTTAGACCGTATTATGTTTTTTTTTTCAATAAAAGTTTAAAAAAATTGATTATTTTTTGCTGTTTGATGGTTTTCTTGACGTTTGTTCTCTTGAACTACAATTAGAAATTTTATTTACATTATTAAGTGTGGTAATCCGTCATAGAAGAAAAAGCACAGTAGAATAAAGTGAATAAAAAAGAGACAAAGAGGTAGAAATAGATGGAATCCGAAGTCCTTTGATTAAAGGTAAGAAAAAAAAAATATTCAAAAATAGTGAAGAAGAATATGTCTGACGGCTGTGTATTTTACTTCTTACTTGACCACTTAGATATTAGGGTTACAAGTAAGTTTGGGCTTGAGCTAAATATAAATTTAGTCTAAGAAAATTAATAAGAGTGGATTTACAATATTAAGTTATTAACTATTAATTTTATGCCTAAAATATACTCTCTTTTTTATTTTACAAAAATAATAAAATACGGATATAATATATGAATTCTTTATTTTTTATTTATTAATATTTAACATATTATTTATAAATTTTAAAATATGTTTAATAATTACTTATTCAACTTCGATTCGATCTCAGTTGAACCTTTAAACTTTGAGCCATGTCTATTTGAATTGGTAGAATAAAGAATTACGAACACACACACAGTAACACCAGTCTCCGCCGCGCTTTTTCTCGGCACTGTTTGGGTTCCGTCTCCACTTTTCTGTTTCCTAGCGTTACTTTGAACTGGCCATGGATTCTCTCTGTCTTTTTCTTGAGATCTCCTCTTCTCCCTGCGATATCCCCAAGCCCAAACCGCCAGACCCTTTGTTCCAGGTGTTGCCTCCGGCTCCGCAGCCAAGTCTCACTAAATCTTTTGCCCAAGTTCTTAATGGCGTCTGTGACATTCCCTCCTCTCAGCTGCCTCAAGCCATCCTCAAAGGAGACAGGTTCTCCATTACCATCCCAGAAGAAGAGTATTGTGCTGGGCTTTTTGACTGCAGAAATAACCTCCATGGTAGAATCATTTGGCCGAAGGGCTCCACGCCCCTTACAGTTCTCAATCTGAAATCCAAACTTTCTGGTTTGTGGCCTGAGCTCAAGAGCTTGGGGTGTTCAATCACTAGGCAAGGGGTATTATGAATTCACCTTCTCGTGCATAGAAGATTTGAGAAGAGCTCGAGCCCAAGGGTCATTGAATTTGAGCCCTGGTTCTCTTAAATTCTTCTCCTGGTCAAAAGACTTCAACCCAGCGAATCAACACAACACATCGGCTCAGGTCTGGGTACGTTTTTTTGGTTTAGCCCAGGAATATTGGCGGCCACGGATACTATTTGCGATAGCCAGCAGTGTGGATTCTCCCATATGCATTGATGTTGCTGCGTCCAAAGCTAGGGTAGATAGAGCTTTTGGACAGTATGTTCGTGTTCTAGTGGATATAGATTTGTCTCTTCCGTTGAATAATAATGTTTTAGTTGAAAGAGAAGGTTTTGCTTTCTTATCGGACATCGAATACGAAAATCTACCGGATTTTTGCTCTCATTGCAGGAAACCTGGGCATATGATTTCTTCCTGCAAATTGTTAAAAGCTTCACAGGTCCATAATATGCCTAAACATTCAACCCATAATCTTCACAAGCAACAGTCTGTCCCTCCGGTTAATAACGAGGCTCCTGTGGCTCCTCAACCGGCAGATTTAGAGGAAGATGCTCCAAGAATACATCACAGTAACCAGGGGGATCTAGTGCTCCCTCATAATCTGTTAAATTTTATATCTCAGCCATCTGATTCTAATAACTCTCAAGTTTCGGTTTTTGTAGCAGCTACTCCAGAGCTGGTTAACACAACAGCTCCGGTGGATGATGTATTGGACAGAACCTTCCTTCAAAACTCTTGGGATGTTTTGGCTCAAGAAGGGATGGAGGAGCCGGTTAAAACCAATTGTTCCACAGGGGCTTTTTCCATAGCATTTTCAAAATTACACAAGAAGAATTCTAAAGCAAGTCTTAAATATGGAACTAGGTCCAAAGCAGGCCTTAAAAAGGTTTCCTCATGAAGCACATTTTCTGGAATATCAGAGGAGTGGCTAATGCTCCATCAAGATTAGCTTTGAAGAGATTAATCATTTTACACAAGCCAGATTTTGTTTTTATCGCCGAGCCTAAGATGAGTTACAATAATTTTCCTGTGAATTGGTTTTCTAATCTTGGATTAAAGTAGTTCGCATTTAGTGATACCATTCAACCGTCTTTATGGTGTTTTTGCAAGCTAGAAATTCATCCTTCCATTCTTCTCATTACTAATCAGCTGTTTTCTTTTTCTTTTTCGGTCGATAACATGCTGTTAGCTATGGCAGCAACTTATGCTTCCACCAATCAGTCTGTGCGCAAAGGTTTGTGGGCAGACCTACAGGATTTACAAACTTTGCATCCCATTCCTTGGCTTTTTATGGGGGATTTCAATGCGATTCTAGGAGCACATGAGCATAGAGGTAGTAGGTCTCCTTCTAAAGGTCCGATATAGGATTTGAAGAATTGGTCAGAAGGCAATAATCTGATACACATTCCGACGAAAGGGGCTTGGTATACCTGGTCCAACAAAAGAGATTTTCTGAATTGTATCGAAAGAAGACTTGATAGGTGTATCGCTAATCAACAATGGATGGATGTCTGTGCTCTCTGTTCAGTGTCAACGCTAACCAAGCTCAGTTCTGACCATTTCCCGTTGCTATTGGAGTTTCACATTAACACTAGTAGAAAGGCGGGTCAGTTCCGTTTTCTCAAAGCGTGGACACTGCATTTGGATTGTAAACGTTTGATCGAAGACAGTTGGAAGGTGCCGGTGGTAGGATGTCCAATGTTTGTTTTAACAAAAAAACTGCAACGGCTTAAAAGCACTCTTCGTGAATGGAACAAGCTTTCTTTCGGCAATGTTGATGTCAATGTTCAAATGGCAGAAGAAGCTCTCGATAAAATTCACGCTCTCGTTCAAAACTCGGGCTATGATGAAAGTCTTAAGATACAGGAATTTGAAGCTCAAAAAAATCTCTCTTCTGCGTTGGACATAGCAGATTGTTTCTGGAAAGACAAATCTCGTATCCGTTGGCAATTAGAGGGAGACCGAAACACCAAATTCTTTCACAGAACTTTCAAAATCAGGAGCAGTTTCAAGTCGATCACTATGCTGATGGATGGGGATTCTTGTGTGTCCGAACCACATAGAATTGCTGAGCACACTGTTAACTTTTTCAAAAATATTTTTCAAACTAATTTTACTGTTTTGCAGGACAGCTCCCTCATTGAGGAGGTTATTCCAAATCTGGTCACTGAGTGCATGAATTCGTTGCTCACCATTCTGCCTTCGATAGAGGAAATATCGGCAGCAGTTCGCTCCCTAAATTCTGATAGTGCTCCTGGGCCAGATGGTTTCGGCGCGATCTTTTTTCATTCTTACTGGGAGGTTATTAAGCATGATGTTGTGGCGGCGGTTTTGCAATTCTTCACTTCCGGTTGGATTCTCCCAGGATATAATTCTAATACAGTGGTCCTTATTCCGAAAAGCACTTCTGCTATTGCCTTGGATCAATTTCGCCCCATTGCCTTAGCGAATTTCAAATTCAAAATTATTACGAAGATTCTTGCGGACAGATTAGCTTCTTTGATGCCTCTGCTCATTTCTCCTGAACAGCGTGGCTTTATTCAAGGCAGAAACATCAGAGATTGTGTTTGTATTGCTTCAGAGGCTTTTAACATGCTCGACTCCAAGGCTTGGTGCGGTAACATAGCGTTGAAAGTAGACATCTCCAAAGCTTTCGACACTTTAAATTGGACTTTCTTGCTAAAAGTTTTAGAGAAGTTCGGTTTTAATGACAGGTTTTGTTCTTGGATTCACAACATCCTTCACTCGGCTTTTCTTTCCATCTCCATTAATGGTGAGCTGCACGGGTTTTTTAATTGTTCGAGGGGGGTCCGACAGGGTGATCCTCTTTCACCGTTGCTTTTCTGTTTAGCAGAAGATATGTTGAGCAGATGGCTTTCGCGGTTAGTTTCATCCGGAAAATTGGATCTTATCAAGGGTCCTCGTAACTCTCTTGTTCCTTCGCACGCTTTATCGATGATATTTTATATTAAAGGCAAGCTCTCTAATATTCAAGTTCTCAACTTGTTCACTTCTTATCGGTAGCCTCGGGTCAAGTTGTGAATTGTTCTAAATCGTCGATATTTGGCGGCTCCATGACTTCTTCGCGGTTAAATATTCTAAAAGAGTTAACTGGTTTCAGCATAGGCTCTGCTCCGTTTAACTATCTTGGTGTTCCTATTTTCAAAGGTCGACCAAAACTTGTTATCTCCGATTGTTGACAAGGTTATTTCCAAATTAACCTCCGGAAAGGATTCCTTTTGTCTATGGCGGGGAGAGTCGAGTTAGTTAAATCTTCTCGCAAGGCATGTTCCTTACGATGTCTATTTACGCGGCGATTGCGTTACTTAAGAATCTTGAAAAGGCAATGCGAAACTTTATTTGGGCGGGATACTTTGAAATGCAAACTTGGAAAGTCGGAAGGTGGTTTAGGTCTCCGTTCTCTCCTTGAGCTTAATGAGGCCACGAACCTCAAACTGTGCTGGGATTTTTGCTCCTCTGTTCAGCCTTGGGCCGTTCTTCTGCGTTCTCGTGTGTTGAGGAATAACAATTCTGTTTGTTCTTCTCATCTCTTTTCCTCGATCTGGACCAACATTAAACATGATTGGCAGACTGTTCAAGACAATTCTGCAGCGGTACATCCATCAGATTTTGGTTGGATAGTTGGTGCGGTACTCCGTTGGCGGAGGATTTGGGTGACATGATTATTGATAATAAGCTGCTGGTTTGTAACTTCTTATCCGGGCAGAACTGGAATGCTAACATTCTCTCCTTGCCGGACCCGATACAACGCAGAATTATGAATACTCACATTCCCCGAATATGGTGCAGGCCCGCAGGGAATCATCACTAAAAATTTTAACTTCAAAAGACGGGGAGGGATTGGGCGGCTTCATTTGGGCCAAATGGATCCCTCCATCTAAATTTATTACGGTGTGGCGGATGCTCCTCCAGAAATTGCCAACAGACGAACAACTTAAGAAGCGGAATTTCTCTTTCCCCTCCAGGTGCAGTTTATGTAGACTGGAAGAAGAATCTGATCAGCATTTATTTTTTAAGTGTGATTATGCGAATAAGCTCTGGTCTTGGTTGATTTCGGTGTTCCACTTTCGTTTTCGAATTGAGGGTTGGGATGACGTTTGGAAGATGCTAAACAATTCCTGGTTTGCGCAATGCTCTTTGGTGCTACAGGTAGCGATTATTTTCATCCTGAACGGTATTTGGTTCGCCCGTAATGGAGATCGATTTAACAACAAAGGGGTTCCTGTTTCGGTCACCATCTCCTCTATTATGACTGCTTGCTATGTAGCTGGCAGCAATGCTAAAGCAGTCTCTAATCTTAATATGCAGGATTTTTGTCTTCTTAAATTCTTCAAAGTTGCTATCAATCCTCCCAAAGCGCCTCGGGTCATCGAAGTTATTTGGAAGCCTCCTCCGAGAGGTTGGATCAAGATTAACTGTGACGGTGCCTCCCTTCATAATTCTGGTGCTTCTGCTTGTGGTGGTATTTTTAGAAATCATGACGGTAATTTCTTGGGTGCTTTTGCTCAATTTCTTCTAACTCGCTCATCGCCGAACTCTCAGGTGCAATGGCTGCAATTGAGTTCGCTAATGAACAAGGTTGGAATAATATTTGGTTAGAGTCGGATTCTATAGCTGTGGTTCTTGCTTTCAAGCCGCCTTATTTGGTTCCTTGGCGGATTCGTTCTAGATGGTTTCAATGTGTTCATATTAAGTCGAAGCTGTCGTTCATAGTAACTCATATTTTTAGGGAAGGGAATACTTGTGCAGATTCTCTTGCTAACATAGGTCTGACTTCTACAAGTTTGTTAAGATTTAGTGCTCTTCCCACTTTTTTGCGGAAAGATTTTGTGAAGAATAGGTTAGGTTTACCGTTCTTCAGGTTCATATCTGGTTGAGAGGGTATTGGTCTAGTCCCCCCTCTCTGTTTGTAGTTGCTCCATCTTTTCTTTATTAATATTATTATCTCATTAAAAAAAAAATATTTCAATTCTATGTTTGATCTAGTTATTTTGGTTATTTTACACTATATTGTATGATTTTATTTGTATAAATTTGCTGAAATGATAGAATATATGTTTCTTCAATTTTAGAACTTTTTCTAAATGTATGTGGAACAAGAACACAACATGAGTAAGATTAATTCGTTTTCTGCAAGCTTTTAAATTGTACGGTACATTGGGATATCAGCTTTTGATTTTAAAAATAATAATATATTTTTAAAAAACATAAAAATATTATAATTATTTTTAAAAACAGAAAAATATTATTTTTTAAAAACAGAATATTATTATTAATATTATATTTATAAAAACAGAATAATATACTTTATAAAATTGGATATTAAATTAAAAAAATATTAAATTTTTTAAAACAGATTATTAATATTATTTTTAAAAATAGAATATTTTAATATTCTAAAAAATAGAATTTTTTTTTAAAATTTATAAAACAGAATTTTTTTTAATTATAAAAAGCAGAATACTATTATTATTTGTTAAAAAAAGAATACTCTTATTATTTATAAAACTGAATATATTTAAAAAAATGAATAATAAATTAATAAAAATGTAAATATTAGATTAAAAAATATTATTATTAATATTATACTTAAAAACATAATAAATATTTTTTTTTAAGATCCAATATTAAGATTTTAAAAAATCACTACTAGAAAAGCTGGATTTTCCTGCGGATTTGAATAAAATATCCGTAGGAAACACGTTTCCTGCGGTTTATGGTTCCAGCTAGTACTTTCATGTGTAATAATTTTTGCAGAAAAATCTGTTGGAAAGATCTGCAGAAAAATCCGCAGGAAAATCCGCAAAAAATGTTTATCTAAATTTTTTAAATCATTTAAATTATATATTAAAATAACTATAATATAAAAATTAAAATTAAATTTAAAACAAGTTCATAAAACTATTATAAATAACCCTAATATAAAAGTAAAATTTTAATTTAAAATGTTTTGAACTTAAATAAGACAAATTCATAAAACTACAATTTTACATTTTACTATAAAAGGCACTGTTGTAACAAGTTCTTACATAGCCACATTATTCAAAATAAGTCAAACAAGCAAGCTACTAATATTCATTTGTCTACTTGTCCACGTAACTTAAAAAATAAAACTATCCAAATTATAACAAATCAACAACAAAAATAGTACAAATCAGAATTCATTACTAAGGTCTTCTTCATCTGATTCTTCAACGCCATCTTCATTACACAATAGGTCTTTTTCATCTGATTCTTCGACGCCATCTTCATTACGGAATAGGTTGAGTGACTTGAGTAGATATATAACCTTTCTCACAATTCTTCTTGAACTTTTTTTGGCGTAATAGTCCTTTAAATCAGAATGAGGATTATTCTGTGAAAAAACAATCATAAACTTAGAAGAAGTAGATTATTCTGTGAACAGACAAGCATAATCTGGAAAAAAACATACATCATAAACTCAGAACACCATTCAACAAGAAGCTTGGACAAATATGCAGATTAGGCTACAACCAAAAAAGCTTAAACCGGAAAGCCAAAAAATGATAAACTGGAAATAAGCATAACCTGAAATAACCATACCATAACCTAGCCCAAAAATGTAGATTTTCCTGCAATAAGAGAAGCATAAACCAGAAATAACCATATCATGTAGTGAAAAAGGGTTGCAATCTAAGAGAACAACTTAAATTAATTCCACCAGTTGGCCACTTCTTTTCCATTAGTTTAACTCCAGATAGGTAAATTATAATATACACTCAGCATGTTGACAAAATGGAATGATTAGAGAAGTTAAGGTAACATGTCCTGTTCTTCCGTAATTCCCTCCTAGCAGCCACTTCTTTTCTAATGTTTTCAAGGGAATGTAAAATGAAACTTGTGTGTTTTGCATTACAGATCCATAGCTAGTCGTCATTTTTGTTTTAGGCCATGTGGTAGTTATAGCAACCTTTATATGAAATTGTTTTTCGTTTTTATTTGATTGTGGAATATATACATTTGACTCTGCATTAGTTCATGCACTCTTTGAACATTAGCTTTTGATATTTGTAATAAATAATAATTCAAAATCACCTTGATTTTCCTTACTGTGTGTTGGGTTACAAATTCAGAATAAAAAGAAACTTAGTGTTAAAATATGATACCTATTACCCAACATTCACTTAAATCAATACTGAATATATTGCTCTGTTTAGATACAAGTTCATTACCACTCTAGTTCACCTTGTATAATTATTTCTTTTTCTGTTTTTCAGATTCAGAATGCGTACCTGAACATCAAAAAAATACCTGACTGTGACCTTTGCTGCCCACCAGTAGCAGTACTACCATTTTCCGTTAGGACAACCAGTGCTCTGCAGGTAGGGCAAGTATGCTTCCGCTCCAGCCATGATCGGAGGCAATGAACATGAAAAAGATGACCACATATAAGTTTCTTTGCAGTAACCATCTCTTCACAACAGATGGTGCAGGTTGCGTCACTTCTGCAAAGCCATAAAGAGAAGTATTACTGAAAGATGCAATAAACACAAGACACAGATTTGTCACAAAAGTACTTAACATAATGAAACAAATGTATTGATTAAATTAACTGATCAGTACCTACTTGAGTTAGAGGTTCTATCACATTAGCACCACCAACTGGAACATAATCTTTTGTCTGGAATGTTGTGGTCTCAGTTGCACACTCTTGCATCAAATATTTTCCGAAAGGAACAGCACCTCCGGCAAGTTGTTTCAATGACGACAAGTCATAACCGTTTACGACTTGACGATGATTGCATCAAATCTACTTAACTTGTATTTCGAAATAAAGTTAGAATCTATATTTCATAGAGCATGTGGTGGGCAAAGCACAAAACGGTAATAACGACAATAATTACTAACATTACTAACATGTTACGCATGTTCATGGCAACTATCATGGCAGTATCGCTTCCATAAAGTATTCTTAATTATAACTGCTTCCAAAACATTCACTTTTGCACTCTGTCCAACCACTTCCATTAGAAAGAAGAATTCAAGTCTAACACAGCCGATGGCAATTGACATTCAAATATTTTCATGTGCATCAAATAAAATTTCACTGTACTGAAACAAAGACTTGAAACCTAGTAAAACTTCCAATTGAGTGCAATATGATGCAATTGTGTTTGCTTACTATATATAATCAGTAATAATTACCTTTAAATACATTTTTCATATTTAAAATTCAGTTTCCAAAAACTTTCAGTATTTAACTCTTTGTCATTAAAAATTCGTTACAATTTTTTTGGTTTTGATTAAACATAAAGTATCCCAACTTCCATTGAACCAATACACACTTCCGTACACTCAGTATTATATAAATTTTTACTATTTACTAAAGATTGAAAATAACCTTGAAAATAGTTTGATCAGAAGCTATACTGTATAGAATTCCACTAACAAATGCATCTCCAGCACCAGTTGTGTCAACAGGTTTAACTTTAACACCTCCAACTCTGCCTCTGAATTCCTGCACAGAAGTTTGGATCCGTGATTAGGCCGTGTTTGGATAAATAGCTTAATTAAGCACTTATATGCTACAAGCTACAAGTAAATGATCATAAACTTAATTTGATTTGAAAACTCCTATAAGCTACAAGCTAGTCCAAACAAGGCCTTAGGGACTTCTGTTAAGTGTTGGACATGACACTAACACATTTGATTACATTCAATTATTCTATTTTCTCAAATTAGTATAAGGATCAATGTGTCGGTGTCTATATCGTTTCTATGCAGAAATACTGGCCAAAATTGATTACGAACGCATACCTTTGTGTAATATCTACAACCCTCGGATCCTTCGGTAACAATCAAGAGTTTGAGATTAGGATGAAAAAGTTTTTTCAAAACAACATCATCATCATAAGGATCATCACCTCCAATCAAAAATACAATCTCCTCCTCACTTTCTTAATGAGATCGGCTAGATCCCATATACTCATTATGCCAATCCGAGCAGCCTCGGCAGACGGCCATAACGCCAATCTCAAATTCAGATCGTAAGAGAGAATGCAACCAGAGGTTTTGGTAATGTTCATAGCAGAAATGTGTGCTGATTTGCATGGATCATCAATTAAACTAATGGAACCATAATGGAAAATTCTAGCCTGAAAAATCAACATATAAATCGATATCAGTAATCGAACCATAGGTCTTGAAGTACATGTCGGGAAACAAAAACAAATGAAATTTCAAAATACCTGCTTTAAGAGATTTCTATCAAGTTCTGATTCTTGAAGAAGCATATCAGCACTTACATCAATAATAGGTGAGCCAGCCAATGATAGATAGTGTTGTAAGCCATAATAGATAAGAGATACTGCAGTAAAGAAAATTGAATCAAGTCAATTCAAATAAAACTAGTACATTACTCATTGTGTACATAAGACAATCAAATCAGTTTGGACATTTCATCAAGCATGTGGGGCACAAGCACGGATACATTCACAGAGACACAAATACAGAGAAAGCCATCGAGCTATCAAGCTACCAAAACCCAAGTTACTCATCATTTTCCCTACACCCACAAACCTTTTAGAATCGGAGAAAGAGGAAGAAGAAAAGATAAATCGCAAAGTTCCGAATAAGAGAAAGGAGAAGATGGAACAATCTCACCATGAAAAACTCTGGTTTCGCCTCGGAAAGTCCGATTTCACCGTCTCAGAGCCAAGATCATCACCATCGTCGCCGATTTCACCGTCGGGACACTTAGGGTTTCGCAAACCCCCTTTTAGATCTGTGAAAAATTGTTGGTTTTCTGCAAAAACAAGCACCAGAATCATTATCAGAAGAAGAATACAAAGAGATCGTTGTAAGAAAAGCAAAGATCAGAGCCAAATTGGCCGTCGTCGCCGTGGACGTCGCCGCGTGCCGCCGTGATTGCCGCCACAGGCGATTTCCGACAATGGTTCCGGAGGAGCTTCATTCAGAGGAGGAAGAGAAAAGCGAGAGGACAAGGCAAGGAGAGAGAAATATTGTTTGTGTGATCTGAATTTTTTTTTAATTAACTTGTTTTAATTTGATTTATTGTTAAAAATTTAGATTGAAATTAATATTAAAAACTAATTTAAAAACACTATAAAGTATTGAATTAAATAGAAAAATAAGAATTAAAAATTTCAGTTAAAATTTTATATTTATATATAATTATTATAAATATAAAATTATGTATTAATGAAACTAAAAAAAACTTACCTTTTATATAATTAATATATTTTTATTAAATTCGTAAAATTAATATATTAAAATTGTCTTTAAAATATAAAGATTGACTATATATGAAATAGTATATGGGTTCAATTATTCACTAAACCACAAATGAAACCAATTCAAACAAAATAATTGTTATTTTTAAAAAATATTTAAATTTGTTAAATATTTTTGAGAAAAACATTTTATTTTAATTACATAAATATATATATTAAAATTTACATATCTTTAATTTAGTCAAAAATTAAAATATTTAGAAAAAATAAAATCTACAACAAAATCACGGTGGAATGGGTACTAGACGCGCGTTTGGTTGGTCAAACGCCAAACCAAACACAGCCTAAAACAAATAACGTTTTTATTAAATTCAATTTTGAAATCCATATTCAAATTCGTATCCATATCCTTCAAAACGAGTCCTACATCGTTAATTTTCGGACTCAACTTCTCACCTCTTTTAAGAATCTTAACTTATCTTATACCACACCTTCGTTAATTGAAAAACATCATAAAAACAAGTTATAAATTATAAAAATAAAGATTGAAAATTTAAAACTAAATAAAATACACCATCAAAATAAATAATATTTCTTTATAAATTATAATAATAAAGAATAAAAACATTTTTAAAAAAAACACCATAAAAAAATAATTAATTATCATGCACGAATATCATTTCCCAGACGGTGTAAAATCTCTTTGCACTGTTGATGCATTCAAATTAAATACTCAAAATAATTAATAAAGTAGAAAAATAAGGTTAATAATTTTTCGTAAAAGTTACACAAATATACTAATATTTTAAAAAAAACATTTAAATTTGTTAAATTTTTTTGAAAAAAGCATTTTATTTTAACAAAAATACAAGTTGAAAAATTATATAAATTATATATATTAAAATTTATATATATTTTACTCAATTAAGAATTAAAGAATTCTGAAAAAACTAAAATTCGTAGCAAAATCTGCAGGAACATTTCCTGCGGAATCACCTGCGGAAATTGTATTGTATAATAGTTTTTTTAACGTTTAAAATCCGCAGTAAAATCCACAGGTATACCTGCGTAGTTTCCTGCAGAATCATGTTTCGCAGGAAATTTTATGAAATTTAAAATGTTTCGCAGGGAAATCCGCAGGTATTACTGCGGATAATTTTCGGCAGAAAAATCCGCAGGTAATACCATATTTCTAATAGTGAATAGAATATTATTTTAAAAAAAAACAAATTATTATTATTATTTTGAAAACAGAATAATATTAATATTTGTAAAAACATGATATTTTTTATTTTATTAAACACAATATTTTTTATTTAATAAAATATATATATCTTACTATAGAAAACAGAGCATTACTATTATTTGTTAAAAACAGAATAATATTATTACTAAAAACAGAATGTATTTTAAAAAAACTGAATAATTAAATTTTTACAAAATTAAATGTTATATTTTTTACTATTATTATTTTAAAACATATTTTATAAATTTATATTTCATAGTAGCTTATTGTAGTAAACATACTTAACGATATTATGGTAAACATAATTAATACATAAATATATATTGCAGTAACATAAATATTGTATTAACATTTTGTTACTATTTTTTAATATATTGTTATTGTACGATAGTTATAATATATTTTTAAAATAGTATTGTAACATTATTTTATAAATTGTATGTTATACTATAATTTTAAAATGGAATGTAATTTATAGTAACATAATTATATTGTTTACTATGTTTTTAATGTAGAATTATATATGTTATTATTTACTATGTTATTATATATATGCAATAGTTATTTGATATAATTGATCAAAAAATTTAAATTGGTCAATTGATTAACATGTTTTGGTGATTATAATGGATATAATATTGTAAATGTGCAGTATAGAATATTATAAGTGCTATCGTAGTTGGATGTACGATCGAATGTATATGGTAGACGCAGACTTAAATCACATTTTGAAGAAGGAGTTAAAGCGTTTATTACATGGGCATTTGATCAAGAATGTTGTCGGAGAGAATGAGGAGTAAGATGTTTGTGTCTTAAATGTGAATGTAGACGTATAATAAGTAATCCAGAAGAAGTAGAAACTCATTTGAAGAGAAAGGGATTTAAAGATAATTATTGAGTTTGGACATCAAATGGGGAAGAAATGCCAATGAATATGCCAGAGACTAGTTATATACAACACAGTTCAAGTAGTCGAATACAGATGAAATATGAAGAACAATTTAATCTTTACAATTTAATCTTTACGATGACATGATTGGGGAAGAGTTGTCAAATGAGTTTAAGAAAAAACCTAAGAAGGCAAAGCAATGTAGAGCATCTGAAAAGGGAGCCGCTAATCATAGAGCTGGAAGCATTAGTATTGCCAAACATGCTGAACGAATGGTAATTATATTTTCATCTCACTACTTTTTTTAAAATTATATTCTTAATTGTGATATATTTTTAATCGAAGTTCGATGTATTAATTAGACTAATGCTAGGGGAAGAACCCCATTAATACAAGAGCTTCATGAGAGGACTTATCGGGGGAGATATGGAAAGTCTAGCGACGACCGTGCATGAAATATTCAAGTAAATGATATTAATATTTAAATATTTTATTTAATTTGTTACTTAAATAAATTGCCTAATCTCCCTTTTTATTTAATTTAATTTGTTATGTATGTGTAGGAGCAGTACCAAAGACTGGTGTAAATATTTTTATCTCAACATCCTGAGTTAGGTGATCCATGTGGGCAACATCCTCTTTGTAACGCCTATTTTATTTAATTGTTTAATTATTTAATTATTTATTTAATTTAATGTTTTCGTATATTTCTGAATAATTGGTAATAGTGTAGAAATGTCAATTTAAGTTATTATATGATTATGGGGTAATTAATTAAAATTAGTTGTAGAAATAATAATAATAATATTAATAATAATAATAATAATAATAAAAATAATAATAGTGTTATTGTTTAAAAGAAGTAGAATAAGAAGAGAGAAGAATGTTATTTTATGAGTAGTAGAGGAAAAGAAATTTTGGGAGAAAAGGAAGAGAAGAGAAGAAGTGAAGTTTGGCTAGGGAAAAACCACCATCTCTAAGCCATTCAAACTCCGATTCACAAGGTAAGAGTGGGGTTATTACTCTCTAATTGGAAACATATGATAGGTAGTGGGGTTTGTAAATTTGCTAGGTTTGTGTCTTGTTGTTGTTGTTGGAGATTTCAATTCGAAACTTGAAAATCCATGGAACTTGTTGAATGTTCTGGAAAATGTTGCCTTTGTTTGATTATACATGTTGCTAGTACCTTAGGATGGTTCATTTTGGATTGTGAGGGTGTTGGGTGCCATAAATTTGGGAAAAATGGTGTTGAAGAGAGGCTAACAGCGTTGAAAACCCAATCTGTCATGCTCAGTTTGCAGCGCCAACTGAACCCTGCTAATGTCGCGGTGCGAAGTAGGGTTCGCGGCGCGTACTAAGTTGTTTTGGTCACACTTTTCTGATTTTGAGTTCTGCTCAATTTTAAACACTTTGACTATGGAACCTTAAGTAGGCTTTTATGAGTACAATAACACTAGTAATGAGTAAGGAATGGTATAGGAATTGATTAGAAATAGTTCCGAATTTAAAAGTTGGTAAAGGTAAGCGGTTTAGTCGATTAATCGAAATTGGAAGGATTGAGGAAATGTCTTGTATATACTAGTAAGCTATCGTAGCATGCTTGTTTTGCCGAATCCATGTTGAATGTAATGAATTGTTATTATTGAAAGTTGTTATTGTTGAAGGCTTGATGGCCAACGTTGATGGTTGCTTTGTCGTTTTACATTGTTGGTTTACATTGTTGTTGTTGTTGTGTGCCATTTACGATTGTCACATACATACATTGCATATTATGTTGGCCTATATTGGCACAAACACGTCGGTCATTGGGGGCAAAGTTGATTACGTTGAAGGCTTACGCCTTGATGCCTCGGAATTACTGGGTTGATTACATTGGGAGTTTTACTCCGATGGTACCATATGTATTTGCATTTGTTGTGTTGCATAACATATCACATAATGATGTTGTTTTGCGATTGAATTGTGTCTGTCGAGGATTGGTTGCGAGATTGCAAAATGGTGATTTTATATAATTCTAACTATATATTATTTATCATGATCTTAATTATATAGTTTGATATCTCACCTCTTTCATTTGTTTCGCCATTGCCTTTATATTGGTAACGTGCAGGTAACCATGAGGAGTAGCCGTTACCGTTTCTAGTCCAAGTTCATTGTCATTACTTTGATACGTAGCACTCGAGGGAAATGAACACTTATCTTATTTTGTTGTTTTAAATGTTGAATTTTATGTTATTAATTGAGGAGTTTATTATGTTGATGTTTGTTTAAGACTCAAAAGATGTTATGCCTTGTGTGTAAAACTATTATGACTCCGCTGCGTGATTAATGAAATCATTTATGTTTGAAGACTAAAAATTATGCATTGTGTTAGTTTCGCCTCTTTAAAGTGTTATGTATCTGTTTTGAATAAAAATGACATGTTTATGTGTTTAAGTTGAAAATGTGACATCCTAATTATGTTGAAAAATTTTATACTCTAATTTTATTGAATAATTACTTGGGGTAGAATTGGGGTGTTATATTAGTGGTATCAGAGCAGGTCGGTCTGTCTGGTCAAATTGTTGAGTCTTTTAACAATCGAGTATTATTATTTAGCACTAATTTTGTTTGTGTTGTAGTGATAAGTCAAGATGGCTGGAAGGAACGATGTTGTGATTGCTACTACTTTGCAAGCGATGGCTCAAACTATGTAGAATCAACCGAATGCTGACGAGAATGCTGGGTCTCATAGTTTGGCGACTTTCCAAAGAGAGAATCTGCCGGTGTTCAAGGGTAAGCATGATCCTGATGGATCACTAGATTGGTTGAAGGAGGTTGAAAGGATCTTTCGTGTGATGGACTGCACTCCAGCATAAAAGCTTCGTTATGGGACTCATATGCTAGTAGTCGAGGCTGATGACTGGTGGCTAGAGACACGTCTGAGATTAGAAGTTGCAGGTGAGGAAATCACTTGGGTTGTGTTCCGCAAGGAATTCTTGAGGAAGTATTATCCTGAAGATGTTCGGGGTAAGAAAGAGATTGAGTTCCTTGAACTGAAGCCGGGTGTAACACGGTGGGAGAACTGACTTGTTTGTTTTGCGTTTTATCGCAAATGTCGCGGATAAAAAGAGTCGCCACCGACTTTTCTTTTATCCAATAAAGGGAAGGTGAAAAGAATGGGAAAAGACCTTCGTTAGATTACGGATTATTTTCTAATACCCCAAAATAATTCAAATATAATCGAGTAAATAGGCGTGCATATAACATAAGGCGTCATCGATGTTTCCAAAAGCTTAAAAGTTTTGAAAACCATACATACACATCATGTCAAATGATACATACACCGGTCATAAATATAACACTTTCTCTTGTCATAATTCATCAAGAATATGCATTCACAACGGAAATACTCATGTATTTCATAAAAGATTATGTCCCATACCATAACCAATAACTCCATAATACTCATCGGGATGATCAACATAAACATCCGAATATTCGGAACTAAAGCCATTTATCAAACAAATAAAACATACATGTTCATATCATAGCATCATAATACATAATCGAATAAAACATGAGTTCAATGCTAACAAAATCCCAATGTTACATCGACGAGCATGACTCACTACAAAAGAAAAGAAACAACTATGCTTCTTCACTTTCCAACGACCTACCTCTCGAGCACCGAAATGTCGCGAAAAGAACATCATTCAACAAAGGGTGAGAATTCACATTATTATGAAATAATATAATCAAGTACAACGATATAATCAATATTCATAGGAATTCAACACACTTCACATAAATCATGTAAATAACATTTCCAAGTATATTCTACATGTTCAATTAAACAAAAACTCAAGAGATTCAATCATTAAAGATTCCAACACAATTATCCAAATATGTACATAAACCATCATTATCACATATTCACATATCTTCTCCAAAATACACATATATGCATAATCGCCAAATCATATTCACATATCACATTGATGGAACACATCACCAATATCAATCATCAATACATCAATCACATAATTGCATATGTTCAAATTGTCAAATTCAATCTGTGAATGTGTCACAAACCACTTTCCGATTCCATATCTAGAATCTAAGTCACGCTTCCGATCCGGACAAGACCAAAGCCCACCAAAATGTAAACATATAGTTTACCGCTACTATTTCCACTCTAGGATCAAGCAATCACTTATGTTTCAAAGCACATCGTGAACCCAAAGTTTCACCACCTTTGTTTCAAGGTCAACCATGCCATGAATGAATGTATAATATCACAAATACATATGCAATTAAGATCATCTCTACCATCTTACCATAATACATATCACCATAATTCAACTCTATGAATTATCCAACCATTGTACATATACACATTCATAACAATTGAAACATTCACATATATCGGCCAATCAACAAATATGCACACAAATTCCAGTTAACACCAGTATTCACACTATCTCATGTTAATTCACCAATTTGCCAATATACACAAAATGCACAAGTTCACAAATATATCCTAACCAAGGATTCACGCCTTTTGGCAACCCACAAAGAACACTCGCAGAAGCAATATAGTTGACACAATAATATTTCATTATCAACATAATTATCCAAGCCAAAATGCAATTTCAATCCAGTTCACAAAACATCGAAATTCAACAAAATAACGCGACCACATTAATCTACTAATTAAACTTAGCCACCACGTAAATTTTTATCCAATTCCGGACAACTAATTATACCACCTAATTCGGCTAAACGAGACTGTTTTCAACTGATTATAATGCTATTGGTATATTATTCTTCTGCTAAATAAGCTACTTTACCAAAATGCTACTTCCTATAGTTAATACTATACATTATTCAAAGTGGTACTACTATTTTTCTAACTACACTACACTCACATTTTCGGTCGATTCGCAAAATATCAAATTTCAACAAAATAACGTAATCACATTTATCTACTAATTAAACTTAGTTACCACGTAAATTTTCATCCAATTCCGGGAAACTAATTATACCGTCTAATTCGGCTATCGGAACCAAACGGGACTGTGTTTCAATTGTTTTTAGCCTACTGTCAAAATTAAAGCAAGGTACATATACATATTTATTCTTTCTGCATAATTTTCCACTTTTATATATATTATATGTGTACTAAAAAAAGCAGGTAGCATATATATATATATATATATATATATATATATATATATATATATATATATATATATATATATATATATATATATATATATATATATATATATTTTACTAAAGCCATATAGCATTATATATATAACTACTAAAACAAAGTTACAGGAAAAAGTATATTGGTTTTCACTTCTTACACACCTAGCAAAAGTAGTAGTATCATATATATACATACTTCTCAAACGTGAAATGCTACAGGAAAATGAGTTGAAAAGCTGCATATATATTGCTAAGTAAGAGAAACTACAGGAACTATTATGTAAATGTTACCTATTTATAGATAATGTACAAGAATCACCTCTATGAAATTCATTAACAGTAACTTTGCATGCTAACTATTTCAATTCTAACTCATATATTATTATTATTTAGTACCCATAAATTAAATTGGATCTCTAAACATCTCTCAATTTCAACAACAACACAATCAATTTCAACATAAAAATTAGGGTTTAACCAAACAAATAACCTACACATGTTAATCTATCCATTGACCCAATTATATTAACCCATAATAATACAAATTCTCCCCTTACCTCTTTGATTTGATTGAACCTAGCTCTCTTGCTTGTTTCCTTTTTTTTTCTCCTCCTCTTTCTCTATTCTCTTGAATCTTGCAAAATGAAATATGTTTTTTTTTTTTCTTTACTCCTCACACTCTTACTAGCTTATTTCTAAATGGGCTTAACGAATACACCCCCACAATTACTCATGCTAAAATATTTAGGCCCAATATAATATATCTACTTAATAATTCCATTAGCCCAATAAATCAAATAATCACAAATACACACAAAGTTAATTAATTCAAATAATCATTATTATTTCACCTAACAATTAAATAATTAATTAACACACCAAATAAAATAATTATCTTGATTAATTATTATCTCGCATAATAATAAAATAATTAACACACAAAATGATATAAAATAATAGAGTAATATAATAAAATAAATAATACGAAAAAAATGGGTTGTTACAACTCTCCTCCACTTAAAAGATTTTCGTCCTCGAAAATTACCTCAGACGAATAACTCGGGATATGAATCCCTCATCTGGTTCTCAAGCTCCCAAGTCACATTTCCATTAGCTGGTCCGCCCCAAACGACTTTGACTAAGGTAATCTCTTTACCACGAAGTTGCTTAACTTCCCGATCCTCGATCCTCATAGGCGATGTTTCAACCGTCAAATTATCTCTTACTTGAACATCGTCTAACTGAACAACATGTGACGGATCCGCAATGTACCTCCTCAACTGAGAAACATGGAACACGTCATGTAAGTTAGAAAGTGATGGCGGCAAAGCAATCCGATAAGCCACTTCACCTACTCTCTCTAATATCTGATACGGACCAATAAAACGCGGTGTCAACTTACGCGACTTTAATGCTCTTCCAACACCGGTCATAGGAGTCACTCTAAGAAATACATGATCACCAACCTCAAACTCAAGTGCTTTCTTTCTCCTATCATGATAACTCTTCTGACGACTCTGAGAAGCCTTCATCTTCTCTTGAATCATCCGAATCTTATCCGTAGTCTGTTGAACAATCTCAGGTCCAACCACAACACTCTCACCAGATTCATACCAACACAAAGGCGTCCGACACCTTCGTCCATACAAAGCTTCGAACGGAGCCATACCAATACTCGAATGGAAACTGTTGTTGTAAGTAAACTCAACCAACGACAAAAAGCTATCCCAAGCACCACCATGCTCTAAAACACAAGCTCTCAACAAATCCTCAAGTGACTGAATAGTCCTTCGGTTTGTCCATCGGGATGATATGCGAACGCAACTTTGTACTTTGCAAACCTTCCCAAAACTTTGAAGTAAACCTCGGATCTCTATCGGATACAATACTTGAAGGAATACCATGTGCACTCGTCAATATACAACTTGGCGAACCTCTCCATCGGATAATCCATTCTAATCGGAATAAAGTGAGCAGATTTCGTCAATCTATCTACAATAACCCAAATAGAATCACAACTACTCGGAGTCCTCGGCAATCCAGAAACAAAGTCCATAGAAATGCTATCCCACTTTCACTCAGGAATGGATAATGGCTGCAATAAACCAGACGGTTTCTGATGCTCAATCTTAGACTTCTGACAAATCAAACAAGAATACACAAACTCAGCAATATCCTTCTTCATACCCGACCACCAAAACAACTTTCTCAAATCTTGGTACATCTTAGTAGCACTAGGATGAATACTCATGCCACTGCGATGTCCCTCATTAAGAATCCTTCTCTTCAGATCCACAACATCAGGAATACAAACTCGATCTCTACACCTCAAGATACCATTCTCATCAATCCGAAAGTCACCTCCTTTACCTTGATTAACCAATGTGAATCGAACAACCAAACCCAATCGAGTTCCGAATCTCATCAAAATACTACTAGTAAGCTTCAACATACCAAGCTTCACACAACTAGAAGTTTCTTCACACACCAAACTCTAAACTCCAACAAATCCATCTCTCTCATCATCACATAGACATGTGCAAAGACTTCCTACATCGGCACATTCGCCTTACGGGATGGTAATTCAAACCAAAGTCATAATCCTTTAAGAACTCCAACCATCTCCTCTCATATTCAACTCTTTCGATCAAATAAGTACTTCAAACTCTTATGATCCTTGAACACATCAAATCTTGAACCAAACAAGTAATGCCTCCAAAGTTTCAACACAAACACAACTGCGGCCAACTCTAAGTCATGCGTCGGATAATTCCTCTCATGCACTTTAAGTTGCCTTGAAGCATAAGCTACCACTTGTCGATTCGCATCATAAACCCATCAAAGAAGCATCACAATATACCACAAATGGTTCCAGCGGATTAGGCAAAATCAAGATAAGCGGAAACTAGATTACAAGTTTGCAGTCGAAAGCTTGGCCTTTAGTCGGTTGAGTCAATGGCAACGCCAACTTAGAAAATCCTTCAATGAACTTCCTATAGTAACCCGCCAAACCAAGAAAACTTGAATCTCGAAAGTTTGGAGCCTCCCATTGAGATACCGCTTCAATCTTAACAGGATCAACCACCACTAGAAATTATATGTCCCAGAAAGCTCACTTCCTTCAACCAGAATTCACATTTAGAAAGCTTAGCAAACAATTGCTTCTCTTTCAACACCGTCAATACAATCTTCGGATGCCTAGCGTGATCTTCTTCATTTTTAGAATACACCAAAATGTCATCAATGAATACCACAACAAACTTGTCCAAGTACTCATGAAAAATCTGATTCATATATTCCATAAATACACCAGGTGCATTGGTCACACCAAATGGCATTCTGAATACTCATAATGACCATACCTCGTCAAATCTTTTATATCTTGACTTTCACACGAATCGATGATACCGGACCTCAAATCAATCTTGCTAAACACACAAGCACCAATCAATGATCCATCAAATCATCAATCCTCGGATACTTGTTCTTAATCGTCGCTTTGTTCAACTGTCACACATAATCTCATAGTACCTTCTTTCTTGACCAATAGAGGTGCACCCACGGTGACACACTAGGACGAATAAACTTCTTCTCAAGCAAGTCTTCAATCGACTCTTCAACTCTTTCAACTCGAGTCGACATCCTATATGGAACATCGATCTGACTCGTGGGAATCAAATCAATAGAAAACTCCACTTCACGTTCGGTGGCAAATCACATACATCTTGAAACACTTGGAAAGTCACACGGGTAACTTACTTACAGCTTGTGTCTCACTAAGATCCAACTTTGCCATCAAAGCAAACACCATAGCTCCATCTTGCATAGATTCATCTACTTGCTTAGCATACATAAACAAATCTCCGTCAACACCAGAATCAAGGAAGACAACTGACTTATCAAAACAGTTGATATAAACATGATTGGATTCCAACCAGTCCATACCAAGAATAACATCAAGCTGATCTAACTGAAGACAAACCAGATCAACTCCAAAAGTCCTACCAAAAATACTCAATGAACAATTCAAGCATGCAAAAGAAGTAGAAACAGAACCCATAGCAGGAGTATCAATAACCATATGTTTATGCATATCAGACAAAGAAAGATCCAATCTCTTAACACAATCCAAAGAAATAAAAGAATGTGTTGCACCAGTATCAATAATAGCAATCAAAGGAATACTATTAATAAAACAAGTACCTCGGATAAGTCTATCCTCGGCAGTGGTCTCAACACCGGACAAAGCAAACACCTTTCCTCTGGCCTGCTCTTTCTTCGGTTTGTTGCACTTAGTACTAATGTGTCCTTGCTCTCCACAGTTGTAGCAAGTCACATTCGCACCACTCCTACAATTATTAGCCATGTGGACTGGCTTGCCACACTTGAAACAAGTAACAACATCCTTCTTACACTCAGAAGCACGATGGCCTTCAATACCACACTTGTAACACTTGATAGGATTAGAAGGTCCTCCTCCACTTGGCTTCTTGCCAAAACCTGATTGCTTTCTCTTATCATCATAAGGTTTCCCATGAAACTGGCCTTTCCTTTTCAAACTCTTGTAGATAGAAGCACTCTCTCTACTATCTTCATCATAAATGCGGCTCTTGTTAACCAACTCAGAGAATCGAGTAATTTGTTGGTAACCGATGGATTTCTTGATGTCATGTCTCAAGCCATTCACAAACATCAAGCATTTGGATCTCTCAGCATTGGTAGTATTGTAGTGAGGACAATACTTAATGAGCTCTTGAAACCTAGCAGCATATTCCGCAACAGTACCATTTCCTTGTTTCAATTCAAGAAACTCGACTTCCTTCTTACCACGACAATCTTCCGGAAAGTAGTTCTCCAAGAAGACGTCACGGAAAAGAGCCCACGTGACTTCAATTCCATCCTCTTCAAACCTTTGAAAAGTGTTGTTCCACCAGTCTTCGGCTTCTTTCTCCAACATGTGCGTACCAAACTGCACCTTCTGAGCATCGGTACAGTTTATCACTCTAAAGATCTTCTCAATAGATTTCAACCAAGCTTGAGCTTTATCGGGCTCATGCTCACCTTCAAAGACCGGAGGATTATTCCTCTGAAACCTCCCTAAGGCACGAAACTCATCATCGTCGCCATTCCGGCCTCCAACATTCGCCTGAGGGATCTGACCAATGGAACCGGCCAACATCCTCAAAGCTTCGGCAATTGCATTGTCGTTCCTTCCAACAACCATCTTCCTGAACAATCAAACAACGAAACAAACAGTATCGATTGTGTCAGATACACAAATCAAATACAACAGGATTAGTAATCATAAAAGACTCTTGGCCAACTGATTGACCATGCTCTGATACCACTAATGTAACACCCTTTCTAATACCCCAAAATAATTCAAATATAATCAGAGTAAATAGGCGTGCATATAACATAAGGGCGTCACATCGATGTTTCCAAAAGCTTAAAAGTTTTCGAAAACCATACATACATATCATGTCAAATGATACATACACCTGGTCATAAATATAACACTTTCTCTTGTCATAATTCATCAAGAATATGCATTCACAACGGAAATAACAATACTCATGTATTTCATAAAAGATTATATCCCATACCATAACCAATAACTCCATAATACTCATCAGGATGATCAACATAAACATCCAGAATATTCGGAACTAAAGCCATTTATCAAACAAATAAAACATACATGTTCATATCATAGCATCATAATACATAATCAGAATAAAACATGAGTTCAATGCTAACAAAATCCCAACCCAGTGTTACATCGACCAGAGCATGACTCACTACCTAGCAAAAGAAAAGAAACAACTATGCTTCTTCACTTTCCACGTGCAACGCACTGCTACCTCCCTCTCGAGCACCTGAGCGATGTCGCGAAAAGAACATCATTCCAACAAAAGGGTGAGAATTCACATTATTATGAAATAATATAATCAAGTACAACGATATAATCAACATTCATAGGAATTCAACACACTTCACATAAATCATGTAAATAACATTTCCAAGTATATTCTACATGTTCAATTACGCAACAAAAACTCAAGAGATTCAATCATTAAAGATTCCAACACAATTATCCAAATATGTACATAAACCATCATTATCACATATTCACATATCTTCTCCAAAATACATATATTTGCATAATCGCCAAATCATATTCACATATCACATTGATGGAACAAACACAATACATCACCAATATCAATCATCACAACCCATACATGCACAACAAATCACATAATTGCATATGTTCAAATTCCACACATCTCTAATGTGACTCAATGCAAGACAATGTGACTCTATGTATGTGGTACCAAATGTGAATCCAATGTTTCACCACTTTCCGATTCCATATCTAGAATCCAAGTCACGCTTCCGATCCGGACAAGACCAAAGCCCACCAAAATGTAAACATATAGTTTACCGCTACTATTTCCACTCTAGGATCAAGCAATCACTTATGTTTCAAAGCACATCGTGAACCCAAAGTTTCACCACCTTTGTTTCAAGGTCAACCATGCCATGAATGAATGTATAATATCACAAATACATATGCAATTAAGATCATCTCTACCATCTTACCATAATACATATCACCATAATTCAACTCTATGAATTATCCAACCATTGTACATATACACATTCATAACAATTGAAACATTCACATATATCGGCCAATCAACAAATATGCACACAAATTCCAGTTAACACCAGTATTCACACTATCTCATGTTAATTCACCAATTTGCCAATATACACAAAATGCACAAGTTCACAAATATATCCTAACCAAGGATTCACGCCTTTTGGCAACCCACAAAGAACACTCGCAGAAGCAATATAGTTGACACAATAATATTTCATTATCAACATAATTATCCAAGCCAAAATGCAATTTCAATCCAGTTCACAAAACATCGAAATTCAACAAAATAACGCGACCACATTAATCTACTAATTAAACTTAGCCACCACGTAAATTTTTATCCAATTCCGGGCAACTAATTATACCGCCTAATTCGGCTAAACGAGACTGTTTTCAACTGATTATAATGCTATTGGTATATTATTGTTCTGCTAAATAAGCTACTTTACCAAAATGCTACTTCCTATAATTAATACTATACATCATTCAAAGTGGTACTACTATTTTTCTAACTACACTACACTCACATTTTCGGTCGATTCGCAAAATATCAAATTTCAACAAAATAACGTAATCACATTTATCTACTAATTAAACTTAGTTACCACGTAAATTTTCATCCAATTCCGGGAAACTAATTATACCGTCTAATTCGGCTATCGGAACCAAACGGGACTGTGTTTCAATTGTTTTTAGCCTACTGTCAAAATTAAAGCAAGGTACATATACATATTTATTCTTTCTGCATAATTTTCCACTTTTATATATATTATATGTGTACTAAAAAAGCATTATATATATATATATATATATATATATATATATATATATATATATATATATATATATATATATATATATATATATATATATATATATATATATATATATATATATATATATCTTTTACTAAAGCCATATAGCATTATATATATAACTACTAAAACAAAGTTACAGGAAAAAGTATATTGGTTTTTCACTTCTTACACACCTAGCAAAAGTAGTAGTATCATATATATACATACTTCTCAAACGTGAAATGCTACAGGAAAATGAGTTGAAAAGCTGCGCATATATATTGCTAAGTAAGAGAAACTACAGGAACTATTATGTAAATGTTGCGCCCTATTTATAGATAATGTACAAGAATCACCTCTATGAAATTCATTAACAGTAACTTTGCATGCTAACTATTTCAATTCTAACTCATATATTATTATTATTTAGTACCCATAAATTAAATTGGATCTCTAAACATCTCTCAATTTCAACAACAACACAATCAATTTCAACATAAAAAATTAGGGGTTTAACCAAACAAATAACCTACACATGTTAATCTATCCATTGACCCAATTATATTAACCCATAATAATACAAATTCTCCCCCTTACCTCTTTGATTTGATTGAACCCTAGCTCTCTTGCTTGTTTCCTTTTTTTTTTTTGCTCCTCTCCTCCTCTTTCTCTATTCTCTTGAATCTTGCAAAATGAAATATGTTTTTTTTTCTTTCTCTTTACTCCCTCACACTCTTACTAGCTTATTTCTAAATGGGCTTAACGAATACACCCCCACAATTACTCATGCTAAAATATTTAGGCCCAATATAATATATCTACTTAATAATTCCATTAGCCCAATAAATCAAATAATCACAAATACACACAAAGTTAATTAATTCAAATAATCATTATTATTTCACCTAACAATTAAATAATTAATTAACACACCAAATAAAATAATTATCTTGATTAATTATTATCTCGCATAATAATAAAATAATTAACACACAAAATGATATAAAATAATAGAGTAATATAATAAAATAAATAATACGAAAAAAATGGGTTGTTACAGAAGGTATTAGCACCCTTTCCATCCGTAGTTATCTACGGGCTCTTAGTTGCTTAGCTCACTTTGAAAAATTGCTTTCTGTGTTTGTGTAGTTTGAAAAGTATTTTGAAAGACATTTCGCTTTGACTTCTTACTATTCTCGTTGGAATGTATACGAAGTGTTTAGAAATGTCTGTTTTGAAAATGTTTAACTTTGTAATAATTCTCACTAGAATATATACAAAGTGTTTGGAAAGTTTTTGAAAAGTGTAAGGTGTGAAAAGTATTTTGATTGAGCAAGCAACTGGGAGTCTATTACCTACTCAGAATGGTCGTTTCCATGTTATTTTTCCTTCTCCTTTAGAATAACGCTATCCATACCATTAGTTGGTAGGTAACTTTATTCGTTGGATGTGAAGGGATAATTGAAGGGTCATCGTATGGTCATATAAGGCAACATATAGGTATACCTTAGAAATTTCGTAGGGACGATCATCACTTTTCGTAGGCAACAATCGAGGAACGAGATCATATATTCGTAGGCAACAATCGAGGGTCATCGAGGGACTATGATCTTTGTATCGAAGGGACTATGATGATGTTATTCGTAGGCAGCTTTGTTAATGGTATCCCTACATTCAAGGGACACGACCATTGTTTATTCGTAAGGCAACAAGAGAGGATATCCTAAGGTGGTGCAAGTGTGATGAGTGTGTTCGATTCGAATATATTAATCTTTGAATTAGGGTGATCAAATATTGATTTTATCTTGTCATGCAAATCCTAGTTAGCTAGCAGTTAAATATATACAGTAAAGTAACGGTGCGGAAAGTAAAAGTGCGGAAATATAAATCCTACGCTATTACATGGCTTTGGGGAAGATACATAATAGGAGTACGGAAAGTAAAGACAGAAAATGTAAATCTACGCTATTACAGAATAAAACTTTGCGACTTTTACATCTTTTCTAGAATTTAAATGTGAAAATAACTGAAATAAAATAGAAGAAAAATGTTTAATGGTTAAAGAAAAATATCTAAACCCTAATTGCAAAGAAAAAATATTTTTGGTGTTTTTGAAATTGATTTTAATGTGAAAATCCCAATTCTAGGTTAATTATTAATTAATTATGAAAAATAATTTAAAATTATGAGAAAAATAAATTATTTTTATGTCAAAAATTGATTAAATGATTAACTAACCTAAATTTGAAATTAAATTATTTTTGTGATTTTTGAAAATAGTTTAAATAATTATTGAAAGAAAATTAAATTAAACTAGAAAAATAAGAAATAGGAGAAAAGGTTAGAAAACAAATGGTAAAAATTAAGTTTGGTCCTGCCAGGGTTTGAACTCGTGACCTTGAGGTCATGGGTTCAAAATTTTTCCACTAGACCACACTGCACGTGGTGTTAGAGAGATGGCTCCAATTGACTTTATGTGATATCCTGCAAAAATCAAATGTTTGTGAAAAATTGCAAAAGGTGGGGTTCGAACCCGCGACCTTGTGGAGGGCAAAGGACTAGCGCGCGCATGGTAGACTGCTGGGGCGGTGATACATCCATTTATTTGGATACAACCATAAATATGTAAGTGATATTAATTCTTGAAAATTAAACTTAAAACAAAAACGCGCGCATGGGTCCCAAAAAATTCAAATCGGTCAATTATTCGTAGTCACGCTTGCCTCAACCGGTCAACATAGAGTCAGAGACGCCGAAGCCATGCTTTGGTCGTCTTCTCAGACCACTGGAGAATCCAAACCTGCGAAATCAAACGAATAAAAATAATGGAAAAACCTTATCCCCCTAAATCGACCCTTGCGAATCAATTGGTGGTGTCCGTTTGACCTGAAAAATCCCTGTATAGGGAGATACGAAGCTTGCAGTTTACTATGCCCTAACAATGGCGTTTAATGATTAAGCCATGAAAAGCTTGTAACGATGGCCCATACCTGCTCTAATCAACCTCAGGAAACAATTAGCATTGTTAGTTTGGATCAAAACATCATAAAAAATAGAAATACGAATTTAAGAAAATATGTAATCGGAGCTTCATGATGCATGCGATTCAGGATGTTTTGGCCATGAATTTTGATCCATACTTACCCTATGTTACCTCAAGAGTAAGATGGAGTGCTTGGAAGTGATTGAAAGTGGCTGGAAATTGAGTCACGATTTGCCCTAGTTTCTTGATTTTTTGAGAATTTAGGGTTTGTTTTTGAGGCAAGGATTTGTTTTCTTTGTGATCTGATCCTGTAGTGTACTTATAGGAGAGTGCATTAGGTCAAAAATAATGGGAGAATATATTGCCTTGAATGCAAAGAATATCACATTTGAAATTTTATCAAATATTTCCAAAAACAACTCAATCTTGCCTAAAACCTTCTTGCACGAATTTGGCAACTCTCATGGGCTTCATTGGTCCTTAAGACATGTACAAATCAAGCCCAACTCAACTTAACTCTTACCTTTGTATTTTATTTAATTTAAAATTGAATTTTAATCATTAAATTCAAAATTAATCAAATAAATAGAAGATAGGCGTGCACTTGAGTTTTCAGGCCATGGATAATGTCAATATTAAATTTGGATCATAAAATCTTAGGCCCATTTGGAAGAAATTTGAATTTGCTAGGTATTTTTCTTCATGCACCTCTTCAAAAATGTCAAACTTGCTCGACTTGTAACTTTCTCAATTTTCAATATTTTTAAGTGTTCTTGGACTTTTTAGAAAGCTCAAGATGTCCTATAAGCACTCCTTTTGGTTTCATCTTCATTGAAGTTTCCATGTTCATGTAAACTTCTTTGCAAAAAGATGACGTTTTGTTGACTTTTAGAAGGACCTCTAATATTTTGATCCATAACTCTCAAATAATACATTTTTGGCCAAAGCTTGTGAGAAATGAAGTTGTAGAGAATTTAATTCTCTTCAAAATGAGATTTGGTGGAAAAATTTTCGATAAAGTATGTGAAAGTTATGCCTGGTCAAAGTTCTGTTGACTTTTTGTCCAAAAACCCTAATTTGGAAACTTTGACTTTTGATCAAATCTTGACTTTTCTTGATGAATCATGATCAACCCTTGATCATATGATGAATGTGACTTCAAAATAGTTATGTTGACAAAAAATGATGAAGTTTGACTGTATGTTGACCACAATTGACTTTTTGTCCAATACAATTGATTTTCAACCATCTGAGCAATTGACTAAGCAAACTTGAGCTGTAAGGCTTGAAACTTGACATGGTGATCCCTTAATACATATGAGGAGGTATGATGACCACTTGAGGTACTAGAACTTGATTTTGTCTTGAGAGAAGAAAAACCCAAGTTGTTAGTTGATTGCTTAGGAGAGGGTTCATCTGGTCAACCCTTGAGAAATTCTTGAATATGGAGATGTGGATTGTCTTGAGAAATATGAGGGAAAATTTTGGGGTATAACACCGGGGAACAAGTCTATGACCGATTATGTTGCGAAGTTCATTGAGTTAGCTAAGTTCTATCCGCATTTTGATGGAGAAGGTGTTGAATTTTCTAAGTGCATCAAGTTTGAGAACAGGTTGCGCTCGGAAATCAAGAAAGTTGTTGGCTATCAAAATATTCGTGTATTTTCTGATTTGATTGATAGTTGCAGAATCTATGAGGAGGATAGAAATGCTCATCACAAGATTCTTAGTGATAAGAGAGGCAAGAATCAACATAATCGTGGTAAGCCTTAGGATGCGGGTAAAGGTAAACAGAGGGTTGCTCCAGGTCAGCGGTCTAGTGGGGGAGATGCTCCTGCTAAAGTTGTATGTTTCAAATGTGGGCAACCTAGTCACAAGAGTTATGCTTGTAATGCTGATGTGAAGAGATGTTTCCGTTGTGGTAAGTTTGGACATGCAATTTCTGACTGTCAACATAAAAGTATGATCTATTTTAACTGTGGTGAGGAAGGACACCTTAGTAGTCAGTGTCCAAAACCAAAGAAGGGGAAGGCTAGTGGAAGAGCGTTTGCTTTGGCTGGGAATCCGACAGCTAATGAGGACAAACTCATTAGAGGTACATGTTTCATTAATAGTACGCCTTTAATTACTATTATTGATACTGATGCTACTCACTATTTCATTATTGCTGATTATGTCAAAAGACTGGGTCTTGTATTGTCTTCTATGAATGGAGAAATGGTCATCGAAATTCCGGCTAAGGGATCGGTGATTACTTCTCTTGTATGTTTGAATTGCCCTTTGTCGATCTTCGATAAAGACTTTGTTGTTGATTTGATTTGTTTGCCGTTAAGAGGACTAAATGTGATCTTGGGTATGAACTGGTTAGAATATAACTATGTTCATATCAATTGCTATAACAAGTCTTTGAGGTTTTCTACTCCTGAAGAGGAAGGAGCTGGTTTGTTGACTGGTAAACAGTTGAAGTGATTGATGCAAGACGAAGCACAAATGTTCTCGTTGATGGCGATGTTGTCTATTGATAATCAAGTTAGAATGGACGAGTTGTAGGTGGTGCGAGAATTTCCTGAAGTGTTTCTTGATGAAATTCCTAATGTACCTCCTGAAAGAGAAGTTGAATTTGCGATTGATCTTGTACCTGGTACCAGACCTGTTTCTACGACACCGTACAAGATGTCTGCATCTGAGTTGTCTGAATTGAAGAAGGAATTAAAAGAGTTTCTTGATAAAAAGTTTGTAAGACCAAGTGTATTATCGTGGGGAGCTCCAGTGTTGTTGGCAAAGAAGAAAGATGGAAGTATGAGACTTTGTGTTGATTATCGATAGTTGAATAAAGTGACGATTAAGAACAAGTATCCACTTCCAAGAATTGATGACTTGATGGATCAATTTGTGGGTGCTAGTGTGTTTTCTAAGATTAATTTGAGATCCGGATATCACCAGATTAGAGTGAAAGAAGATGATATTCTGAAAACCGCGTTCAGGACTCGGTATGGACACTACGAGTACTCGATGATGCCTTTCGGTGTTACCAATGCGTCAGGAGTATTCATGGAGTACATGAACCGTATTTTTCATACTTACTTGGATCGATTTTGTTGGGATCTAAGAGAGTTTTTTCAAAAATTTATCCTCTTAACGGAACAATCCCAATGAACAGATCTTGATTAAATCATTAATCACAAATCAAAACTCACCGAAACAAAGATTCAAGAGTTACCTCTTGAAGCGTGCTTTCTCTTACGATCACGAACGACAGAAGATACCAGCGTCTCTACGTAGTCCACGCGAGTGCAAAGTGGAAGGCTGTGCTAGCCGTTTCTTATTCTCTTGAGAATTGACAGTTAACCTAGCAAGGGAAAAGAGCTTCTCTATTTATAGAGAGCTTCTAAAATCCTAATGCTCATAATTTGAGCTTTTTCCAAAACAAGCCCAATCTTAATTAATTAAACTATTTAATTAAATAATTATTATTTATATTTAACTAAACTCTTTTAATTAAATAAAATAAATATAAATTAAATTAAATCATATTTAATTTAATCAACTGTCAATTCCCATTTATTTAATTAAATCATATTTAATCAAATAAACGATATGTGTTAATACTTTAACCAATTTAAATAATATTAACACATAATTAAATTAAATCATATTTAATTTAATCATCCATTCCACTATAAGTACTTTATGCGCGTGATCCTGTAGGTTCTCGTAACGTTGGCAATAATATTAAATCACCTATTTAATATTATAAACAATGAGCGGTATCTAGCAAGACATCATTGCTACCCAAGTAACGAGAATGTCATGTGATCTGACATAACCTTTCTGTGATAATGATTATGTGTACAATTACCCTTTTGCCCTTATATCTATATTGAACACAAGGCATAGAATGTGTTACCCTCGCACAGTTCAATATTTTATTCCTTGATCCCCGAGTATTCTTGATAACAACAGATAAGCCCAATATCTCATATTGACTTATTTGAGCACGACCATGCATTTTACAATCATACTCTACCAAGGGGCCCACAGATATTACTCCCGTATATGTAGGAAGGGCAAATTCCATCTAGGTCACTCATGTTCCTCAACATGATTTATAAAGTACCCATCAACCATCTTTATGGTCATCTTGTTACAGACAATGCTTGATTGGAAATAAAGTACTCGACTCCACATCTAGGATCCATAGTGGTTTCAGGTCGAAGGGTGGTATACACCACTATCACTATGAGAATAACTTATGACACTTACATAACAAACTATGTAGTATTCTCATGGTGGGTCAATCCAGTATAAATATTACTCCTAATATTTATACCTACGTGAAGACTTGATATCTCATATCCATGACTTGTGAGATACCGTCATCAGTCTACTCACGTAATAGTCTTTATGCGTTACTGTTGTCCTATTTGACAGTAAAGCTTGACTACAGATACTTTAAGAATAATGTCCTTATATTTAATGAGCTCTCACAATTAAGTCACACTTAATAGATCATTAATAGACTAATTACTCTAAGGACTTTATTATGTCATATACAAATAAATAATAAATATGAGGCCTAGCGATTATATGTATTAACAAATAACATATATCAAAGTCATGATAAAAAAAACATATTAAGCCAATATTGATTGGATATTAGACAAGGGTGGCTGAACTCTGCCTGCTAAATCTCTCCATTTCTGAGCATACTCCTTAAACTTCTCATCACGACCCATAGACATGCTCTGTAGTTGCATGCGAGTGGGTGTCAATTCAGCATTGTACTCATATTGCTTGTAGAAAGCATCTGCTAAGTTACTCCAGGTATGGATACGGTCATTCTCTAGCTGATAATACCATTCCAATTGAGTTCCGGACAAACTCTCTTGAAAATAGTGCATCCACAACTTTCTGTGTCATCAGTGTGGGGGTTGATTTTCTGAACATAGGACTTCAAATGCAGCTTTGGACAAGAAATGCCATCATATTTGGCAAAAGTTGGAACTTTGAACTTGGGAGGAATCACCACACCAGGGACAAGACTCAGATCATCAAAATTCAGCCCAGACATCTTCAGGTTTTCCACAGCATTCAGACGGTCTTCAAGTTGTTTGTACTTATCATCTTCATCAGAGTACTGGCTATAGTCAGAGCGATCCTCTCCCTCCTTCTCAGGCTCACGCTGGTCATCTTCATTACCCTTGACACTCCCCTCATTCTTGACACTTCCTTCTGAGAGCTCTATCCGGCTAACCCTTTTAGGACCACCTTTGTAGCGTTTGCCCATGTTGAGAAGACCGACGACCTTCTTCTTTCTGTTGATGAGCTTCTTCAGATCTTCTTGGCCTTGGACCAAGCTAGTGAACATCTGTTGGAACTGAGCATTCTGAGCCTGGAGATCTTTGACAGACTGTTCAAGAGCCATTTCTGCTAAAATAAATAGCGAGCAAATGAGAAAACCGATCTTCAATGTACCTGTTATGAGATGTTATGCTATGATATGCAATGTTTATGTGAATGCAATGCAATGTTTTCAAGGACCTTAGAGATTTAAGTTTGTTAAACAAGCAATGAACAAACATTTATTAGTTCTCTTTTTATTCTTTTCCTTTTAAGTACAACAGATAGTTCAGAAAAGTAAAATAAAAGAACAAAATCCTAAAGCTCTAAGTCTCCCATGGGCGCTTCCTCTTGGTGCCGAGGTAGACGTTGATGTTTCGCTCCTCGTGAAGTAGCTTTGTCAACTCTAGTACCTTCTTCTCGCTTGCATAACACTGAGCTTCAAATGTATCCTTTTCTTCTTTTAGTTGAATCCAGGATCTCTTCAAGTCTTCAAAATCAGTAGGCATGTCGGGATGGAGAATAGTATAGGGTTCGTCACCTATAGCAACAGGTTCCATGATTACTGGTAGAACAGGCGTGAATGACATCATGAGGTTTTGAGCTCGAGCTCGCACCCATTTGAGGTAAGGTTCCCAAGGAATGGAGTTTTGGTGCCCCAAAGTCTTTGTATCAGTCTGCTTTACCATGCCCCAAGCGTGTATGAACCTTCGTCGGTAATTCTGGAGATCGTGATTGTAGTCGAACACAATGTCTTGGAGAAGCATATCATGAGGACCATCTCTTCGAGCAAAACCAAACTGACGTAGAGCTAGAGAAGGGTTGTAAGTAATACCTCCCCTTATACCAAGGAGTGGTACATTAGGGAATTCTCCACAACGCTCGATGAATGTGAAGTCCTTTTGAGAGAAAAGACTCCAACGTATATCTGAATGAGAGAGTGACATTAGTCTTTGAGACCATTTCAACCTTTGTTCGTTCTTCAAAACTGATGGAGGAAGGTGCGAAATAAACCACCTGGAAAGTAACGGGATACAACACATGAGAGTTCCTTGTCTTTTGATAGTACGAGTGTGGAGAGAATGTAGGATGTCTCCAAGTAAGGTGGGCACAGGATTGCGGGTAAGAAACAACTTGATGGCGTTGACATCTATGAATTGATCCAAGTTAGGGAAAAGAACCAAACCATAGATTAACAGGGTCACAATGTCTTCGAATGCATGGAAACGCATAACTTTGAGGAATTCTCGGGCTTTCTTTATCAGGAACTTGGCAAGTAAACCCTTAACTCCGCTTCTGGTTTCCCAATTGGCTTCCATGTCTGAGCGCTTAAGATGTAAGGACGATGCAATGTTTTCGTACTTAGGGACCTTTTCTAAACCGGTGAATGGCATTTGGTCAAGAATAGGTACCCCAAGTAGCTTAGAGAACTCTTCCAAGGCAGGAACTAACTGATAATCTGGGAATGTAAAGCAATGGTGTTTCGGATCAAAGAACTGGAATAGGACATGCATCATATCTTCTTCAAAACCGGAGATAACCAAATCAAGCAGATAACCATGTCTTTTGATGAACTGGGCATGATCAGGAATCTCTGAAACCAATTCCTTGAGCTGAGAAGGTATACCCATGAAATTGATTTGGATAGTCTTTCTAGAAGCCATAATTCCCTACAAAACAGAGCAAAGATAAATCCCTAGGTCCTTGAAATAGTTAGAAATGATATGCAATTCGATGATGTCATGATGTCATGTTTAGCACACACAAACAATTCACACAATGAGCCTAGGTTTAAGGCTTGCATGAGGTATAGGTGATTACCCCACCAAAAGTTTGAGTTGGTTCATCCTGTCCTATAATAGTAACCGGGTTCTAGGAATCTCACATCATTGATCTTTCTCGTAGGCGTTTATTTCAATACGACTACCAAGTGGTCGACCGAAAATATCCCAAAAGTCGGATCTTAATGAGCGTAGCATCGAGTATCAGCCAACCTTAGTCTACACCAAAGCCGGCCATCTCACTACCTTCTAATGGCCAAGATGGGTCAATTAAGGTTCTAAAAGTTTAGTTAGTGCTGATGACACCACGCAGAAGCCAAATACTATCCTCAACTTGGAAATGAAGAGTATCAGGACATCCAAAGTGTCACACTAACATAGCCATCATGTTGACCGTTTCGGTATCGCCTAACAGTCATGACGATTTATTGCTACTTACCTAAAGGAAACCGGATCCGGTGTAGGATCCCCCACAAATATAATACCCAAGCAACCCTTAAAGATAAAGCAAGCAAGTCAAACAGAAAGCAATAAAGGTGATCTAGAAATCCCTAAGGCATTCTCTCTTTAGGGTGTTTCCCCAGCAGAGTCACCAGTTCTGTAACACGGTGAACTGACTTTGTAGGTTTTTGTATCGCAAATGTGCGGATAGCAAGAGTCGCCACCGACTTTTCTTTTATCCAATTAAGGGAAGGTAAAAGTACGAAAAAGACCTTCGTTAGATTCTGAGTAAGGGAGAAGGTTATGAAAAGGGAAGGTATTAGCACCCCTTTTCATCCGTAGTTATCTACGGGCTCTTAGTTGCTCTTAGATCACTTTAAAATTGCTTTCTGTGTGTTTGAAAAAATGTTTTGAAAAGGCATTTCGCTTTGACTTTGTAATGATTCATGTGGGAATGTATACAAAGTGTTTGGAAATGTTTCGTTTTTGAAAAGAGTTTGAACTTTGACAAAAGTGTGAGGTGTGAAAAGTATTTTGATTTGAGCAAGCAACTAAAAGTCTTATTACCTACTCAGAATGGTCATTTTCGTGCATTATTTTACATTCCTTTAGAATAGCGCTATCCATACCATTAGTTGGTAGGTAACTCTATTTGTTGGATGTAAGCGGGACATTCGAAGGGACATCGTATGGTCATAGAAAGCAACTTGTAGGAAGTATCCTAGCACATTCGAAGGGACTATCATCATTTTTCGTAGGCGACAATCGAGGGTCAAGATCATGTATTCGGAGGCGACATCATGGGTCTATGATCTTTGTATCGAAGGGACTATGATGATTTGTTTGGAAGGCAACGGTGCTAGAATACCTCTACGTTCGAGGGACTTGACCATTTGAATTCGTAAAGGCAACGAGAGAGAATTACCCTAAGGGGTGCATGTGTGAAAAGAGTGTGTTGATTTCAGATTCATGTTATCTTGAAAATTAGAGTGAGCTATGTTCAATTTTATCTTGCCATACACGCCTAATTACTAACAGTTTATAAGATGCGGAAAGTAAATTGCGGAAATATAAAGTGCGGAAAGATAAATCCTACGCTATTACATGGCTTTGGAGCAGATACATAATTTAAAATGCGGAAAGTAGAAACCCTAATTAAACTATTACATCCCATATGCAATTACATAATTGGAAAAAAGAAAACGCTAAAAGAAATCGTCCGAAACGGAACAACCTGTGAAAAGACGAGAAATCGGGAAATACAAGGAAATTGAACAAGAGAAAAATGTTAGCAAAAATAATAATTTTTAAATGAGAAAAATATTTCATGCTGGAAACAACATTAGTATGCTAAAATAATTTTTTGGGATTTTTTAGAGTTAATTTAATAATTAAAAATCAATTAAAATTGATTTAAATGATAAATTAACAATTAAATTAAATATGCATGCAAAAATAATATTTTTAATTTTATAAATTAAATAAACATTTTCGGGAAATAATGCAAAAAGAAAAATATTTTTTGGTGTTTTTTAATGCATAATAGAAATTATTGAAATTAAATTAAAATGAATGAAAATATTAAATAAAAAAAGAAAATATGAAAATAGCTGAAAAACATGAAGTTTGTAAAACAGAAAGGAAAGTCGGTCCTGGTGAGGCTCGAACCCATGACCTCTTGGAGCATATTCTCAAAACAAAGCCTTAACCGCTGCGCCACTTGACACTTGGTGTTTAAAAAAACAAAATCAATTATCTTTGAACGTAAATGTGTCACTAATTTGAATCAAACACAGTCAGCCACGCGTGGACCCCAGTTGGAAAGAGAGAGCGAATCAGAGAGCGTGATTGTGCCACGCATGCCTCATCGACTTCAACGCTGGTCAACGACGCCGGAGCCCTAGCTCCGGTCGTCTTCTCCGGCGGCCTCGAACATCAATCCTGCGAAATAGCAAAAATAAATGGCAAAAAAGTACCCTATCCCCCTAAATCGACCATTCCGAGTTCAATGGCGATGTTGGTTTTGACTGAATCGGCCTGTACAAGCCGGTTCGAAGATGACAGCTTGAAAAACTCTAACTATGGCAAACCATGATTCTTACGTGCAAGCTTCAAAGCGATGGCCCAGATCAATCACATGAGACCTCATGAACACATTAGAATGGTTAGAATCAATGGAAACACACGGATATTAAAAATGCAAAATCAAGAAATATATGAATATGTATGAATGTATATGGCACGATTCATGCTGTTTTGATCATTGCTAATGATGTATACTTACTCAATCTTACCCCCTGAACACAATGGAATGGTTTTGAGAGCTTGAAAGTGGCTGGAAATCAAAATTCGAATTTTGACAATTCTTGAGAAATTTTGGCAAAGTGTGGGTTGTTGCAAGAGCTAGGGTTTCGTGTCCTTTGTTGTGTGTAATGCTGGGTATTTGTAGAGGGTTTTGGGATGACAAAGAGAAGGAAAAAAGATTTGATCTTCAATGTGCAATAAATTCTTTTCAAATAAAATCAAATTTTGGAAAATTTTTGATTTTCTCTTCAATGTGAGAGCTAGCACGAATTTGGTATGTTCCATGGGCTATCTTGGACCTCAAGTTTGATATAAATTCACTCCTTTTGAAAAAATATCTTATCTTCATATTTTATATAATTTAATTTTGAATTAAATGTTTTAAAATTCAAAAATAAATCAATAAAATAGAAAATTGCCATGGCCAAGCATCAATGAGTCACAAATAATATCATGATCAAGTTTGGATCATAAAATTATAGGCCCATTTGGAAAAAATTGAATTTTGACCAATATCTCCTTTTGTGCAATTGTTCAAAAATGCCCAACTTCTGAATAGTGTATCTTGCTCAATTTTCCACATTTTTTAGTGTTCTTGGACTTTTTGGAAATCTCTAGGAGTCCTCTAACCAACCTCTTTGGTTTCATCTCAATTTGAGTTTCCATGCTCAATATATCCTCAAAACAAAATGTTGACTTTTTGTTGACTTTGAAAAAGACCTGTAATGTTTTGATCCATACCTTCCAAATGAAGCATTTTTTGAACATACTTGTGAGACATGAAGTTGTATAGAATTAAATTTCCTTCAAAACAAGAGGTGGTAGAAAAATTTCTGAGAAAGTATGAAGAAGTTATGCTCAGTCAAAGTTTGGTTGACTTTTCACTAAGAAACCCTAATTTAGATAGTTTGACTTTTGAGCAAATCTTGAGTTTTCTTGATGAGTCATGATCAACCCTTGATCAAATGATGAATATAACTTAAAAATGAGGATGTTGACCAAAAATCATTAAGTTTGACTGTATGTTGACCACAATTGACTTTTTGTCCAATACAACTGATTTTCAACCATCTCAGCAATTGTCTGAGGAAATTTGACTTCTGAGGCTTGAAACTTGACATGGAGAATCTTTGAAGCATATGAGGAGGCATGAGGACCATTTGGAGATGTTGGAAGTCCATCTTGATCTGAGAATCACCAAACCCTAGTTTGGGTTGATTGTCTAGGAGAGGGTTTGTCTGATCAACCCTTGAGGAATCCTTGAGTATGGATGTATGAAATATCTTGAGAAGATGGAGGGAAAATTTTGGGGTATGACACATATCATGGTGTCATTTTCCTCATCCAATGAGATAAGACATTGTCCATTAGACAAAACATTTTACCATACATGCAATAATCTTAATGTGAGATTTATGCATATTAGGTATCTCAATACTTCGTCGGAATATGTACTTGTGCTAGGATTGAGATTCATCAGCCATCTATCTCTATAGATTCTTATTCCTAACCTTTTAGGAAATCTCACCTAAGCATTTTATCAAAACCATTTCCTTAACCATGTCCTACATTGGCGTTGTAGGGAATTTGTTTTGATGGTCAGTATGTCGCTTACATACTATATTAGATTAATGCAAATACTCCCACTAACCTTCTTGAATGCACAAGATTTAAAGTTGTCATTTATTAATCCAAGTTTTCACAACACTTCATTAATAAAAGAATTTAATTCCAAGAAGTTTTCCTTAATCCATAGATGGATATAGACAACTTACATACATTTCTAGAATCTTGTGCCACGTGAACCAATTGTACAACAACAACTCCCTTGTTGAATTGGATCATATTCCATTCTCATAAAGATATGTATTTTATGGTTCTTGAATTTCTTCAAGTTCTATATCACCCCACTGGCTCCTTTAGATACATATTATCTATAATGGAAGACTCTAGTTCTAGCAACAAAACAATTTTGTCCTATAACGTGTTATAGAATATGTTTCCTTTGTTTCCATTAGGATACATACATAAATACATCTTCATCTATATTGTGATAAAGTTTACTTAATAAACCTTAAAACCCAGATGACCATAAAGACAAACTAGGTACTCTTACCTCCATATCAAATATGGTGTCTCTACGACTACTTTAAATGGAATTGCTTATGGGTAGGAATAATTGTATGTAAAACAATTTATAAAAGAATCACAAAGATATAATTGAACTATCTTAAATCGATCAATGTCAAACATGATATGGTTTAAATGTTCATTATATTCTTTACATAGGTATTTACCATAGCGAACAATTCGAATGGTCTTAATACCCTTTCGAGTTGTTTCCTTCTACTTCACTCTTGAACTCTTCTCAAAAGAATTCTAACTCGTGTCAGATATATAAGATTCAAATTTCATTTGAGCCATCCCATATTTATTATAGAAGAGCTTATCAAGATTGTTGAATCAAATCTACTACTTGATTTAGTATTGAAAACATTGTTTGGATAATCATAACAACACTTGTCCATTATCACAACATGCACTCCTCATCTTGTCAATACAAGACTTAGAATTAATTTTTCTTTTACTAAATGAAACTTAATAACAATTATTTGGTTTCATTCCAAACTCTAATTTAAATCATAAGCTCTTATAGTCAATGAAACACATTGTTCCATTCTAGACATAAGGGGACTCAAATTATAATCAATGTCCTACTTCTTAAAAGACTCTTCACATTCGTATAAATGTGATATCAACATCTAGTATCACATACCCAAGATGTAGAAGTAGACAAATTTATTTTCTATAATAAATCGTATGAAGAATAAGTCTTACTTCCTTCTTCTACTTTGACTCTTTCGATAACCATCAAAATTTTTATTCTTTCAACATATGAAAGAACTGCATTCCTTTAGAACCATGTTTGTATGCCTAAATTCCAATGAATATAAAATGAATCTCATTTATTTTATAATTCATCAATTTAGCATCACAAACTACTTTCCTTTTCATTTCAACAAGATGTGGTAGAAAAATTCATTCATAATGAATCTAATCTACCTAACTGAGACAATCTCAAATAAAACTTGTGACCAACTAATTATTCTATAAGGAAATCCAAATTTTAAATCTTAAAACTATTTTAGATTAACTTGGATTCCTAACTTGTATTGAAAAGAACTTGGAAAGTTTTACATTTCTCACATCTTGTATTTCTTATTATCGAGGTTAATGATCATATCATTCTCCTTGACAACTACAACTATGAGATATGTTATATCTAGGCACTCGACTTGATCCTTCTCATAAGCATCGTTCTTCGAATCTAGTTATATTCAGTTGTTAGGAATTGGTTTATTGAGAACATACAATTCTTTTTCGTGCTTGAGAACAATTCTCAATTTATGTACCAACTCAGAAACTCCTTTCTGATCCTTACATCCTTCATAAGGATATTTTATAGTAAAATATAAATAAAATTCAAAAGAAAATTATAACTACAAAACATGTAAAAATTGTATCAAAATTAAAATCATTTTAATAAGGTCTTTTATTAAAATGCTCCCACTATTTTTACTCAAATCTAATGACCCTCAACATTTGATTCGGAAAATCCCGTTGAAAGATTTTCTAGCAGGTCGAAATCCATATTTCAATTTGTTTTAAGTCCGCGTAGGCGGATTGCACAAAACTTAGTTATTTAGGTAGGAACTCTTTCCAATTGTATCTAATACAACTCTCGAATGTTATCAGTTGAGTGAATAACTCCTTATTCTAATCCATCATATAGATTGTTCTCAACTCTTGCTTCTAAACATATATAATCATATTATAATTAGTTTAGTTAAGTCAAACCTAAAATTTAACAGTTGGATATTACATTTATCCCATCGCACCTTACTAATATAAAACATGCACCTCACGTTAGGCGAAGCCTACATTATTCGATACTAGTCTTGATGAGTGCTAAATTTTGGAAAGCAATTAACTTAATATTAATTGAGGGAATTTTATTAAGTTTAATCTTGTGCATCTCATACACTCGCATGTTTGTGTATCTCATACACTCACATATTTGTGTATCTTATACATTCCCGGTTTAATCTTGTGTATCTCATACACTCATATATTTGTGTATCTCATACACTCACGTATTTGTGTATCTCATACACTCACATATAATATACATTCCATACATGAAATAAAATATGGTAATACGATTATGACCACCTAAAATGCAAGAATTAAATAAACTACTTTATTACAATTCTTTGACCCACGAGCAAGCTTCTCAAGCCTCTCCATCGGCGTCATCATTTAACTTTGTCTTCTCTTCAACTCTTGAACTTGAAAATTTATAATATTTAAATAAATAAAATAATAATTAAATGACACGACACGCAGGTCGTATTTAATTACAATAAACCACGACACGCAGGTCGTATTTAAATAAAATAAAACGCCAAAATCTAAGGTCATAATCGTATACCAAATTATTTAATAATAAATAATTAAATAATAGATAATAATAGATTATCAAATTATAAATATTGACGCATCAACAATTGATGCTGTTTGCGAACCCTAAAGGCACAACTCTTGCACCGTCACAAACCCTAATGCAAATGTTTTCATACAATCAAAATACAATGATTAATTACTCAACGTGACTGATCGAATGTCATTGCTTCACCATACAAATGTCGGATTCCGAAGCAAAATGAACATTGATCATTCAGATGTATAACAATCATTATACTATTTGAATGTACGAAATAAAATAGTGTATCAAATACACTGACTTTGCATTAGAAATATTTATATCATATATAAATTTGAACAATAATTTTGTATTTCTTATAGATAGTCGAAGTATCGCTGTTTCACCATACAAATGTCGGATTCCAAAACATAGTCAACATCGATATCAAAATTATACAAAACTTATCAATATTTAATTTAAATAATAAACACTTTATTATTATTCTATAATAATCAACCATTATTATTATTATTATTATTATTATTATTACTTATAATAATAAATTATTATTTTAATAATATAACTTCTATTATTATTATTATTATTATTATTATTATTATTATTATTTATTAATTACTCTATTATTATAATAATAAAACACTGACGACATACCTTCATTTCCAGCCATGAAATTCAATGCAAATAGAAATTTACGGCTATTTCTCTGAAGTGTAAATCCAGCACACTTTGTAACGCCCCATTTTAATTAATATTATATTATATTATATTAATATTTTAGAGTTATCGATTGATATTTATTTTGCGACGAGAATATTTATATTAATCGATATATCTATTAATATATTTGGCGACATTTTGATTCGGTCCGGTTTTTATTCCGTTCGGTTCGGTAAAATATTATTCGGACCGATATTTAATTCCCCGGAATTAGTTTAATTAATTGAGTTAATAATATTATTAGATATTATTAAGGTGTTAATTAATAAAATAAATTAGGGGTTTGAAGAGTAATTTGGTAGAATTGGGTTTAGACCCTTGGCTAGTAAGAATACACCATTATAAACCATTTTTCCTCCTTTCTTTCCATTTGTCAACACAAAGCCTAACATAGAAGTTTAGAAACTTAGAGGGTTTTGGAAGAAGAAGAAGAAGGAGAGCATGAGCAAGCTTGAAGATTGGGTTTTGTAGAATCATCAAGAACCATTCAAGCAATTGAGGTAAGGGGTTTGATTTTCCACTTCCTATAATTAGGGTTTGATAGGTATATTGTGAATTTGGGTTAGAAATTGATGTTGTGGTTTATGAGTTATATGTGTGAGTGTTGAAATTACTTAGAAAGTTTGAGTTAGGAGTATGGATTGTGGGTGTCTTGGTGCTAGCTTGTAGAAACTAAAAGTATTAAAAATGAAAAGGAAAACTGTGAAAAACCAGAACATTTTTACTGTCTGTATTGGAGATGAAATGAGGAAGATGAAGTAAGGAGGTACACCAAGGGGGGAGGCGCCCACCCCACAAGGGGAGGCGACCATCCCCAGCCCTAAGACGGCCGCCCCCTAGCCTTCACCCTCCTGGGACGCACGTCCCCTTGTAGCATGGAAGAAGGAACAAATTTTTGGTAGTTCCTGTTTTTCTGTATGCACCATTTTTCTGTTTTCTGCAGAATTCGTGTTTTCTGCATAATTTTACTTTCCAGCTTCTGTTTCCTTTAAATCCTCTAAATCCATATACTAATGGTTAGTATTAATAAAATATAACTAGGGCATAAGTTAGCCGATTAAATTTGGAACCCGATTATATTCTGATTTCCCGATTTCGGTAATTTTGGCGACGGAGCAAGTTGCTCCGAATTCAACGAAAATTGACGTGCTAGCTAAGTTCGACGTGTAGAACGTAGTGGTGAGGTTAGTTTTTTCGAAATTACGAGTTTTTACGAGATGACCCAAAATAGGCCAATTTACGGTTAAATTGAATCAGATTGCGTTTTAGTCGATTTAAGACACGTATGGACAACCCGATTGCGATGTTGACGATTATGATTAATGCCGGTTATTATGAATGAATTTCGCGACGATTATTGATGTTAGATTATTTTTCCATGTTTAGAATTGAGTGATTTATTTGATGACGATGCTACATGATTATACATGACTTTTGCGACGATTTGTTTATGATTAAATGACTTTGTTGATAATGATGATATATGTCTTTGTACATGATGATGTGATGATTATATTGATGTTGTTAATAAATGCTTCCGATTTTGTGAATGCATGACTTTTGACGATGATGAATTATTGGTGATGTTTTGCATAATGCAAATATGATGCAATGATATATTTATCTTGATGTGGGTAAATTATGACGATGTGGGCTTTATGTCAATTTTGATGAGCGACGATGATGTGTTTGTTGTGTTGTTTTATTGTCGAGTCACATACATTGCATTGGCGACGAGGGCTTTTATGCCAAGTGACGAGGCTTTTATGCCAAGAGGCGATGGGCTTTATGCCAAGTGTTCCTAATTATGGACAAAGCGACGGGTACCACATGCATAACATAGTCGTGTCTCATGGAGTCGGTTATGTTTATGTTGAGTTGTTTGGTGTTGGGTTTTAATTGACGGACGATGTTGAATTGCGATGATATATGATGCTTTGTTTGGTGATGATCTTTATGATGAAAATGAAATGAATATGACTTGATAATTTCATGATAACTATGCGATGAATATAAATGATGAGTTTTGCGATGATTTGACTTTGATGAAATGCTTAATGCAAATATGATGTGATGATGTTTGTGACGATGGGCTTTTATGCCAAAAGCGGCGATGGGCTTTAGCCAATTTGTGATGATTTTGTTTATGTTGCTTATGTTATAAGCATTGTTTGATGTTGTTGTTTGATGTTGTTGTTTATGATTTCCGTGTTGATTTATGACATATTAACTTGTGATGATTTCATGGTGATGAAAGGTTATATGTTGTTATGATGATTTATGTCGATGAGGTTATGGCGATAAAGTGTTGATTATACACATTAGAATGACGATCAAAGTGAGTGAGATTTGAATATGTGTTGGAATGCACTTATTAACCTATATCTTTTATGATTCCAAAACTATATATATATATATGTTATCATGCCTTTAATTATATGTTTTGGAGTATCTCACCCTTTACTTGTTTTGCCGTTACCTTTATACTGGTAACGTGCAGGTTATGAAGACGAAGTTTATAGCTGCTGTTAGTCGAGTCGGTGTCGCTCTGATATGTAGCACTCGGGGGGAATATTTATGTTGTCTTGTTGTTGTTCTTTTGTTGTTATTCCTTTTGTGAATAAGAATCATACTTTATGAAAATATGATTTGATGAGGAAGTTTAATAAAGAAGATGTTTTGATTTTTAAGAATCAATTTATGATTTTCGACGATGCTATGTATCCGAGATTTATACTTTAAAGCAAACTGTTTAAAGTAATTTGGTTTTGAAGGTGTGCGCCTCAGTATTGAATTTATGAAATTTTAAATTACTCTGATTTTTGCATATAAAACCTTGGGTAATATTGGAGTGTTACACACTTGAACTCACGTGATATTACGGCACCGAAACAATAGTGGTTCCGGATCTCTTATAAGCACCATAATGCTCAGAACGTGTGTAATTTGAAATAGATATCAAACAATTTAATATTAGTACCATGAAACAAAATTACGTTATTCACGATAATTTCCATTAAATTACACCATACACAATTTGATCATATATTATTATGACATAAGACTGCATCTCTAAAAATGCGTCATTCGATTTGTTAAATTCAAAAGATTTATTTTAACAAAGTGAAATCATCCCAATTTTTTTTTAGAGATCACAGTAAACTTTAGTTTTATCGTAAAATATGAATAACATAAATATTGAATCATATTCAATCATTTATGATTAAACATGTTCTAATCAAATCAAGTCATCACATTATAATAATATGATCATATAATCATATTATAATAATATGATCATATAATCACCGATCCATAAATCATATTTGGATCTAATGATTTAATCAAAACCAGGCTCTGATACCACAGTTGGGATCTAAGAGAGTTTTTTCAAAAATTTATCCTCTTAACGAAACAATTCCAATGAACAGATCTTGATTAAATCATTAATCACAAATCAAAACTCACCGAAACAAAGAATCAAGAGTTACCTCTTGAAGCGTGCTTTCTCTTACGATCACGAACGACGGAAGATACCGGCGTCTCTACGTAGTCCACGCGAGTGCAAAGTGGAAGGCGGTGCTAGCCGTTTCTTATTCTCTTGAGAATTGACAATTAACCTAGCAAGGGAAAAGAGCTTCTCTATTTATAGAGAGCTTCTAAAATCCTAATGCTCATAATTTGAGCTTTTTCCAAAACAAGCCCAATCTTAATTAATTAAACTATTTAATTAAATAATTATTATTTATATTTAACTAAACTCTTTTAATTAAATAAAATAAATATAAATTAAATTAAATCATATTTAATTTAATCAACTGTCAATTCCCATTTATTTAATTAAATCATATTTAATCAAATAAACGATATGTGTTAATACTTTAACCAATTTAAATAATATTAACACATAATTAAATTAAATCATATTTAATTTAATCATCCATTCCACTATAAGTACTTTATGCGCGTGATCCTGTAGGTTCTCGTAACGTTGGCAATAATATTAAATCACCTATTTAATATTATAAACAATGAGCGGTATCTAGCAAGACATCATTGCTACCCAAGTAACGAGAATGTCATGTGATCTGACATAACCTTTCTGTGATAATGATTATGTGTACAATTACCCTTTTGCCCTTATATCTATATTGAACACAAGGCATAGAATGTGTTACCCTCGCACAGTTCAATATTTTATTCCTTGATCCCCGAGTATTCTTGATAACAACAGATAAGCCCAATATCTCATATTGACTTATTTGAGCACGACCATGCATTTTACAATCATACTCTACCAAGGGGCCCACAGATATTACTCCCGTATATGTAGGAAGGGCAAATTCCATCTAGGTCACTCATGTTCCTCAACATGATTTATAAAGTACCCATCAACCATCTTTATGGTCATCTTGTTACAGACAATGCTTGATTGGAAATAAAGTACTCGACTCCACATCTAGGATCCATAGTGGTTTCAGGTCGAAGGGTGGTATACACCACTATCACTACGAGAATAACTTATGACACTTACATAATAAACTATGTAGTATTCTCATGGTGGGTCAATCCAGTATAAATATTACTCCTAATATTTATACCTACGTGAAGACTTGATATCTCATATCCATGAATTGTGAGATACAGTCATCAGTCTACTCACGTAATAGTCTTTATGCGTTACTATTGTCCTATTTGACAGTAAAGCTTGACTAGAGATACTTTAAGAATAATGTCCTTATGTTTAATGAGCTCTAACAATTAAGTCACACTTAATAGATCATTAATAGACTAATTACTCTAAGGACTTTATTATGTCATATACAAATAACATAATAAATATGAGGCCTAACGATTATATGTATTAACAAATAACATATATCAAAGTCATGATAAAAAAGCATATTAAGCCAATATTGATTGGCTATTAGAGCTTACTCAAACAGATTTGTGGTAGTGTTTATTGATAACATTTTGATTTACTCTAAATCGGAAGAAGTACATGCATAACACTTAAGAGTTGTGTTGCAAGTTTTGAAGGAGAAGGAGTTGTATGCGAAGTTGTCCAAATGTGAATTCTGGTTGAAAGAAGTTAGTTTTCTTGGCCATGTCATTTATGGTAGTGGCATTACTGTAGATTCTTCTAAATTTGATGATGTGTTGCAATGGGAAACTCCGAAGTCGGTTACTGAGATTAGAAGCTTCTTGGGATTAGTCGATTATTATAGACGGTTTATCGAAGGGTTTTCTAAGTTGGCACTTCCGTTGACTAAGTTGACTTGCAAAGAAAAAGCCTTTGTGTGGGATATTTTATGTGAAGAAAGTTTCAATGAGTTGAAGAAGAGGTTGATGTCGGCTCTAGTTTTGACTTTGCCTAATCCAAGAGAGCCTTTTGTTGTGTACTGTGATGCTTGTCTGATGGGGTTAGGAGGTGTGCTTATGCAGAATGGTAAAGTGGTTGCTTATGTGTCAAGGCAGCTGAGGACTCATGAAAAGAATTATCCTACGCATGATCTTGAGTTGGCTACAGTGGTTTTTGTGTTGAAAATCTGGAGGAATTATCTTTATGGTTCTATATTTGAAGTGTTTAGCGACCATAACAGTTTGAAGTACCTTTTTGATCAAAAAGAGTTGAATATGAGGCAGCGAAGGTGGTTAGAGTTGTTGAAGGATTATGATTTCAGTTTGAATTATCATCCCGGAAAAGCTAATGTTGTAGCCGATGCTTTAAGCCGAAAGACTTTGCATATGTCGGCCATGATGGTTAAGGAGTTGGAGTTGATTGAGCAATTTCAAGATTTGAGTTTGGTTTATGAAGTGACACCACATAGTGTTATGTTGGGAATGTTAAAGATTAACAATGACTTTATTGACAATATCAAAGAGGCTCAAAAGCGAGATGTGAAGTTGGTGGATTTGATGGTAGGAACCGATCGACCTGAGAATGATGATTTCAAGTTGGATGCGCAAGGTGTGTTGAAATTCCAAGATCGCATTTGTATTCCTGATGATGAAGTGATTAAGAAAGTGATTCTTGAAGAGAGTCATAGAAGCAATTTGAGTATTCATCCAGGAGCTACGAAAATGTATCAAGACTTGAAGGGTTTGTTTTGGTGGCCTGGCATGAAACATGATGTGGCACAGTTTGTGTATGCTTGTTTGACTTGCCAGAAGTCAAAGATCGAACATCAGATTTAGAATTCCAAGACGGCGATCATGTGTTTTTGAGAGTCACACATGTGACTGGTGTTGGGCGAGCTCTGAAGTCTAAGAAGCTCACTCCTCATTTTATTGGTCCGTATCACATATTGGATCATGTTGGGAAAGTTGCTTATCGTGTGGCGTTACCGCCAAATCTTGCTAATTTGCACGATGTGTTTCATGTATCGCAACTCCGGAAGTATAATCATGATCCGTCTCATGTGATTCAAATGGACGATGTGCTAGTACGAGATAATCTCACGGTAGAGACGACATCGGTGAGAATTATGGATCGTGAAATGAATACTCTTAGAGGGAAAGAGATTGCGTTAGTTAAGGTTGTCTAGTTGGGAGCTGCTAGAGAAAGCATGACGTGGGAATTTGAGAGCAACATGCGCGACTCATATCCTGAATTGTTCGAACCAGGTAAATTTTTGAGGACGAAAATGTAAGTGTTTTTGTGTTGGCTGTAGTTTTTGGTAAAACCAGACTGATATGCCAATGTCCCGATCGATAGTAAGACCCATAGTTTTATCAACAAGGAAGTTAAGCCGATCGTTAACTCGATGATTGTCCATAAATAACATAGAGTTATTAAGATCATAGCATAGTGACAAAACTTTTAAGATTGTAGCAATGTTCGATGGTTTATCATGTAAATTATTCTTATTTTGTCAAGATCAAATGAGTTTATTAGGCTGGCGGTCGATCGACGAATTTAGCCGAGCTTTGACATATATCTAATTATTTAATTATCATGCCGCAGATTGTCGGCTTCGTTTATTTTTCAACACAATTCATCATATTTTTACTGTTAGAGCTTAATTAACGGTATTTTTTATCGTTTGAACGAACTGTTTTAAACCGTTTCATAGATTATTTTAATATATTTATTTTCGATCAAATGCGCGTCGGCTATTATTCATTCGGTCTCTTTATACCATTTTTTACTCCGTTTTATATGGCACATAACTTTAACCAAATGTTAAATATGAAAGATCCACGTTGGCTTAGATGGTTATTTTTAATCATTTAGATAAGTTCAAGGTAAGATCATGATATTTGTTTATGGTAATCATTACTTTCAGTGAGAGATCCGAGGGCATTGTCTTTATCCTATCTAAATGGCCATAGATTATGCATAGGTTATGGTATTAGCATATATACATGTTAGTAGTTAAACACTCATCACACTTTTTTCTTCACAAAACCTAAGGTATTTTCTCCCCATTAAATTTCACTTGAAAATATAGAAAATAACTTGGTATGAATTTTCTATTTAATGATCAAATCAATGTTGGGTGTTAAAAACTTATATAAAAAATTCATTAATTGATTTTGAAATATTGGTCCTTTTAGATGTTTCCATGATCTGTGTGTTGATTTGTGTCTGATGTTAGTAACAAACAAATTGATAGAAGAAGTTTTAGAAGATGGTCCGGGTTATAAGTCCAATGCTTAAAAAAATATATATATTTGGTATTTTTAGATTCTTAGAAAATGTTGGTTTTAGCCTGAAAGATTTGATACTACATAAGCTTTGAATTTTAAATGGTTATGTTCATATAACTTGTCTTGAAAATTTTTGGGTATTAATTTTCTTTCAAATTAGTTTCGATAGTATTTGGTTATATTTTGATGAAATTATTTTGATTATAATCACTATGTGTTTATCTTATTTATTATTTTAAAATCTAAAAACAAAAAAATCCTAGTTCTTTTGAATCAATCTTTTATGTTAATAAACATGACTCTACATACATAATTGATAGAGAATACGTGAGCATGTTAACATAGTTAGTATCATCCACATTGATAAAACGACACTTCATTCCAACAACAATTTACTCACTAAATGGTCACAGATTTTAGTAGTTCAGGAACAAGCTGTCTAGTTTTTGGAGTCCAATATATATATATATATATATATATATATATATATATATATATACATATATATATATATATATATATATATATATATATATATATATATATATATATATATATATATATATATATATATATATATATATATATATATATATATATATATATATATATATAGAAATTAGAATCACTAATTTTAAGGAATATTATGTTTTGGCAGGTCGAAAGTTTCAACGAAAGCTGATGATATAAGATGATGCTATGATGTAAATGATGTGTGAATATCCATGATTTTGAATGTGATGATTGAGAGATATGACAGAGGCATGTGCTCATGCATATCATAGTCAATTCAATACGTACTATGATATGCATGAGCACATATATGCAAATGCGCCATAAACACTTCTCAATAGTCAATTCATATATTTATTCAAAATCATATGAAAGCACATTCTCAAGTTTAGCATCACAGCATAAACACACATCCCCAACTGGGCACACAATCATTCATACCAACACATATGCATTCGATCATATATAATATCGTTAGAAAGTGCCCTTACCTTAGCAAGCTTTTCGATTATAGTCTTTGTTCACAAACCGTGTACTATCGAGCCCTAAGTCACGCAATGTTTTACCATTAAAACAAATAATATTTTCCTTCACCAAAAATTAGTGATTCTAATTTATACTATATATATATATATATATATATATATATATATATATATATATATATATATATATATATATATATATATATATATATATATTAGACTCCAAAAAACTAGACACACACGTAGGCCCTTGTTCCTGTGTTAACTACTAACCAAAATCCTATGACCATTTACTTAGTAAATTTTTGTTAATACCATTTGAAGTAAAGAAGTGTCAAGTTTTATCAATTGTGGATATTATTGAAATACTAACTATAATTGTGTTAACATGCTCACAGATATTCTCTATCAATTATATATGTAGAGTCATGTTTATTAACTTATAATAACTTTCAAAAGATTGATTCAAAAGAACTAGGATTTTTTTTGTTTTTAGATTTTAAAATAATAAATAAGATAAACACATAGTGATTATAATCAAAATAATTTCATCAAAATATAACCAAATACTATCTTTAAAACAAACTAATTTGAAAGAAAATTAATACCCATAAACCGTAAATTTTTTCCAAGACAAGTTATATGAACATAATAACCATTTAAAATTCAAAGCTTATGTAGTATCAAATCTTTCAAAATTTAAGCTTAAAACCAACAATTTTCTAAGAATCTAAAAACCAAATATATATATATTTTTTTAAGCATTAGACTACCTTCGGACCTTCATCTTCTAAAACTTCTTCTATCAATTTGTTTAGTTACTAACATAAAACACCAAGACACAAATCAACACACAAGATCATGGAAACATCTAAAAGGACCAATTTCTAACTTAATATTTCAAAATCAATTAATGAATTTTTTTTTTATATAAGTTTTTTAACACCAACTAATACATTGATTTGATCATTATACAAAAAAAAAATAGAAAATTCATACCAAGTTATTTTCCTATATTTTTCAAGTAAAGAAATTTAATGGAGGAAGAGAAAATACCTTAGGTTTTGTAGCTAGCCGAAGAGAAAAAAAAGTGGGTGGTGAGTTTTGATTTTTTAAACTACTAACATGTATATATCTGCAAGCTAATACCATAACCTATGCATAATCTATGGCCATTTAGATAGGATAAAGACAAGTAATAGCCCTTGGATCTCTCTCTCACAGCCTAAAGTAATGATTACCATAAAACAAATATCATGATATTATCTAACCTTGAACTTATCTAAATGATTAAAAATAACCATCCTAAGCCAACATGTAGATCTTTCATATTTAACATTTGGTTAAAGTTATGTGCCATATAAAACGGAGTAAAAATGGTATAAAAGAGACCGGAATGAATAATAGTCGAACGCGATTTGATCGGAAAATAAAAATAAATATATTAAAATAATCTATAAACGAAGTTTAATAAAACAAAACCGATAAATGTTCCTCTATAAAAAAAAAATTGTGTTGAAAAATAAACGAGCTAACTTAATCTACGCTATATTAATTAAATAATTAGATATATGTCAAAGCTCGAAAATTTCGCACTAAATTCGACAAAGGATAAATCGCATCGACCGCCAGCCTAATAAACTCATTTAGATCTTGACAAAATAAGAATAATTTACATAGACTTGATAAACCATCGAACATTGCTACAATCTTACTAAAGTTTTGTCAAGATTACGCTTATGATCTTAATAACTCTATGTTATTTATGGACAATCATCGAGTTAACGATCGAGAAAAGTCTAACTTCCTTAGTAACCTTACAACCTAATACTTATTGTTATTTTAAAACTATGGGTCTTACATTACTCCACCCTAAAAGAAGTTTCGCCTCGAAACTTAGACATTGTTGAAAAGCTCAGATATCGCCTTCATCATACTTTCTAGTTCCCAAGTGGCGCCTCCGTGGCTTCGTTCCAAATTACCTTTACTAGTGGTATTTCCTTGTTCCTGAGGTGCTTCATCTTTCTATCTCCGATCTTTACTGGGGGTACTTCGAATGACAAGTTATCCTTCAGCTGGATGTCATCAGGGGTGATCACATGTGAAGAATCCGGAACATATTTCCTTAATTGAGACACATGGAACACGTCATGAATTTTGGATAACACCGGTGGTAGTGCAATTCTGTATGCAACTTTTCCAATTCTCTTTGTGATTTGATATGGTCCAATAAATCTAGGGGTCAATTTTCTCGCCTTTAAAGCCCTGCCTACGCCAGTGGTTGGGGTAACTCGAAGGAATACATGTTCTCCTTCCTCAAACTCTAAAGGCCTATGACGTTTGTCTGCATAACTCTTTTGGCGATCCTGGGAAACCTTCATTTTCTGCCTAATCGTTCTAATCTTATCTGTAGTTTGTTGCACCATCTCTGGTCCCACTATCATATTTTCTCCATCTTGATACCAACATAATGGAGTCTGACATCGCCTTCCATAGAGAGCCTCATATGGGGCCATCCCAATGCTTGCATGAAAACTGTTATTGTAGGTGAACTCTATTAGTGGCAAGACATCATCCCAACTTCCTCTATCATCCAACACACAAGCTCTTAGCAAATCCTCTAGTGACTGGTTAGTTCTTTCTGTCTGGCCATCCGTTTGAGGATGATACGCCGAACTCAACCTTAACTCAGTACCCAATGCGGCATGCAGGGTTTTCCAAAAATGAGAGGTAAACTTTGGATCTCGGTCAGACACAATGCTTGCTGGTACCCCATGAAGCCTCACGATCTCGGCTATATAAATCTCGGTTAGCTTCTCTGTCTTATATGTAGTCTTGATGGGTAAAAAGTGAGCAGACTTTGTTAGCCGATCTACTATAACCCAAATTGAGTCATTTTTCCTTTTAGTTTTTGGTAAACCAGTGATAAAGTCCATTGAGATGCTATTCCACTTCCATTCTGGTATGTCTAATGATTGCAGATCCCCGCAGTCTCGATGTTCCACTTTTGCCTTTTGACAGGTTAAACACGATGCAACATATTCTGCAACGTGCTTCTTCATACCAGGCCACCAAAAGTCTCGCCTCAGGTTCTGATACATTTTAGTTGTCCCTGGATGAATACTTAACTTACTCTTATGTGCTTCATCAAGGATTCTTTTTCTTAGTTCCTTTGCATCGGGCACACAAACCCTACCGTTGCATCTTAAGATATTGTTTTCACCTACTTTGAATTCTGCGGTGGTTCCTCGAACGATCAAATTCCTTTTTTCTATAATTAAGTTGTCATCTTGACAACTGGCGATGTCTTCCAACAATCCATTTGATACCTTAATCATTCCAAATTTCAAAGTTCCTGGTGCAAACTCCACATTCAAATGTAGGTCTCGAAATGTTTCCCACAATTTTTGTTGACTAGCCATGATGGTCGACAATTCAGAAACACTTTTCCTGCTCAACGCATCTGCCACAACATTCGCTTTTCCAGGATGGTATTGTAGTGTGAAGTCGAAATCTTTGAGTGTTTCCATCCACCTCCTTTGTCTCATGTTCAACTCCTTCTGGTCAAAAAGATATTTCAAACTTTTATGGTCACTGAACACGATAAACGTACACCCATAAAGATAATGTCTCCATATTTTTAAGGCAAATACCACTGCGGCAAGCTCTAGGTCATGGGTGGGATAGTTCCTTTCATGAGTTTTTAGCTGTCGAGATGCATACGCCACCGCCTTCTGGTGTTGCATTCAATGTCGATTCTACCTTCAGTACCTTACAATCTCGGGCATAGTGACCCATCTTCTTACAATTGTAACAGGTAATCCCATGGGTTTTACAGTCATTAGCATAATGTCCTTCTTGGCCACAACGGAAGCACACTTGATTACCTCTCATTTGATTTCCCTTGGGTAAATTCGTAGGGCGATTTGGTCCGTGTATATTCTGAGGATGTTGGTAAGGCTTCATTCCTTGTTTAACACGGTTATTATTGGGATTATGTTGACGGCTAGGTCCCCCGACAGTTATATTTCCTCCACGGTTCACCCTCTTATTCTTCATATCTTCAATCTCTTGACATTTTTCAACCAACATTTGAAATTGTCGGATTCCTAAAGGTACCACTGCATCTTGCATCTCATACCTCAGACCATCTTGGAAACGACGACACATGTAAGCTTCATCAACACCATCTCTAAAGAAACGGAAGAACCTTGATAGAGACTCAAACTTGGTTGCATAAGCCTCGATGGTCATACTTCCTTGTCGCAGTTTCAGGAATTCTTCACCATACCTTTCCCTAGCAGTCTCTGGGAAGTATTTGGCAAGAAATTTTTGTTTAAAGGTTTCCCAATTTATCTCCTCATAAGCACCTTCCATCATAAGCTTGGTGTTTCTCCACCAATATTCAGCATCTCCTAGTAATTGATAGGTGGCTAGAGTCACTTTTTCCCCTTCAGGGCAGTGGATTGCTCCGAATATCTTTTCCAATGCCTGAAGCCATAAATCTGCAGCATCAGGTCCTCCTTCCCCATGGAACTTAGGTGGGTCTTGGTGACGGAATTGAGTTAGAGTACGAGATGCAGCAGCACGGGTTTCTCGATCTCTCTTCTCTGCATCTCTCTGTGCCTTAGCATTGGTTTGTGCAGTCACCGCGGCTGCCATAGCATTCATTGCCTGAGCCATTTGATCTATGGCGGGATCATTCGTCCTAGGGGATGTAGGAGCTCTTCGGCGGCGCATCTTTTTCCTACAAAACCCAATACTTAGATTAGGATCCTCCTCCAATTTCCCAAAAATTTCTTATTGTATCAACTTACTAACACAATCCTAATCTACTATATGTTAGAATTGACTTGTCAACTACTCTAATCTAAAAGACTCTAATCCGATGACTTCCTAATTCACCTTCCCTTTGAAGATCTAAAGCCGAGCTCTGATACCACAATGTATACACCAGCTTTTGTTTTTTTATAAAAAAAAAAAAATGGGGTGTTACAGATGTCATGACATTCTGATATGCCAATGTCCTGACTGATCTCGTGACATTTTGGCTTGAAGACAAATTCTACAGAAGGAGTGTTTTACAGGTACAACTCAGAATGTTTGCATAACACAATGAGTATGCTATGATCAGATGTACTGGATTCTGCAAGATCAGTATGCAGAATGTGTGATGTCATGACCAATGTTAAGACATCATGTACTGAATAAGTCATTGTGCAGGTTTTTGTTTCCTGAGAGTTTTCAGGATTCTGTTGGGCTGTTTTGAGCTAGATTATTATGTTTAGATCATATGCTCACGTGGATATTAGGTTAACCTTGTTTAACTCTAATTTGTTATGTTGCAAGCCCAAGACCAAGTCCTTAGGTTAACTTTGGTTAATTCTAGCTATCTTTGTGGAAGCCCAAGATGAAGTCTCTACTACTTCTATATTATCTCACTAACCCTGACTGCGAGAGCTGCGCTTTTTGAGAGAAGAAGAAGGCAGATTGTAATGAGCTGTATTAAGTAATTTAGTAATTCTTGTGAGCCAAGAAATTATCTTCTGATAAGTGCATTGGAGTAGGAATTTTCTGTAAGGGTAGTTTTACCACTGAAAGCTTTGAAGCACGAGTGTTATGTCTCTTGATTAAAGCTTTGAAGCAAAATCAAGTATGTGTATTGAAGGATGTCTTCACAATTCTATTAAGTATTAGAATTAGAATCACTGTTGTGATTGAGGGGGAGTGAGTAGGTTCTCAGGTCTAAGTGGCACTTAGATTGAAGTTGCATTGGGTAGGTCTTAAGTGAAGGAGATAAACTATTGGTTTATTCCAGAATTAATACATCTTATAGTGGATTTCCTCCCTGGCTTGGTAGCCCTCAGATGTAGGTGTAGTTACACACTGAACTGGGTTAACAATTGATTGTCTTCTTTACTGCTTTTGATTTATTATTCAGATTGTTAAACATTTTGTCAGATACCAGTGTCATAACATTCACTTTGACATCAAGTATCTGTTGCCAGAATTGCAATTGGCATCAGAGCAGGCACCCTGCCTCTTTTTCTGGATGAGATCTAGGGATAATACTTTCTTGCGCTATGGACAAGGAAGGAGGATTTGGGAGCAGACCACCCATTATGGATGGATTAAATTATGACTACTGGAAACCTCGTATGGTTGCCTTCTTGAAGTCATTGGACAATAAAGCTTGGAGATTTGCTGACAGAGGATGGAAACATCCCATCAAGATTAAGAAATATGGAACCACTAGTCTGAAACCTGAGGAAGTATGGAGAAAAGAAGAGGAAAAGTTAGCTCTGGGCAACTCTAAAGCATTGAATGCCTTGTTCAATGGAATTGATAGGAACATTTTCAGACTAGTACATCAATGTGAACTGGCCAAGGATGTTTGGGACACTCTCAAAACCACTCATGAGGATACGTCCAAGGTAAACATGTAAAGACTTCAGATGCTCACTGTCATACCCCAAAATTTGCCCTCCTACTCCTCAAGGCATTTCATACCTCCATACTCAAGGATTCCTCAAGGGTTGATCAGACAAACCCTCTCCTACACAATCAACCCAAACTAGGGTTTGGCAATTCTCAGATCCAGATGGACTTCCAACATCTCCAATGGTCATCATGCCTCCTCATATGCTTCAAAGAATCTCCATGTCAAGTTTCAAGCCTTACAAGTCAAGTTTCCTCAGACAATTGCTCAGATGGTTGAAAATCAGTTGTATTGGACAAAAAGTCAACTGTGGTCAACATACAGTCAAACTTCATGATTTTTGGTCAACATCCTCATTTTGAAGTCACATTCATCATTTGATCAAGGGTTGATCATGATTCATCAAGAAAACTCAAGATTTGCTCAAAAGTCAAACTTTCCAAATTAGGGTTTTCCAATGAAAAGTCAACTGAACTTTGACTGAGCATAACTTCTTCATACTTTCTCAGAAATTTTTCCACAACCTCTCATTTTGAAGGAAATTCAATTCTCTACAACTTCATGTCTCACAAGCATGGTCAAAAAATGCTTCATTTTGAAGATATGGATCAAAATATTATAGGTCCTTTTCAAAGTCAACAAAAAGTCAACTTTTTCTATTGGGGTTTTATTGAGCATGGAAACTCCAATTGAGATGAAACCAAAGAGGTTGTTTATAGGACACCTAGAGCTTTGTAAAAAGTCTAAGAACACTCAAAAATGTTGAAAATTGAGCAAAATACACCTTGTACAAGTTGGGCATTTTTGGACAATTGTACAAAGAGAGATACTTGTCAAAATCCAATTTTTTCCAAATGGGCAAATAATTTTATGATCCAAACTTGATCATAATATTATTTGTGACCTATTGATGCCTTGCGACGACCACCTTTAATTTATTTTTGATTTTTTTTTGAATTTAAAAGTATTTAATTCAAATTTAAATAAAATAAAATATGAAAGCAAGGTATATTTTCAATTAGGTTGGATTTTTATAAAACTTGAGGTCCAAGATAGCCCATACAACTTGCCAATTTCGTGCTAGCTCTTACATGGAAGGGAAAATCAAATTTTCAAAAGATTTGATTTTATTTGAAAGGAAAATTATTTTGCATTGAATGACATATCTTTTTTCTTTCTCTTTGCTCCAATTCTTTACTCTATAAATACACAACACAACCACAGTACAAGAGGACAGAAACCCTAGCCCACACAAGCAATCCTTATTTTCCAAAAATTTCACAAAGTTGGCAATTTCGATTTTCAAGTTGCAGCAAGTTTCAAGGTGTTCTAGGCCTTCCATCGTGTTCCTGAGGATCCCAGCAAGTATTCCCAATCCCTACTCGAAGCCCAGACTGCCCAGATCGTGCCATACACCTTGCTCCGATTTGGTATTTTCTTGAATTTCGATTTTCATTATTCATGCGTTACTAACTGTTTTTTCTTGCATATTTGAACTCAGGACACTCTTTAGATCATGAATGATGCATTACATGTAAGCTTGCACGCATAGAACTCGAATCACCATGGCTAGGGCATTTGGAACTGTTTGAATCGAACTAGTGGATACAGGTGTTTTCAAGGCAAACGAACACCACCATCGTGTTCGCAGCCCTCGATTTAGGGGGGTAGGGTGCTCCTTTCCTTTTTATATTGCTTATTTTTGCAGGTTTGAGTTTTGTTTGGTCGGAGAAGACGACTAGAGCTAGGGCTCCGGCGTCGTTGACCAATTTGGAATCCGGCGAGGCATGCGTGGCGAAAGCGTGCGATCTGATTCGTTCCTCCATTCAACCTGGGTCCCACTCTTTGACTGCGCGTTGGAATCCCAATCTATGACACGTATTCGCTTATAATGCATTCTTTCCAGATCTTAAACACAAGAGCCACTTGGCTCAGATGGCAACGTGTTGCTTGATATCTACAGAAGGCGTGAGTTCGAACCCGGGCAGGACCACTTCATTTTTACAAGTTTGCAAAACTAACTTTGTTTTTTTTCTATTTGTTTTCTTAATATTTTTCATACAATTTAATTTATCTTCAAATAATTTTATCATGCATCTAAAAATCACCAAAAATATTTCTTTTTTGCATTATTATCAGAAAAATACTTATTTAATTTTTAGCATTAAAATTAATATTTTTGCATGCATATTTTATTTAATTGCTAATTAATCATTAATTTGACTCTTAATTGCTTTTAAATTATCAAAACAATCCAGAAAATTACCAAAAAAATATCTTATCATATTAATGTCATTACTAATCAAAAACCTTTTTCCTCATTCAAAAATATTTCTTTTTACTAACATTTTCTTCTTATGCAATTTCTCTTATTTTCTGATTATGTATCTGTTCACAGGTTGTAACGTTTCGGACATTTTTTCTCGTCTTTCTTTTCAATTATGTAACTGCCTATGGGATGTAATAGTTTAATTAGGACTTTTACTTTCTGCGCTCTTATTATATAACTGCCCCAAAGCCATGTAATAGCGTAGGACTTTATCTTTCCGCACTTTACATTTCCGCACCCTATAAACTGTTAGTAATTAGGCGTGTATGGCAAGATAAAATTGAACATAGATCACTCATAATTTCAAGATAACATAGAACTGAATTGACACACTCTTTTCACACATGCACCCCTTAGGGTAATTCTCTCTCGATGCCTTACGAATACAAATGGTCAAGTCCCTCGAACGTAGAGGTATCCTAGCACCGTTGCCTACAAACATATCATCATAGTCCCTTCGATACAAAGATCATAGACCCACGATGTCGCCTACGAATACATGATCTTGACCCTCGATTGTTGCCTACGAAAAGTGATGATAGTCCCTTCGAATGTGCTAGGATACTCCTACAAGTTGCCTTCTATGACCATCCGATGTCGCTTCGAATGTCCCTTCTACATCCAACGAATAGGGTTACCTACCAACTAATGGTATGGATAGCGCTATTCTAAAGGAATGTAAAACAACACGAAAACGACCATTCTGAGTAGGTAATAAGACTTTTAGTTGCTTGCTCTATAAAAATACTTTTCACACTACACACTTTTGTCAAAGTTCAAACTCTTTTCAAAACGAAACATTTCCGAACACTTTGTATACATTCCTACATGAATCATTACAAAGTTAAAGCGAAATGCCTTTTCAAAACATATTTTTTCAAACACACAGAAAGCACAATTTTAAAGTGATCTAAGAGCAACTAAGAGCCCGTAGATAACTACGGATGGAAATTGGTGCTAATACCTTCCCTTTTCATAACCTTCTCCCTTACTCAGAATCTAACGAAGGTCTTTTCCTGTTCTTTTCACCTTCCCTTAATTGGATAAAAGAAAAGTCGGTGGCGACTCTTGCTATCTGCACATTTGCGATACAAAAATCTCAAAGTCAGTTCACCGTATTACAGAACTGGCGACTCTGCCGGGGAAACACCCTAAAGAGAGAATGCCTTAGGGATTTTTAGATCATTTTTACTGCTTTCTGTTTGACTTGCATGCTTTACTTTTAAGGGTTGCTTGGGTATTATACTTGTGGGGGGTCCTACACCCGGATCCAGGTTTCCTCTAGGTAAGTAGCATTATATCGTCGCGACCGTTAGGCGTATACCGAAACGATCAACATGATGGCTACGTTAGTGTGACACTTTGGATGTCCTGATACTCTTCATTTCCAAGTTGAGGATAATATTTGGCTTTTGCGTGGTGTCATCAGCACTAACTCAACGTTTAGAACCTTAATTGACCCATATTGGCCATTAGAAGGTAGTGAGATGGCCGGCTTTGGTGTAGACCGAGGTTGGCTGATACTCGATGCTACGCTCATTAAGATCAGACTTTTGGGATATTTTCGGTCGACCACTTGGTAGTCGTATTGAAATAAACGCCTACGAGTAAGATCAACGATATGAGATTCCTAGAACCCGGTTACTATTATAGGACAGGATGAACCAACTCAAACTTTTGGTGGGGTAATCACCTATACCTCTTGCAAGCCTTAAACCTAGGCTCATTGTGTGAATTGTTTGTGCTTGCTAAACATGACATCATGACATCATATCATTGCATATCATTTCTAACTATTTCAAGGACCTAGGGATTTATCTTTGCTCTGTTTTGTAGGGATTATGGCTTCTAGAAAGTCTATCCGAATCAACTTCATGGGTGTACCTTCTCAGCTTAAAGAATTGGTTTCAGAGATTCCCGATCATGCTCAGTTCATCAAAAGACATGGTTATCTACTTGACTTGGTTATCTCCGGTTTTGAAGAAGATATGATGCACGTCCTATTCCAGTTCTTCGATCCAAAACACCATTGCTTTACATTCCCAGATTATCAGTTGGTTCCTATCTTGGAAGAGTTCTCTAAGCTACTTGGGATACCTATTCTTGACCAAATGCCATTCACCGGTTTAGAAAAGGTTCCTAGGTACGAAGACATTGCATCAGCATTACACCTAAAACGCTCAGACATTGAAGCTAATTGGGAAACAAGAAGTGGAGTTAAGGGTTTACTTGCCAAGTTCTTGGTAAAGAAAGCCCGAGAATTCTTCAAAGCTATGAGTTTCCATGCATTCGAAGACATTGTGGCCTTGCTAATCTATGGTTTGGTTCTATTTCCTAATTCGGATCAATTCATAGATGTCAACGCCATCAAGTTGTTCCATACTCGCAATCCTGTGCCTACCTTACTTGGAGATATTCTACATTCTCTCCACACTTGTACTACTAAGAGACAAGGAACTCTCATGTGTTGCATACCGTTAATTTCCAGGTGGTTTATTTCGCACCTTCCTCCATCAGTTTTGAAGAACGAACAAAGGTTGAAGTGGTCTCAAAGACTAATGTCACTCTCTCATTTAGATATCCGTTGGTGTCTTTTCTCTCAAAAGGACTTCACATTCATTGAGCGTTGCGGAGAATTCCCTAATGTGCCACTCCTTGGCATAAGGGGAGGTATTACTTACAACCCTTCTCTAGCTCTACGTCGCTTGGTTTTGCTCAAGAGATGGTCCACATGATATGCTTCTCCAAGATATTGTGTTCGACTACAACCACGATCTCCGCATTACCGAAAGGTTCATACACGCTGGGGCATGGTAAAGAAGACTGATACCAAGACTTTGGGACACCAAAACTCCATTCCTTGGGAACCTTACCTCAGATGGGTGCGAGCTAGAGCTCAAAACCTCATGATGCCATTCACGCCTATTTTACCAGTAATTATGGAACCTGTTGCTATAGGTGACGACTTATATCGTTCTCCATCCCGACATGCCTACCGATTTTGAAGACTTGAAGAGATCCTGGATTCAGCTTAAAGAAGAAAGGGATACATTCGAAGCTCAGTGCTATGCAAGCGAGAAGAAGGTACTAGAGTTGACCAAGCTACTTCATGAGGAGCGAAACATCAACGCCTATCTCGGCACCAAGAGGAAGCGCCCATGGGAGACTTAGAGATCTAGGATTTTTGTTCTTTTATCTTATTTTTTTGAACTATATTTTGTACTAAAAAAAAGAAAAAGGAATAAAAAGAGGACTAATAAATGTTTGTTCGTGCTTGTTTAACAAATTTAAATCTCTAAGGTCCTTGAAAACATTGCATTGCATTTGCATAAACATCGCATATCATGGCATAACATTTCATAACAGGTACATTGAAGATTGGTTTTCTCATTTTCTCGCTATTTATTTTAGCATAAATGGCTCTTGAACACACTATCAAAGATCTCCAGGCTCAGAATGCTCAGTTCCAGGAAATGTTCACCAGCTTGGTCCAAGGCCAAGAAGATCTGAAGAAGCTCATCAATAGAAAGAAGAGGGTCATTGGTGTTCTCAACATGGGCAGACGTTACAAAGGTAGTCCTAAAGTGGTCAGCCGGATATAACTCTCAGAAAGTGTCAAGACTGAGGGAAGTGTCAAGGGCAATGACGAAGATGATCAGCGTGAGCCTGAGAAGAAAGGAGAAGACTATGAGGATCAGTACTCTGATGAGGATGACAAATACAAGCAACTTGAAGACCGTCTGAATGCTGTGGAAAACCTGAAGATGTCCGGGTTGAATTTTGATGATCTGAGCCTTGTCCCTGGTGTGGTGATTCCTCCCAAATTCAAAGTTCCAACTTTTGACAAGTATGATGGCATTTCTTGTCCGAAGCTGCATTTGAAGTCCTATGTTCAGAAGATCAACCCCTACACTGATGACAGAAAGTTGTGGATGCATTATTTTCAAGAGAGTTTATCCGAGACTCAATTGGAGTGGTATTATCAGCTAGAAAATGACCGTATCCGTACTTGGAGTGATTTGGCAGATGCTTTCTACAGACAGTATGAGTACAATGCTGAATTGGCACCCACTCGCATGCAACTACAGAGCATGTCTATGGGTCGTGATGAGAAATTCAAAGAGTATGCTCAGAAATGGAGAGATTTAGCAGGCAAAGTTCAACCACCGTTGTCCCATAGGGAGTTGGTTGATATGTTTATGGGAACACTGACAGGCCCATTCTTCAATCATCTGATTGGAAACTCTTCAGCCGGATTCACCGAGCTAATATTAACAGGAGAGCGTATTGAGGCTGGTATCAAGAGTGGGAAGATTCAGGTAGAGTCATTTTCAAATGCTGCGAAGAGATCTTTTGGTGGTAAGAAAGAAGCCAATGCTGTGTATGGTCAGAAAAGTCGAGCCAAGACCGACCGTGCTCAATCTGTGGGGGTAGTTGTGATCTCCAATCCTACATCAGCACAACCTCAGCGAGACAACGCGCGTAACCAGAATGCGCCGCGTAGACAGTTTACGAAGATCAACATGCCATTGTCGCAAGCCTTACAACACATGTTGAAAGCAGAGCTGATTACCTTGAGGGATCCTCCTCAAAACATAAACACTTCCTCTCCGAGATACAATCCTAATGCTAAGTGTGCTTACCATTCCAACAGCCCAGGGCACGACATTGACAACTGTTGGGCTCTGAAGAACAAGATTCAAGATATGATCGAAGCTAAGCAGATTGAGTTTGACCCTCCTGTTGAGACTCCGAACGTGATCGACGCTCCTATGCCTAACCATGACAAAAGTACCAATGCTATTGGCGAGAATTCTTATGTTTTCAACATAGATGACCTGACCATTCCGCTGATGACTGTTAAGAAGAATTTGCTGCAAGCCGGTGTCAATTCGGGATGCCCAGAGAATTATCGTTGGTGCCCATCTGCGCCTGACGGTTGTGCCTGGTTGAGAAGACGTGTTCAGTGCATGATGGATAACCGTGAAATACTATTCCTGAAACCACCTGTGAAGAATCTGTGTGAAGACATGTCTAAGAAACTGAAGATCGAAGACGTGAGCGAAACTGTGCCAGATGTGTGGGATACCTTGGGGCAGCCAAGTGGAAAGTTCGATTACATGGTGAAGTATACTATTCCTGAGAGCTACAAGATTCCTATTGAAGACGTTAAGGCAACCGGATGGGGTGATGATTTCCCAGAAGACTATGCTGATGTAAACTCAATAAGGATTTCCTCTGCTGATCCTGTGCCTAGAGTGGAACCTCTCATCATTACTTCTCCCAGACCAGTTCCATATTCCTCCGACAAAGCTATCCCTTGGAATTATGGATCCGAGGTTTACTATCATGGCGTCAAACAAGACCCTCTGACCATTGAAGATCTTACAGTTGAAGCTACCATTCCTGACATTAACAACATCAACGGATCAAGTAAGATGACCAGAACCGGAAGAGTATTCTCTCCAGAAATCTCTCCTCCAAAAGACACTGGGACTCCAGCTCGCATTCCAGCTATTCAACCAGTCCCCGAGACTAGAGGGAAAGAACCAGTAGCTCATCCTTCTCAGTCATAAGTACCAAAGGAAGTTGCTGAAGACACCTCCAAACGAGAAATGGAGGAAATTCTGAAGATTATCAAGAAGAGTGACTACAATGTTGTGGAACAGTTGGGACAGACTCCGTCCAAAATCTCCATGCTTGCTCTGCTCTTGTGCTCTAAGGCTCATGCTAAAGCCTTGGTGAAGTTTTTGAAGAATGCTTATGTACCGCAAGACACTACTATTGATCAATTTGAAGTTTGTATTGCTAGCCTAGCTACCAACAACGGCCTAGGCTTCTCTGATGCTAATTTGACTCCTGCCGGAAGGAAACACAATAAAGCCTTGCACATCTCTGTTGAATGCAAGGGCGTTACATTGTCTCATGTTTTGGTGGATACCGGTTCTGCTTTGAATATCCTACCGAAGATTGCTTTTGACCGACTTGATGTTGAAGGATTGGTTCTGAAACCCAGTGACATTATTGTGAGAGCTTTTGATGGTTCTAAGCGAACAGTGCTTGGAGAGCTCATTCTACCTGTTAAAGTCGGTTCCCAGACTTTTGATTCCAATTTCTTTGTCATGGACATCCGTCCAGCTTATTCTTGCCTACTTGGACGCCCTTGGATACATGGGGCAGGCGCTGTTACCTCTACCCTGCATCAGAAGCTAAAGTACCCGGTGAAAGGGAAGGTTGTCACAGTATGTTGTGAAGAAGAATACATGGTCAGTCATCTACAGTCATTCCGATATCTCGAGATGGAGGGTGAATTCTTCGAGACTCCCTGTCAAGCTTTCGAAACAATCCCCAGAGTCATGCTTATGGACTCTCCCGTTACTTCTGAAGTTACACAAGTTCCGCCTAGGATGGCCTCGCTGAAAGATGCTCAAGCTGCTGTTGAAGAAGGAGGTAAGACTATTTGGGGTCAGCTCCCTGATCTTCCTTTCAAATCTAACAAGACTGGTTTAGGCTTCACCATCAAAGGTCAGAAGATGATACGCTGCGAACGTGCCGGCCAACTTCCTTTCCGCATCAGCCAGAATGGAGTCCATGCTATAGAAGACGACGACAACGACTTTGACATCAGCAAGTGGATCTTCCCAATTCCCGACAACGGACTCAGCAATTGGAAGACTGAAGACGTCATACCAATCTCCTTTAGACATGAGTAATTGCCTTTGTTTTTGTTTTGCTTTTCGTTTTCTATGTTTTGAACGATAAACTCTAAAGCCTAGTGCCTTGCCCGGGGCATCATGGCTCGTTTGTGAGGGTTATTATCTGTCATTTGCATATTATCATTCAATAAAATCGTTGGACTTTTGCATTCAATTGTTGCTTCATTTCTTTTACTTTATCACCCCTTCAAAAAGCTATGTGTTTCTTACACACACCCACGTGATGCACTGCAGAATCACTCAGAATCTCGTTGATAACAGCTATGCTATTGCTAAATATGACTTCAATAATCCGATCTACCAAGCCGAAGACGAAGGTGAGAAAGATTGTGAAGTGCCAGGAGAACTTGTCAGACTGCTACAGCAAGAAGATCGAGTTATACAGCCACACGAAGAGCCAGTTGAGGTTGTGAATTTGGTGACTGATGAAGACAGAAAAGAGATTAAGATAGGAGCAGGTCTTGAGAACAGTGTTAAAGAAAGGTTGGTTCAGATGCTACGAGACTATATCGAGGTTTTTGCTTGGTCATACGACGACATGCCCGGTTTAGACATTGATATCGTGGTACACCAATTACCGACAAAAGAAGGTTTTCTCCCAGTGAAATAGAAGGTTCGTCGCATGCGTCCCGAGATGTCTGAGAAAATCAAAGCCGAAGTTATGAAGCAGTTCAACGCCGGTTTCTTAGCTGTTACTTCCTATCCATAGTGGGTGGCTAATGTGGTGCCTGTGCCCAAGAAGGATGGCAAGGTACGAATGTGTGTGGATTATAGAGATCTGAACAAAGCGAGTCCGAAAGACGATTTTCCACTTCCTCATATTGATGTTCTGGTTAACAACACCGCCCAGCATAAGGTTTTCTCCTTCATGGATGGTTTCTCCGGTTACAATCAGATCAAAATGGCTCCTGAAGACATGGAGAAGACAACTTTTGTTACACAGTGGGGCACTTTCTGCTACAAGGTCATGCCGTTCGGACTGAAGAACACAGGCGCCACTTATCAGCGTGCCATGGTGGCGTTATTTCATTACATGATTCATCACGAGATGGAGGTCTACGTCGACGACATGATAGCTAGATCACAGACTGAGGAAGAACATCTCGATCATTTGTGGAAACTATTTGACAGATTGAAGAAGTACAGACTGAGACTTAATCCCAACAAGTGCACCTTTGGAGTCAGATCTGGTAAACTCCTGGGGTTTGTTGTCAGTGGTAAAGGTATTGAAGTCGACCCCTCCAAGGTTAAAACTATTCAAGAAATGTGAGCTCCCCGCACCGAGAAGGAAGTCAGAGGTTTCTTTGGCCGATTGAACTACATTGCCAGATTCATTGCACATCTAACTACTACTTGTGAGCCAATCTTCAAGTTACTGAAGAAAGATCAAGTGGTAGAATGGAACGACGATTGCCAGATCGCTTTTGACAAAATCAAGGAGTACCTACAGAATCCTCCTATCTTGATGCCGCCTGCCGAAGGAAGACCTCTTATCATGTACTTGACAGTGTTAGAGAACTCAATGGGATGTGTGTTGGGGCAACATGACGAGTCTGGTCGAAAAGAGTATGCAATATACTACCTTAGAAAAAAGTTTACCGACTGTGAAACAAGATACTCACAGCTCGAGAAAACTTGCAGCGCTTTGGCTTGGGCTGCTCGCCGACTAAGACAGTATATGTTGACTCACACTACCTTGTTGATTTCCCAAGATGGATCCGATAAAATACATATTTGAGAAACCAGCTCTCTCTGGAAGAATAGCTAGATGGCAAATGATCTTAACCGAATATGACATCCAGTATACTTCTCAGAAAGAAATCAAAGGAAGTGTAGTAGCCGATCATTTGGCTCATCAAGCCGTAGATGACTATCAGTCTATGCAGTTCGAATTTCCAAATGAAGATGTTTTGTTAGTCACTGATTATGAAGAACCAGGACCAGACGAAGGACCTGAACAAGGATCCCGATGGACCATGGTCTTTGATGGAGCCTCAAACGCACTTGGCAATGGCATTGGCGCCATCATTACATCCCTTACAGGTGGGCATACACCTTTCACCGCCAGATTATGCTTTAGTTGTACCAACAACATGGCCGAATACGAAGCGTGCATCATGGGTATTAAAGCTGCTATTGACTTAAAAATCAAGTTCTTGCAAGTGTATGGAGACTCAGCTTTAGTGATCAGTCAGATTAAGGGCGAGTGAGACACGAAACATCCGAATCTCATTCCATATCGAGAGCATGATCTGAGTTTGATCCCCTATTTTGAAGAGATTACTTTTGATCATATTCCACGAGAAGAGAATCAATTGGCTGACGCATTGGCGACTATGTCGTCTATGTTCAAGGTCAGATGGGATAACGAGGCTCCCCAAATCATCATCGAAAAGTTTGACGAACCGACATACTGTTGTGAGCTTGATACAGAAGAGAAACCTTGGTACTACGACGTGAAGAGATATCTTGAGACTCAGGAATATCCCGCAGGGGCATCTGTCAACGATAAGAAGTTTTTGAGAAGGTTCGCATCCAAATTCTTCCTCAGCAACGACATCTTATACAAGCGCAACCACGACTTGTGCTTACTCCGTTGTGTAGATCAGAAAACCGCAGAACGTATCATGGAAGAGTTACATGAAGGCGCATTTGGTACCCACTCCAGTGGACATACGATGGCTAAAAAGATTCTGAGAACAGGTTACTATTGGTCCACCATGGAAGCTGATTGTCATCGCTACGCTCGATCTTGTCACAAATGCCAGATATATGCAGACAAAGTGCACGTACCTCCAGTACCTCTGAATGTTCTAACAGCTCCTTGGCCTTTTGCAATGTGGAGCATTGACATGATTGGAGAAATCAAGCCCACCACCTCCAACGGACATCGTTTCATCCTTGTGGCAATAGACTATTTCACCAAGTGGGTAGAAGCAGCCTCGTTCGCATCTGTTACCAAGAATGTCGTGGCTCAATTCATCAAGCATAATCTTATCTATCGGTATGGCACTCCTGAAAGGATTATCACAGATAATGGCTCTAATCTCAACAACAAAATGATCATCGAACTCTGCACGCAGTTCAAGATCAAGCATCACAATTCTTCTCCATATCGGCCTAAGATGAATGGTGCAGTGGAAGCCGCCAACAAGAACATTAAGAAGATCATACAGAAGATGACAGTGACTTACAAAGATGGGCATGAGATGTCACCATTTGCTCTTCATGGTTATCTCACTACAGTACGAACATCAACAGGGGCAACCCCCTTCTCTCTTGTATACGGTATGGAAGCAGTCCTACCCATCGAGGTTCAGATACCCTCAACCAGAGTCCTCCAGGACGCAGAGTTAAGCGAAGACGATTGGATCTAGACTTGCCTTGACCAGATCAACTTGATCGACGAGAAACGGCTCGCATCCATCTGCCATGGACAGATCTATCAGAAGCGAATGATCAGAGCATTTAACAAGAAAGTCAAGCACCGAGTTTACCAAGTCGGTGATCTAGTAGTCAAGCGCACCATTCTTCCACAAGGTGATCCCAGGGGAAAGTGGACTCCCACCTATGAGGGACCATTTATAGTCAAGACAGTATTTTCCGGCGGAGCTATGGTACTTAGCACCATGGATGGTGAAGATTTCCCACACCCTGTGAACGCAGACGTAGTCAAAAAATACTACGCATAAACGAGACCCGCTAGGTCGACTGACCTAGGAAAAAATAAGGGCATCCTGGTGAACCAAAAAGGTTCGGGCAAAAGTTAAGGATATATACAAAACATGTACACCCGGCAAGTCGAAAACCTGCAAAGGCGGCTTGGGCAAAAAAGGGTATCCCGGTAGACTGAAAACCCGAAAGGGCGGTCTAGGCAAAAGTTAGGGATTTAAGCTTACGACTATGTCTCGTCCAGATCACTTATCTACAGACTACTATCAGCATTCAAGATTCAAATGGCGAAAATCAATTCACTCACTTTCTACTAACAGCAAGGAGATGAGATTGTTGAAATATATGAGTACTAGCATAGTTGGAACTTAACGAGATTGCTTCCGCATAGCTTTTTGCTTTTCTTGTGTACAAACTACTTGGCCATACGCCGCCTTTCAAATTAATACAAGTTCTTTCTCTTTACAAATTCTCACTGTTGTTGTTTGCATAAAGTCTAATGTTTGCTTTGAATGATTATATGCATCTGACAATAAAAATCTATTTACAAACATGCGAAAAGTGAACGAACAAGGATAATTACTACAGGCTCTAGGAATTGAGATGATGACGAAAGTCACCAATACGTTCCCCTGCGAAGTACAATCCCCCACAGAGGTGTCGCTCACTACAAACCTTTCCCATCGGAGTACACATTTTCCTCCACTAGTCCAGACATCCCAGGCTCCATCACGTTAGTCCCCGAGCAGTGATTCCGATCAACTGAACCATGTTACATCAGTCGCCAAGCAATAACGATTCATCACCAGCAGAGGTATTTATCCCCAGCAGAATATCTCTCAACAATCATCATTTCCCTGGCAGCAGCAATATCTAGACTCGAAACTTGGTCAGATAGTGCATCGGAGGAAACCTACAACTCTTACTCCCCAGCTAGAGGTCTCGACAGGCCCCAGCCCTGTCTCCCATCAACAATCACAAACTCTCCAACAGGGTCTACGCACAAGATCCCCAGCAGAGCGCCTTCTAAAATTTTGCCCAGCAGGGTCTACGCACAAGATCCTCGGCAGCGTGCCTCTCGATCTTTACCATCCTCAACAATATCTAGGCTCAAGACTTGGTCAGATAGTGCATCGGAGGAATCAAGGTTATCTTTCTTCTCGGGGTTTCCATCCGTTTCATCCCCAAACAGAAGCCAAGAATCCTCAAGCAGAACGTCCGCATCTTCCTCAAGATGGATATGTTTTGAAACACCACAACATATATCATTCATACATTTTGCATAAAGGCCATAATTTGTGCATATGTCATTCATACACATTGTCATGCATCATAATCTGCATAAGACTAACGATACTCTATCAAAGTTTCTTTTGCTTTTCCCAAACAGGTGAAAATCACTTCTGAAACAGCAGGTCCAGGATTAATACCCGAAGCCAGACGGGAGACCCTATCCGAACGACCGCCCTAGTTGTCCTCCGACAACAGGTCCAAGATTAATACCTGAAGCCAGACGGGAAACCCTATCCGAACGACCGCCTGAGTTGTCCTCCGACAACAGATCCAGGATTAATACCCGAAGCTAGACGGGAAACCCTATCCGAACGATCACACAAGTTATCCTCCGATAACAGGCATTGGATCAATACCCGAAGCACAACAGGGAAGTTGTCCACATTCTGCCAACTATTATCCTCTCAGAATAATCAAGACGAAGACTTATTCTGACTCTCTTTTATTATCAACAACAACTAGAGAGTCTAGCGTACGACTCAATTGCCTTAGATGGCATCTTAAGCCCATGTCTGACTACTTGTCAACAGCTCTCCACCTTCAGAATGCTGCATATTTGGTTAAAAACCAATACAAGTCAATAACTTCATTCAAAGATGAGTGCAAAGTCTAACGTAAGACTCAACATCATTCCTTCCGGATGGCATCTTAAGCCCATCTTCGTGCTCTCTCCTATCTTCGGGAACGTCTGTAGAGCCTAGCGTACGACTCGTTCCCCAGCATCAGTCTCTCCGGATGGCCTCTTAAGCCCATATCCGATGACTCTCCCACCCAGGCAACGTCTTGAGTCTAGCGTACGACTCATTCCCCAGCGAAATCTTCAGCTCCTCTAAATGGCATCAATAAGCCCATTCCCGCATCATCAAATCAACAGCGAGTGCAAATTTTCAGGTGTACTCGAGTGTTCAATCATCTTCTACCTCCAGGTCACGAAAGGCAAGCATGCCAATCTAACCCTTCCAGTACAAGAAGATTGAACAGGGGCAGCTGTCATACCCCAAAATTTTCCCTCCTACTCCTTAAGGCATTTCATACCTCCATACTCAAGGATTCCTCAAGGGTTGATCAGACAAACCCTCTCCTACACAATCAACCCAAACTAGGGTTTGGCAATTCTCAGATCCAGATGGACTTCCAACATCTCCAATGGTCATCATGCCTCCTCATATGCTTCAAAGAATCTCCATGTCAAGTTTCAAGCCTTACAAGTCAAGTTTCCTCAGACAATTGCTCAGATGGTTGAAAATCAGTTGTATTGGACAAAAAGTCAACTGTGGTCAACATACAGTCAAACTTCATGATTTTTGGTCAACATCCTCATTTTGAAGTCACATTCATCATTTGATCAAGGGTTGATCATGATTCATCAAGAAAACTCAAGATTTGCTCAAAAGTCAAACTTTCCAAATTAGGGTTTTCCAATGAAAAGTCAACTGAACTTTGACTGAGCATAACTTCTTCATACTTTCTCAGAAATTTTTCCACAACCTCTCATTTTGAAGGAAATTCAATTCTCTACAACTTCATGTCTCACAAGCATGGTCAAAAAATGCTTCATTTTGAAGATATGGATCAAAACATTACAGGTCCTTTTCAAAGTCAACAAAAAGTCAACTTTTTGTATTGGGGTTTTATTGAGCATGGAAACTCCAATTGATATGAAACCAAAGATTTTGTTTAGAGGACACCTAGAGCTTTCTAAAAAGTCCAAGAACACTAAAAAATGTTGAAAATTGAGCAAAATACACCTTGCACAAGTTGGGCATTTTTGGACAATTGCACAAAGAGAGATACTTGTCAAAATCCAATTTTTTTCCAAATGGGCAAATAATTTTATGATCCAAACTTGATCATAATATTATTTGTGACGTATTGATGCCTTTCCACGACCAGCTTTTATTTTTTTGATTTATTTTTGAATTTAAAAGCATTTAATTCAAATTTAAATTAAATAAAATATGAAAGCAAGGTATATTTTCAATTAGGTTGGATTTTTATCAAACTTGAGGTCCAAGATAGCCCATACAACTTGCCAATTTCATGCTAGCTCTTACATGGAAGGGAAAATCAAATTTTCAAAAGATTTGATTTTATTTGAAAGGAAAATTATTTTGCATTGAATGACATATCTTTTTTCTTTCTCTTTGCTCCAATTCTTCACTCTATAAATACACAACACAACCACAGTACAAGAGGACAGAAACCCTAGCCCACACAAGCAATTCTTATTTTCAAAAAATTTCACAAAGTTGGCAATTTCAATTTTCAAGTTCCAGCAAGTTTCAAGGTGTTCTAGGCCTTCCATCGTGTTCTTGAGGATCCCAGCAAGTATTACCAATCCCTACTCGAAGCCCAGACTGCCAAGATCGTGCCATACACCTTGCTCCAATTTGGTATTTTCTTGAATTTCGATTTTTATTATTCATGCGTTACTAACTGTTTTTTCTTGCATATTTGAACTCAGGACACTCTTTAGATCATGAATGATGCATTACATGTAAGCTTGCACGCATAGAACTCGAATCACCATGGCTAGGGCATTTGGAACTGTTTGAATCGAACTAGTGGATACAGGTGTTTTCAGGGCAAACGAACACCACCATCGTGTTCGCAGCCCTCGATTTAGGGAGGTAGGGTGCTCCTTTCCTTTTTATATTGCTTATGTTTGCAGGTTTGAGTTTTGTTTGGTCGGAGAAGACGACCGGAGCTAGGGCTCCGGCGTCGTTGACCAATTTGAAATCCGGCGAGGCATGCGTGGCGAAAGCGTGCGATCTGATTCGTTCCTCCATTCAACCTGGGTCCCACTCTTTGACTGCGCGTTGGAATCCCAATCTATGACACGTATTCGCTTATAATGCATTCTTTCCAGATCTTAAACACAAGAGCCACTTGGCTCAGATGGCAACGTGTTGCTTGATATCTGCAGAAGGCGTGAGTTCGAACCCGGGCAGGACCACTTCATTTTTACAAGTTTGCAAAACTAACTTTGTTTTTTTTCTATTTTTCTTCTTAATATTTTTCATACAATTTAATTTATCTTCAAATAATTTTATCATGCATCTAAAAATCACCAAAAATATTTCTTTTTTGCATTATTATCAGAAAAATACTTATTTAATTTTTAGCATTAAAATTAATATTTTTGCATGCATATTTTATTTAATTGCTAATTAATCATTAATTTGACTCTTAATTGCTTTTAAATTATCAAAACAATCCAGAAAATTACCAAAAAAATATCTTATCATATTAATGTCATTACTAATCAAAAATCTTTTTCCTCATTCAAAAATATTTCTTTTTACTAACATTTTCTTCTTATGCAATTTCTCTTATTTTTTGATTATGTATCTGTTCACAGGTTGTAACGTTTCGGACATTTTTTCTCATTTTTCTTTTCAATTATGTAACTGCCTATGGGATGTAATAGTTTAATTAGGACTTTTACTTTCTGCGCTCTTATTATGTAACTGCCCCAAAGCCATGTAATAGCGTAGGACTTTATCTTTCCGCACCCTATAAACTGCTAGTAATTAGGCGTGTATGGCAAGATAAAATTGAACATAGATCACTCATAATTTCAAGATAACATATAACTGAATTGACACACTCTTTTCACACATGCACCCCTTAGGGTAATTCTCTCTCGATGCCTTACGAATACAAATGGTCAAGTCCCTCCAACGTAGAGGTATCCTAGCACCGTAGCCTACAAACATATAATCATAGTCCCTTCGATACAAAGATCATAGACCCACGATGTCGCCTACGAATACATGATCTTGACCCTCGATTATTGCCTACGAAAAGTGATGATAGTCCCTTCGAATGTGCTAGGATACTCCTACAAGTTGCCTTCTATGACCATCCGATGTCGCTTCGAATGTCCCTTCTACATCCAACGAATAGGGTTACCTACCAACTAATGGTATGGATAGCGCTATTCTAAAGGAATGTAAAACAACACGAAAACGACCATTCTGAGTAGGTAATAAGACTTTTAGTTGCTTGCTCTATAAAAATACTTTTCACACTACACACTTTTGTCAAAGTTCAAACTCTTTTCAAAACGAAACATTTCCGAACACTTTGTATACATTCCTACATGAATCATTACAAAGTTAAAGCGAAATGCCTTTTCAAAACATATTTTTTCAAACACACAGAAAGCACAATTTTAAAGTGATCTAAGAGCAACTAAGAGCCCGTAGATAACTACGGATGGAAATGGGTGCTAATACCTTCCCTTTTCATAACCTTCTCCCTTACTTAGAATCTAACGAAGGTCTTTTCTTGTTCTTTTCACCTTCCCTTAATTGGATAAAAGAGAAGTCGGTGGCGACTCTTGCTATCCGCACATTTGCGATACAAAAATCTCAAAGTCAGTTCACCGTATTACACTCAACACCAAATTTGAGAATCTGAGGATGAAGGAAGATGAGACCATTCATGAGTTTCACATGAACATTTTGGAGATTGCCAATACTTCAGGAGCTTTGGGAGAGAAGATGTCAGAAGAAAAGCTGGTGAGAAAGATTCTCAGATCTTTGCCTAAAAGATTTGAAATAAAAGTGACTGCTATAGAAGAAGATCAGGATATTTGCAGCTTGAAGGTAGATGAACTCATTGGTTCCCTTTAGACATTTGAGATGAGAATTAGTGAAAATGTTGAAAATAAGAACAAAATCATAGCCTTTGTATCCAATGCTGAAGAGGAAAGCAAAGAGAGTGATGAAGAGAATCTATCAGAAGCCATAACTATGCTTGGAAGATAGTTCAACAAAATCATCAAGAGAATGGACCAGAAGCCAAAATCAAATGTCAAGAACATTTCCTTTAACACTAGCAGGTCCTATGACTCAAGCAGAAGAGAAAAACCTGAAGACAAGGGAAACCAAAGCAGAGGGATTCAATGTCACAGATGTGAAGGATATGGGCACATTAGAGTTGAATGTCCTACCTATCTAAAGAAACAAAAGAAAGGCATGTACTTACTGGTGTTTGTAACTCTGACAATGATTCAAGTGATGAGGAGCTGACATTTGAAGAACTTGCTGACTCTTACAAGAAGTTGTGCATCAGGAGTGCTGAAGTCTGTCAACAAAATGAGAAGCAGAAGAAACTCATAGTGAAGTTAGAGGTTGAGAAGAAGGAAGATATTGCAACTATAATTCACCTCAAAGGTGAAGTTCTTGTGTTGAATTCCAAACTTGATCAGATGACAAAGTCTGTCAGGATGTTAACAAATGGAACTGACAAGTTGGAAGAAATACTTCAGACTGGACAAAATGCAGGAAATATGTCTAGAATAGGATTTGTGGCTGCAAAGGAATCTACTTTTGACATTAAAAACCTAGGCCTGATAAACAAATGTCAAAACCGATGTCACAACATAGGGCTCAACATCAAGGACAAAGAAACATGAAGAGGAAATATCAAAGATGGAGATGTCATTATTGTGGAAGGTTTGGTCACATAAAGCCATTTTTCTTCAGACTATATGGATTCCCTAACCAGACTCTACATGTCAAACCTAAGAATAATGGGGCACCAAATAATCAACAGTGGATGAAAAAGACTGCAGCCTTGATAGCTCATACCTCTCTTAGAGTCTCTGCCAAAGAAGACTGGTACTTTGACAGTGGATGTTCTAAACACATGACTGGAATCAAGAATATGTTAGTGATATCAAACCTCACACTACTAGTTATGTGACTTTTGGAGATCGAGCAAGAGGTGAAATCAAAGGTGTTGGAAAACTTGACTTCCCTGGAGTTCCAAACCTAGATGGTGTGTTGCTGGTAAATGGATTAATTGCTAACCTCATCAGTATCAGCCAACTATGTGATTTAGTATTCAAAGTCAACTTCACCAAGTCTGAATGTCTTGTTACAAATGAAAAACAGGAAGTTGTAATGAGAGGAGTCAGATCAAAAGACAACTGTTACTTATGGGAGTCTAAGAACACTAACTACTCTTCTGTGTGCTCCATAGCCAAAGAAGAAAAGGAAGTGAAACCGTGGCACCAAAAGCTTGGTCATTTACATCTGAGAGGGATGAAAAAGATCATATTCATGGAGGCTGTCAGAGGGTTTCCAAAGCTTCAGATTGATGAAGAGAGAGTCTGTGGTGAATGTCAGGTTGGGAAGCAAACTAAGATGTCACATCCAAAGACGAGACATCTAACCACCTCCAAGGTCTTAGAGCTTCTACACATGGATTTTATGGGTCCCATGCAGGTAGAAAGCCTTGGTGGGAAGAGGTATGCCTATGTTGTTGTTGATGATTTTTCCAGATACACCTGGATAAAATTCATTAGAGAAAAATCTGATGTGTTTGATATCTTTAAAGAATTATGCAAAAGACTTCAAAGAGAAAAGGAAGGGTGTATTGTCAAGATTAGGAGTGATCATGGAAAAGAGTTTGAGAACAGCAAGTTTGATGAGTTCTTCTCTTCAGAAGGAATCAATCATGAGTTCTCCTCACCTATAACTCCACAACAAAATAGAGTTGTAGAAAGAAAGAACAGAACTATACAGGAATCTGCTAGGGCAATGATACATGGCAAGAAACTTCCTATTTACTTTTGGGCTGAAGCTATGAATACAGCCTGCTATGTTCATAACAGAGTCACATTGAGAAAGGGAACATCATCCACCCTGTATGAATTGTGGAAAGGGAGAAAGCCTACTGTGAAGTACTTTCATGTCTTTGGGAGCAAGTGTTATATTCTGATAGATCGTGAGCAAAGGAGGAAGATTGATCCTAAGAGTGATGAAGGAATATTCCTGGGATACTCTATCAACAACAGAGCATATAAGGTGTTCAATTCCAGGACCAAAGCTATGATGGAATCTATAAATGTTATTGTTGATGATCACCATGAGGAAGCTAATGTCACATATGATGTTGATACATTCTTTGAAACGCCCACTCAAGAGTCTACAAAAGTTGATGACTCTAATCCTACATCCTCAGATTCTGAATCAAAGGAATCTAACAAAGAACCTTCCATCAGAGTTCAGAAATATCAACCTAAAGAACTCATCATAGGAGATCCTAACAGTGGAGTCACTACAAGATCTAGAGAAATCATCTCAAACTCTTGTTTTGTGTCCAAGATTAAATCAAAGAATGTTAAGGAAGCTTTGACTGATGAATATTGGATTTGTGCCATGCAAGATGAGTTGAACCAATTCAAACGACATGAAGTATGGGAGTTAGTTCCTAGACCTGAAGGAACAAATATCATTGGCACAAAATGGATATACAAAATCAAGTCTGATGTTGAAGGAGTTGTCACCAGGAATAAAGCAAGGTTAGTTGCCCAAGGTTACACTCAAGTTGAAGGGGTTGACTTTGATGAAACTTTTTCTCCTGTTGCTAGGCTGGAGTCAATTAGACTACTCTTAGGAGTTGCATGCCTTCTGAATTTCAAGCTATTTCAAATGGATGTGAAAAGTGCCTTTCTAAATGGATACTTAAATGAGGAAGTATATGTGGAACAGCCTAAGGGGTTTGTGGATCCAAATTGTCTTGATCATGTATACAAATTGAGTAAAGCCCTATATGGTCTGAAACAAGCTCCTAGAGCTTGGTATGAAAGGTTGACAAAATTCCTCAGTGACAAAGGATACAGGAAAGGAGGAATGGACAAAACTCTTTTTGTGAAGGATGAATGAGGAAAAATTATGGTTGCTCAAATTTATGTGGATGACATAGTGTTTGGAGGAATGTCAGATAGAATGGTTAAACATTTTGCTGATCAAATGCAAGCTGAATTTGAAATGAGCCTCATGGGAGAATTGGCCTATTTTCTTGGGCTACAAGTCACACAGATGGAAGATTCAATTTTCCTCTCTCAAAGCAAGTATGCCAAGAATATTGTCAATAAGTTTGGAATGGAGAATGCCAGTCATAAAAGAACTCCTGCTCCTACTCACCTAAAGTTGTCCAAAGATGCAGGTGGCACAAGTGTTGATCAAAGTCTGTACAGAAGTATGATAGGAAGTCTGTTATACTTAATAGCCAGCATACCTGATATAGCTTTTGCAGTTGGAGTTTTTGTAAGGTACCAGGTTGAACCCAAAGTCAGTCACATAAACCAAGTAAAGAGAATTCTGAAGTATGTAAGAGGAACTTACAACTATGGTATGTTGTATTCTCATGGATGTGATCCTATCTTGTCTGGTTAGTGTGATGCTGATTGGGCTGGAAGTGCTGATGACAGAAAAAGTACCTCTGGGGGATGTTTCTTCTTAGGGAACAACCTTATCTCCTGGTTTAGCAAGAAGCAAAATTGTGTTTCTTTATCCACTGCTGAAGCTGAGTACATAGCAGCTGGTAGCAGTTGCTCTCAAATGGTCTGGATGAAACAAATGCTGACTTAGTACAATGTCACACAGAATGTCATGACATTATACTGTGACAACCTGAGTGCTATTAACATATTCAAGAACCCTATACAGCACAACAGGACTAAGCATATTAACATTAGACATTACTTCATCAGAGACCTTGTGGAAGAGAAAGTGATTACATTGGAGCATGTTGCCACTGACCTACAGTTGGTTGACATTTTTACCAAGGCCTTGGATGCAAATCAGTTTGAAAATTTAAGGGGCAAGCTGGGTATTTGCCAATATGAGGAGTTATAGCAATTAACTTTGTTTAAGAAAAGTGATGAGAGAGACTTTTATTTAAAGTTAATTTTAATTGGGCAAATAGCAAAGTTCCCTCTCTCTTTCCAAATATATCAGAAGAGGAATAGACATATTCATACTCCTTCTCTCACTGTTTGGATCGTCACTCTCCATTCTCATCAAAGAAACTTTACTCCCTGCCTACGTTTGAAATCCTTGCTCATCAAGATGTCACAACAATCTCTATCATCATCATCTCAGAAGATGACCTCTTCTTCATCTACTGACACGGATTCTAGGGCAGACATGAATCCCAATGAAGTTCTTGAGATTACACCCTTTCGTGTAATGGAAGCTGACCCTACTAAAGTGAAGAAGATGAGAACTACGCATGCAAGAAAATCTCAGACTTCATCTTCTGGTAACTTTTCTCAAACTCCATCTTCTGTTCCCCCTGAAATAGCTAATAGGGAGGGTACTGCTTATGTCCACCAGGTGATTTCTAGATTAGTTACTAGAATCTTAAATGAAAACCATGCTGTTCCTGGTGTTTCTGTTCCTCTGAATCAAGAAACTGTTAACCCTAGCATAGAGGGTGATCACAATGTCACTCAAAATGTTGAGACAAAGGATGACAACATTGAGGACTCTTCTGCCAAGTTTGATGATCATCATACTACTGCTGATAAGGCTGATGATATTTTAGATGTTGATGAGGATTATTCTAATAATGATCTGATTGCTACTATTAATCCTAGCATAGCAAGGAGACTGATGACTAGAAAAGAGAAACAAAGAGCTGATCAAAGCCTCTCCAAAGGGAAGGTTGCTGAAGTTTATTCTGGGAAGGTTGTGCCTGAAAGAAAGGCTGGTGTAGATGCTGCAAAGAAACAATCAGTTGACCCTTCAAAAGGAAAGGGTAAGGTGGAATCAAAGAGAGTTGTGGTTAGCCCTCCAAGACCCTTGAGCAAAATAGTCTCCAAGAAGAGGAAAGCCACTGCATCCTCTGGATCTGATGAAAGCTCTAATTTTGATGTTGAGAGCGATGTCCCTGAAATTCCTCTCAGGAAGAAGCCCATAACAAGCAAGCTTGCTAAGGTTCCTAATGTTCCTGTTGATAATATTTCCTTCCATCATCCAGAAAGTTCTAGCAGATGGAAATATGTTTTCTTGAAGAGAATAGCCCTAGAAAGAGAGCTGAACAACAATGCTCTTGCTTGAAAGAAAGTAATGGAACTCATCCAGTTTATTGGATTGATGAAAACAGTTGCTCAATTTTCTAGATGCTATGAAATTCTTGTCAAAGAATTTATTGTGAATTTGACTGATAGGTGTGCTGATGGTAAGTTAGAAGATTTTAGGTGTGCGTATGTTAGAGGCAGGAGGGTTACTTTCTCACCTTCTGTGATAAACAAGTTTTTGGGAAGGCCTTATGAAGCTCAACCTGAGCTAGAAGTCACTGACAACCAAGTTTGTCAAGTGATCACTGCCAAGCAAGTAAAGAACTGGCCGTTGAAAGGGAAGTTGTCTGCCAGCAAGCTGAGTGTGAAGTTTGCTATGTTGCACAAGATAGGAGCAGCCAACTGGGTTCCTACCAACCACAAATCTACCATCTCTACTGGATTGGGGAGATTTATCTATGTTGTTGGAACAAGAGCCAAGTTTGACTATGGCAACTACATATTTGAGCAAACAATGAAACATGCTGAAAGTTATGCTATCAAAGGTCCTATAGCTTTTCCCTCCCTCCTATGTGGTATAATTATAAATCAGTATCTTGACATCCTGGTTGAAAAAGTCATTGTGCAGGTAACACATGTCCCTGACATTGTTATGAAATCTGTTGAGACATCAAATGTCAAAACTGCTTCCAAGAAAGCTGATGTTATTGCCGTGTTAAGAGAAACCTGCAGAGAGCTTGAGGCTAGAAAGAGGTCACTTGAAGATTTGATCATTGCCCTTGAACAGGAGAAGTATGACATAGAGGTTGAGGATGAGAGGCTGGAAGAGGATGCTGATGAAGAACAACATGATGGCTTTGCAAGTAGTTCCACAGAAGATGCTGTTGAAGACAGTGATTCCTCAGGAGATGACATTGCCTGAAGTTCCTGGTTACTGGTGTGTGAAGATTGCTGCTGATGTTCTCTGTTGCTGGTGTTCTTATGTTTCTGTCGGTTTGTTTTTGTTGTTGATTTGGCTACTTGGAATTCTGTTTTCTGATGCGTGTGTAACTCATGAATACTGGGATTTTGTAATGGTTCCTTTGGCACCTTTATGGCTAAAAAGGGGGAGAATTAATTAGGTGAATTTGTCTTATCTGGGTGTTTGATATATTTAGTTTAGTTGTTTTAATCTTCTGCTTTAGTTGATCTCTGATAGTTTAGTTGTTTTAGCCAAAAATTTGCCAAAGCGGGAGTTTGTAAGTGTTTTTGTGTTGGCTGTAATTTTTGGTAAAACCAGACTGATATGGCAATGTCCTGACTGATGTCATGACATTCTGGCTTGAAGATAAATTTTGCAGAAGGAGTGTTTTACAGGTACAACTCAGAATGCATGTATAACACAATGAGTATGCTATGATCAGATGTACTAGATTCTGCAAGATCAGTATGCAGGATGTGTGATGTCATGACCAATGTTAAGACATCCTGTACTGAATAAGTCATTGTGCAGGTTTTTATTTCCTGAGAGTTTTCAGGATTCTGTTGGGCTGTTCTGAGCTGGATTATTATGTTTAGATCATATGCTCACGTGGATATTAGGTTAACCTTGTTTAACCCTAATTTGTTATGTTGCCAGCCCAAGACCAAGTCCTTAGGTTAACTTTGGTTAACCCCATCTATCTTTGTGGAAGCTCAAGATGAAGTCTCTACTGCTTCTATATTATCTCACTAACCCTGACTGTGAGAGCTGCGCTTTTTGAGAGAAGAAGAAGAAGGCAAATTGTAACAAGCTGTATTAACTAAGTTAGTAATTCTTGTGAACCACGCAATTATCTTCTGATAAGTGCATTGGAGTAGGACTTTTCTGTAAGGGTAGTTTTACCACTCAAAGCTTTGAAGCACGAGTGTTATGTCTCTTGATTAAAGCTTTTGAAGCAAAATCAAGTATGTGTATTGAAGGATGTCTTCACAATTCTATTAAGTATTATAATTAGAATCACTGTTGTGATTGAGGGGGATTGAGTAGGTTCTCAAGTCTAAGTGGCACTTAGATTGAAGTTGCATTGGGTAGGTCTTAAGTGAAGGAGATAAACTGTTGGTTTATTCCAGAATTAATACCTCTTATAGTGGATTTTCTCCCTAGCTTGGTAGCCCCCAGATGTAGGTGTAGTTACACACTGAACTGGGTTAACAATTGATTGTCTTCTTTACTGCTTTTGATTTATTATTCAGATTGTTAAACAGTTTGTCAGATACCAGTGTCATAACATTCACTTTGACATCAAGTATCTGTTGCCAGAATTTTAGAAAATATTCTAAGTGGGGAAGAGTTGTAACGCTTGTTTTATTTAATTGTTTAATTATTTTATTTATTTAATTTAGTTTTTTCGTATATTTTTCTGAATAATTGGTAATAGTATAGAAATGCCAATTTAAGTTATTATATGATTATGGGGTAATTAATTAAAATGAGTTGTAGAAATAATAATAATATTAATAAGAATAATAATAATAATGTTATTATTTAAAAGAAGTAGAATAAGAAGAGAGAAGAAGTGAAGCTTGGCTAGGGCAAAACCACAATCTCTAAGCCATTCAATCTCCGATTCACAAGGTAAGAGTGGGGTTCTTACTCTCTAATTGGGAACATCATGAATGATAGGTAGTGGGATTTGTAAATTTGATAGGTTTGTGTCTTGTTGTTGTTGTTGGAGATTTCAATTCGAAACTTGAAAATCCATGGAACTTGTTGATTATACATGTTGCTAGTACCTTACGATGGTTCATTTTGGCTTGTGTGGGTGTTGAGTGCCATAAATTTGGGAAAAATGGTGTTGAAGAGAGGCTGGCAGCGCTGAAAACCCAAATTGTCAAGCTCAGTTCGCGGCGCCAATGGTTTGACACAACGCGAATTGAACCCTGCTAATGTCGCGACGCAAAGTAGGATTCACGGTGCGTACTGAGTTGTTTTGGTCACACTTTTCTAATTTTGTGTTCTGCCTAATTTTAAACACTTTGGCTAGGGAACCTTAAGTAGGCTTTTATGAGTACAATAACACTAGTAATGAGTAAGGAATGGTATAGGAATTGATTAGAAATAGTTCTGAATTTAAAAGTTGGTAAAGGTAAGCAGTTTAGCCAATTAATCGAAAATGGAAGGATTGAGGAAATGGCTCGTATATGCTAGTAAGCTATCGTAGCATCTTTGTTTTGTCGAATCCATGTTGAATGTAATGAATTGTTATTGTTGAAAGTTGTTGTTGTTGAAGGCTTGATGGCTAATGTTGATGGTTGCTTTGTCGTTTTACGTTGTTGGTTTACGTTGTTGTTGTTGTATGCCATTTACGATTGTCGCATACATACATTGCATATTATGTTGGCCTATATTGGCAAAAACACGTTGGCCATTGGGGGAAAAGTTGATTACGTTGAAGGCTTACGCCTTGATGCCTCAAAATTATTGGCAGTTGATTACGTTGGGAGTTTTACTCCGATGGTACCACATGCATATGCATTCTTTGAGTTGCATAACATATCACATAATGATGTTGTTTTGAGATTAAATTATGTTTGTCGAGGATTGGTTGCGAGATTGCAAAATGGTAATTTTATATAATTCTAACTATATATTATTTATCATGATCTTAATTATATAGTTTGATATCTCACCCCTTTCATTTATTTCGTCGTTGCCTTTATATTGGTAACGTGCAGGTAACTAGGAGGAGTAGCCGTTATCGTTTTTAGTCCAAGTTCATTGCCATTGCTTTGTTACGTAGCACTCGGAGGAAATGAACACTTATCTTATTTTATTGTTTTAAATGTTGAATTTTATGTTATTAATTGAGGAGTTTATTATGTTGATGTTTGTTTAAGACTCAAAAGATGCTATGCCTTGTGTGTAAAACTATTATGACTCCACTGCGTGATTAATGAAATTGTTTGAAGACTAAAAATTATGCATTGTGTTAGTTCCGCCTCTTTAAAGTGTTATGTATCCGTTTTGAATAAAAATGACATGTTTATGTGTTTAAGTTGAAAATGTGACATCCTAATTGTGTTGGAAAATTTTATACTCTAATTTTATTGAATAATTACTTGGGGTAGAATTGGGGTGTTACACTCTTGATCCAGCTATTGATCAATATTTTTGGATGGAAGCATGCAAGGGAAAGAAAAAATGGAAAAATTTATGCTATTGGACCTTTAGCCTCTAACTACAAAAGAGGGGATATGTATTCTTTATTTAGGAGAATTGCAGACGGGGAAGAGTCCTCACATCCTCCGACATTAACCCCTCAAATGGCTAAAACAATTAGACAGTTAGCTCAAAGTGAAGCAGCACATGAAGTTGTAAAAAATATGGAAATGAAGTTAGCTCTGACACATGTTTTCTACTTTGAACTTTGGAAAAGGGTTGCGAGGTGAATTTCACCTGACAATGTTGCAAAGTGCTTTTCACCTGGCTAACTTGCAGCGTGCTTTTCACCTGGCTAACTTGCATTGTGCTTTTCACCTGGTAACTTTTTGCGACTAACTTTTTTGCAGGGTATTTAGTCTACCCCGCATAGTTCAGTTTCAAGTGAAATTTTCATTTGTGGAGTGTTTTTCACATGATAAATTGCACTTTTTGTAGTCCTTCTCCTGAGATAGATGACCCAAATAATCCACTGAGGTTTGGGAAAAATCTAATTGCCTTTTATTAGCAAACCTACCATTCTGTTTTAGAATTCCAAACATAGTGTCCAAATAAATGCTTTATGTGCTCCTCCCACTTATGACTATATACAAAGATATCTTAAAAGAAACTAATACAAACTTGTTTAACAAAGGTTTTAATATCTCATTCATCAATGCTTGGAACTTGGATGGTGCATTCATCAACCTGAATGATATTACAAGAAAATCATAAAACTCTTTATGAGTACGAAAAGTTATCTTGTGCACATATTCGACTTTCACTCTAACTTGAGAATAGCCTGGTTTAAGATCTAACTTGGTAAATAAATAAACCCCATGTAACTCATCAAGAAATTATTCAATTACTGAAATCTTGATGAGTAAAAGGGAAATATGAGAGAATAAAGCAGGGTGCTCTAATCCTGTTATTCAATTATAAGTCAAAAGTTCTCTTTTTTTGTTACACATAGATCTTTTTATATAACAAACTAAAATAAAGGTAAAGTGCTACAGCTTGAATACCTCCCACACACTATATCAACTAACTTTCACTTTCACACATGTGATAGGATATACCAGATATATCTTTCAAACTCAGGGATGTTTATCAAGCTTCGATGCGAGGTAAATGTCGGGAGTTGAAGTTGAGTTTAGGGGTAGTTTCTAATAGCGTAGATGTCCATCTATTTATGTTGATGGACGTTGATTTTGTGGTAGGCATATCATGTTTAAATACGTTAGGATACATACTTATCATTTGAAACCAAAAAAAAAACTATTCAATTTTGTAAGGATGAAGTATGGGTGACACTTAAGGGGGTTGGTAATGGTAGAGACCATTTGTCTTTACAAAGCATTCAAGTTAGGAGAAGGAAGTTAGGGAAAATAGTGTTTTGTTTATTGATAGAGAAATATGTGAAGTAAGGGAAGTTCACAAGGGAGTTGAGCATCCTAACACACCAAACCAACACCAACATGAGTTGGAACAAGTTCTCCATCAACATGTTGTAGTTTTTAAATACTCTTTTGGTCTACCTCCAAAGGGAGAAAGGGAACATGTTATCACATTATCAGAAGGTCAAGGTTCTACTAATGTTCCTCCATATCACTACACTCATAAAAGAACGAGATATATTAATAGATGAAAGAAAATAAACTGTGATAGAACTTCTGGTGATGAACCAGAAACAGAACTTTTGGAGATGAACTTCTGGTGATGAACCAGAAACAAAACTTCTGGAGATGAACTTCTGGAGAGTGAACTTCTGGAGATGAACTTCTGGAGAGTGAACTTCTGGAGATGAACTTCTGGAGAGTGACACTTTTATTATGTAGTTTCTCTTTTTCTGTTTTGGCAGTTAAAGTTAGTTACGATTTGTAACTATATATAAGACAGTTGTAATAAACTTTATACATTGAATGAATAACAATTATATTACTCCCTTCTTCTTTCTTGCACGTTATTCACTCTCTCTTTCTCCTCTAATGGAGTTATTCAACTTCTTAGATGGTATCAGAGCAGGCTAAGCCTGTTCTGTTTCCGCTGCGATCATTTTTGAAGCTTATGCTTCAAGATCATTTGTGAGGCTTAGGTTTCAACCCTTGCTTCGTTTTTACATCGTTTTGTGTGAATCGTTTATATGATTCTTTCTTGATTCGTTGTTTTGTGATCTTGTTGTGTTTTTTCTTTGATTTTGTGCTTCTGTAATGGCTTCAAGAAAGAATAACAACAATCAGATGCAGGATCAGCTTGATCCATATTACGTTCATCCATATGAAAACCCTTCAACAATTTGTGTTACATCAGCGCTATCTGGAGAAAACTATCATGCTTGATCCATGAAGATGAGAAGAGCGTTGGCATGAAGAAAAAACTTCAGTTTGTTGATGGAACGATTGAAGTGCCTGATAGAGATGATCTCAACTATATTGCATGGCAAAGATGCAATAATCTTGTTCATACATGGATCATCAATTCAATAATACCTTATATAGCACAAAGTGTGGTGTTCATTGATAATGTTGTGGATGTGTGGAATGATCTTAGGGATCAGTTCATTAGAGGAGACAAGATTTAAGTTGCACATTTATATCAAGAAATCTTGAATTTGAAACAAGGAAGCAAGAAAGTTTCTGATTACTTCACAGAATTGAGAAGTCTATGGGAGGAGCTTGATCAATATAGGTCAATGCCCAACTGCACATGTCATGTGACTTGTGCATGACTTGCAATGCGAAATAGTAGAATGTTTAGAGCTGAAGATCGTATAATTCAGTTCTTGATTGGCTTGAATGAAGAATTACATGGAGTTGTTTCTCAAGTGCTTCTTATGGATCCATTGCCTCAAATTAACAAAGTATTTTCTATGGTGCTGCAGCAAGAGAGAAAGATATGTGGGACTGGAAATGTTCTGTCTGGAAATAGAAGTGTTGAGGATGAAGCAGGTATGGTGAATGTTGTTGATAGCACGAAGCAATTTGGAAGAGGCAAAGGAAATAGCAGCACTAGGAGAGGAAATAGTGGTGCTGGCAGAGGCAGAGGCAATTTCAAAGTCTGCACGCACTGTGGCAAAAATGGGCATTTTGTTGACAATTGTTATAAGAAGCAAGGATATCATCCTAATCTTGCTCGAGGAGGATCAACATCAATACACGTCAATCAAGTTGAAGCAAATGGTGAGGTTGCAGCTGAACCTTCCAATGACAATTGTTGCACCCCAAAATTCGCCCTCTTCATCTTTAATAATAATTGGCTTATACTTAATCCATAGGTGCATCACATACATATCATTCATGCATTGACCATAGGTTCGGGATTTTCTAAATCGTATGAACTTGTACAATTCTAGAGAAGAGGTTTGGTTCCAGAAGTAGAATATCTGAGGTTCTGTTATTTCAAGCGTCTTTTCAATATATAAGATGTGTGTATCCAGAAGCTTCTGATTATCTCTCGAGAATCAAGGTTTTGGAGTTTTGATTTCTTCTCATATGGATATTGATTTAGGCTTGAGCTACAGTGTGTTGTGATTGAATATTTGGGCCGAATTGATTCTATGGCCTTCTGTGAGTCTTGAAGTATCTGCATATGGCTTATCGATCCACGCGATTCATCAAAAAATCAAGAATGGTCGGATAAAATGATATTTGAGTGTGTGTTGAAAAGTCAACAAAAGTCCAAGTTTGACCGAATGGAATTTCTAGTCGAAATTATGGTCAAAAGTCAAGATTCGAGAAAATATGATCATTTGTTGAGAAAGTCGGAAGAATCGAGAGAAAATGAGGTTTCTTGCATTTTAAGTAATCTTGGACTTAGGAAAAATTTCTAAGTTTTAAGCACTTTGTGTTCACGGAGCCATGTTGTCGACTCTCTATCTCACTCGTCTGCGGTCAGAAGTTTTTGAATTGGTAGTCGTTGGAAAGAGCGTATTTCGTACTCCAAATTTGCCCTTGTGAAGATTTCTCCAGAAATGCCCAGATTTCGAGTTATGAGGTTCCGTAATGTTCACAACTTTTGAAGTTTACACTTAGTGAAATTTTGAGTGTTTTTCAATATGTTCAAGTGCTCGACTTCGGAGGTATTTTACACGTGTTTTGAGGCATTGATTCGAGTTGAGTTCAAAATCAAAGTTATTCATTTCGCAGCAATCTACAACTTTGCTGAAGGAATCAAATTATTTCGGAGCTCGGACCAAAAGTTATGAGCCTCGGAAGTTATGGATTCATCATGTTTGCAATATTCAAACAGCTGATGTACGTATGTTCGAGGCAGTTTTTATCATCGATTCGATCACCGCATGGAAAAACTTTAAGCATGAAAGTTGGAGTTTGTCATGTCCTCTATAAGTTTCGTTCACAAACCGTTTTGTTTCGGACGTCGCAGCAAAAGATACGAAGCCTCGAAGTGGTTATATTGAAATTGCCAAAATACGAGATGGTGCATGCATTTTTGCCATGCATACGGAAGTATTTTATCAAACAGTTGTTGTGCACATGTTTGAGGCTGTTTTCTCATCGATTCGATCGCCGCATGAAAAAACTCTGAGCATGAAAGATAGAGTTTGCCGTATCCTCTACAAGTTCCGTTTAGAAATTATTTCGTTTTGGACGTCGGAGCGAAAAATATGAAGCGTCGTAGTTGACGGTTTGAATTTAGAAAATTGTTGCAAGTCATGCTTGGAATTTGCCCAGCACAGCTAGGACTTTTATCAAACAATCGCGTGGCAAATTTCAAACACTTTTTATTCGGTGATTAAGGATTTGTTTGGATTTTTGTCGAACTACAAAGTTGTTCTATCACATGTGCTATTTCTGATGGTGTCGAGCTTGCGTCATTTGGTCGAGTATCTAAAGAGTTATGAGGCCTTAAAGTGGTGTACCTGGCGTGAGCAAATGGCTAGCAATGTTTAGAAAAATTATATGATAACACGATCAGTTGTGACGCTGTAACTTCAGAGCCAATTCTAAGCATGCTACGGGTTTAGAATCAAATAAGTTGCAACATGGAAGTTGTCCATGGAAGTGTATTCTATAACTTTGTTCTTGGTATCTGACGTTGAAAATGATTACTTTCCGAGGTATAAGATCGTGAAGTTTTCCCCATGGCTAGGAATGGGAGGTCATCATTGAGTCACCATGAGAGATTTGGAAGCGTGAGCGTGGTTTCAACATACTGTATCACGCGTGTGTCATACCCCAAATTTTGACCTAATATACCACTTTACATTTGCATCATTTGCATAACTAAGATAAAGATTAATCGGTGTGGATTTCACAGGTCAAAATTAGGGTTTCATCAGATTTTCATCTGATTCAAGAGGAAATCAATTAGGGTTTGAGTTTTTCTCACCTCATTTGATCTATCTTGATCAAATCATCAACCTCTGATCATCAGATATCCATTTTCTCTCACAGATCAACCAAGGATCGACCAATTAGGGTTTTGATCGGGCATGAGTTTTCTCTGACTTTTTGAGCAAGAAATGAATTTTTTGGATAGAGATTGGTCATCATATCTTAGATACAACATCTTGACCTAATTTCTGGATTCAAAACATTACAGAAGTTCACAGACTTCATCAGTCAATTTCAGAAACATCTGATGAAAATTCATCTGCACAGAAAAGTCAAACTTTGACTTTTGGTCAAAATTTTCAAAACAAAACTTTTTCAATCATCAAAATACTTCAAATGATCCATCATGATCATAAAAAATCAAAGATTTTGAAAAAGTCAACAAAAAGTCAAAAGTTCTAACACTTAGAAAATTTTCGAAGTGTTGAAATTTCTTATTTTTTCCAAACTTCATGCCATTTTTTCACCTAGTTACATTTTGAATTGGAAAAAACTCAAAACATGAAAGTTGTAGCTTGTGAAACAAGCTTTCTAAAATGTCCAAGAACTCTCAAATCCATGGAGTTTAGCCATACTTTTGAACTTGAAACATAAGGCTTCATGAAACTTGATTTTCAAAATCCAAAACCTCAATTACAGGTCATTTTTGTGTTTTCTTCATCTAGAAGCAATCCAACCATGCCAAATGGATCATTGAGCTGATAAATATCATCTAGAGGTAATAATTGAAAGGATTGGATCAAAATTGTAAAAATGAGCACATGGTGAAAAAAAGGAAGTTTCCTTTTTTGGCAAATACCATTCTTGCCCTCTAAGTTATCTTTGATTTTCCAAAAGCATTGTACTCTTGCCTAACATTTCAGAATTCTTTTGCCTATAAATAGATCACAAATTCAAGTTCAAAATCACACCAAAGCAATGCAAGTTTATGCTTTCACTCTTCTTTCTTGAAAATCAAGCAATATAGTGCAAAGTTGCCAAACATTGCATTTTTGAAATTTGAGGAAAACCATGATAAACTTTGGTGTCTAGCATGCTTTGATATCCATTTGAAACTTGTTTGAACATTAAAATCAACACAAGAACAAGTTAAAACCAGAAATCACTTTCCATTTTCTCAAACTTTCCAAACTGCCTTATGAATCGAATTTGAAGCTAGGCTTGATCAAACTATGTTCTAATCACTCAAACATCATCACTATACTCCATGGACATGAGGCAAACCATTAATCTTGAACTGTAACACTCTTAACCCAGGATTCGAAGTTCAATTTTGTGTCTATGCAGGTGGACTTGACTTGAGAGTTCCAGCTCGATTCAAAGTGTGCAGCCCATTCACACAGCTTCCATACATGCCGTTGAAGCTCACACAAGCAAGAAATCCATTCTGGAAACACGTTTGCAGCTTCTTCGATTCTCACTTTCACAGGTATGAACACCAACTTCGAACTCTATGATTCCTTGCATCAATTGAAAAAAACTCATGGCCGTTTTGTTTCTGCACACATAACGATCAATAACCCTCAATAAAATCAAAGAATCATCAAACATACGTCATTTAATTTGAAAAATCAGTTTTAGGGTTCTTAGCATTTTCCAGAAATTCAATTGAGTTAGACTGAATATAAATGCAATTAACAGTCATATTCATGTTCATGATGAAAAATCGAGCAAGTTTGGTTTTTACTTCATTCAATTTCATTGAGAAATGAAGATTTTAGCTTGAATTCGTGAAACTGAAAATCAAACATGAAGAACAGATGCGCGCGTGTTCTTGATTTGTTTTCAAATTTAAATTTTCAAATACTTTGTTTACACGTGTTCTAGTCCACTAAACACCAAAACGCGTTTGGCTCAGTGGTAGCTTGCTTGCCCTTTAGTCCTTTCTGACACGTGGTCACCCCTTTGGTCATGGGTTCAACTCCCATCAGGACCATTCTTTTTCATACTTTTCCAATTTTTCATGTTTTTTTTACAAAACTTTCACAATTTTTTTGACCAATCAAAACTCCTTATTTTAAGGTGATTTTTTGAACACTTGTCAATAAATACATCTATTTTATGATAGTGCAAAAATTTTCAGAAAAAACTTTCATCTGATTATATTTTAATCGAGCCGAAAACGACATTCTGAACACTTTTTCAAACCTCCTTTTAAGGTGAAATTTTCAAGTTTTCGACTTCCGATTTTTTTCAAAACTTTTCATAAATGAACCTCACATTTCAAAACATTTTCAAATCATTTTTCAAAACATTTCATCAAAACTTACATCTTTTACCACGATCGATCCGATTTAAACGATAAAATCAAATTCGTTTTCTCTCGAATTTCTCAATCGATCTTGGGCCACCCTTATGGTGTAAGTCCCAATCCTTTTTGTACATATTTAGTTTTACTTGTACATACTCAAAACATCATTGTCAATATTCAAACATAAACAAATTTCTTTTGTTTGTTTTCATTCGTTTGTTTATACATCGATACCATTGGTATTGAAAGGAGCATTATTCCCTGTGAAACTGCTTTCAAACCAATGGGCCTCCCTCACGGTGTAAGTCCCATAACATTCTTTTATGTACATAATATTTCTTTGTACATATCAAACTCTCTTCAAATACATACAAATTTTTATCTGTACATAACACAGATACTTTTTATACTCAAGTACAGACAAACTTCGATCGTTTGTTTTCATTTCACTTGTGTATACACAAACCAACATTCTTTATGTACATACATCTTTTCCTTGTACATATCAATTTCTTTTCATACAAAACTTTTATCTGTACATAATACAGATACTTTTCACAGATAAAATTCGATCATTTGTTTCCGTTTCGTCTGTATATACACTGAATACCATTGGTATTGAAAGGAGCATTATTCCCTGTGAAACTGCTTTCAAACCAATGGGCCTCCCTTATGGTGTAAGTCCCAACCCTCCTATGTACATCCATCTTTCTCTGTACATAAATACTCGTTCGTGTACATATTCATTTCCTTGTACACAGTTCAAACTTGTAAATAACCAAGTTACGCTCGTTTTAAACGTTCGTTTCACAGACACTTGTTTATATTTCATAAACTTCTGTAAATAAACATCATTGCATTGTTTATATTTCCTTCATAAACTCTTGTGAATACATATCACACACACACACACACACTTGTTTATACAACTGTCTAATTACAACATAACAATTAGTCTAACCAATAGGTTCCCCACAGTTGTAGCCTCCGCTTGGGCTTCATACAAGATAATTCATCTCCAGCATGAATTTAGCCTCCGCTTGGGCTTTATACAAGATAATTCATCTCCAGCATGAGTTTAGCCTCCGCTTGGGGTTTATACAAGATAACTCTCCCCACAGAGTTTAGCCTCCTCTTAGGCTTCATATAAGAAAAACTCATTCATCTGAGTTTAGCCTCCGCTTAGGCTTCATATAAGACACACTCCCCTGTTGAGTCAGCCTCCTCTTGGGATTCGTTCAAAAGAACTCCTCATTGAGTTTAGCCTTCTCTTGGGCATCATACAATGAAAGAGACAGGAAATCTCTTAACAGCCTCCTATTGGGCTTCCAATACAAAGAATCACCCACGCTAAGATAGAACCCTGAAAGGATGGTTTCCCGGTGAAATCACTTTCAAATCCCCAGAGAGTAAAATTTCCCGGTGAAATTGCTCTTAATTCCAAAAGGATGGTTTCTCGGTGAAATCCCTTTTAACACAAAGCCAGCCATACCCTATAGCTTCCTCTTGAGCTTCATACAAGGACCCTCGATGACCCTCGGAATGCCTCCTCTTGGGCTTACAATACAAGGACCCATGGGCTTCTTAAAAGCATCCTTTAAATCCAATCAATTTCTCCTCGAGATTTAGACATCTATCATCTCTATGGAAGAAGTATCTCATCTATCACATCACATACAGTCAAAAACTTTTCAAACTCTTTTAACTCTTTTCAAACAAAAACATCTCTTAATTGTAAGTGGTAACGCTTGTACACTCAAGCAAAACACCCAATGCTTACAATTAAAAGATTCAATCATTTTTTTTCAAATATCTTTCTTAAACATGTAAGTGGTAACGCTTGTACACTCAAGCAAAACACCTAATACTTACGATGAAAGATTTTAATCAATCAAACTTTTCAAAATGTATGTGATGAAATAGATTAGATACATTTTTCATTAAGATGACATTTATCTGTCTCTTACTAACATCCCGTTGCTTTCCACTAGCATAAGTGGGAACTACGATTGCTCTGACTTTCTCAACATCCTTTTGAGAATACGTAGGCACAAGGTCTCATCCTTGCCGAGCAAATTTCTTTCTCTCTCAGACCAAACAAACCATAGAACCCTTTAGATCCGAGCTACAAATGCTCTGATTCCCAATAGGGGATAAGTATGCAGAAGATCCACAGATCTTTGCGAGCACAATAATAACAAAACCTAGAATCCTTCATAATCTGTCTTTCTTAAAATCCCAAAGGAGAAACTTTCCCAATCATAGAAATAGCAATTAAAACACACAAACATATCAAACATATCAAACATATTCATATATAAAAGCTATAGATAACTATATATATTTAGGGTGCTCCATCTATTCCCTTTATATAACAATCCCCCTTACTCAGAATCTCCCCAATGCGTTGCGTCTAGTTTACACTAGTCGTTACGCATACCAATATCAATTGAGGGTATTTCAGCTTTCCCCTTTTTCATAATCATTAAATCATCTTTCTTGTGTTGAAAATAATAAAGCTTGATGCTCGCGGCATCTTTATAAACAAATCAAAAGATTAAATCGTTTCGAGCCAGAGAATCCGAACTCACGTGCGCATCCTCTAGCCCGTCACCTTTTAACGCGAACAGCGTGTATATCTCAACTCCACTGCTTTCTAAAATTTTTTCCAACAACCTCTAACAGAATTTGAGAAAAACTCTAACAAACTCTCTTTCCCACTTCCTCCATTCACCACCCTCACTCATTTGACCATAACAAACCACCATAACCTTCTTGGCCTTTATTCTCACTGTCAACAATATTTCACCATAACCATAACAATCTTCTTGTTCTCTCTAAAAACTCCCCAGAAAAATGGTTATGAGGAAGCCACCTTTTTCTTCCTTCATTTTCTAACAATCTCACTCTCTTTTGATCTCTCTCCCTCACCATTCATCACTCCATTCCCCAAACTCTACCATCGATTATTCCCTCAACCTCGCTGCTCCTTCTATACGGACCTTAACCAAAAACTATACACTAACCAAACAACGATAACAGAACAAAAACCATACACTCTCTTGCACCCTCTATAACAGAAAAATAAAATCATCATGAACATTTTTTGAACCTCCCATCACCTTCTTCTTCCTCCCTCTGCTACATCCATCACCTAACAAACTAACAAACTTTGGTAACAACCTCTCTCGCCCATATCCTCCAGACTCTCACCGTAACAATCCACTAACTTCTTCCTCCTCTCTAACAACCTCTTTTCATAATCACTTTCTTCAAAAATGGAAAAACCATAACTTTTTCTCTCCTCTTTCCGAAACTGTAACAACCTTCGACCACCATTAACTTATTCTCCATTCTTCTTGATCCAGAATTTCCCTCATCTATCTACACCATTCTACACCAGCTTGCTCTTTCTTTTTCACCTTTTGAGGGATCCCCTCATTTTCTTCAAGAAATTTGGTAATAGAAAACAAGAAAGACAGTTGCAGCAAGAGCAAAAAAGTGTGGCAAACTTCAACCGGTGGTTACGACGATGAGGAAAATTCTCATCCCTCGGATTTCATAGTAGCTTCTTCGCTCTCTCTGATCCTCAACTTCAGTACAAGGGAATCTTCTCCATTTTCCATCATCATGTAATCACGATCATCTTCATCAACGAAGCTTTGAACTGACGCCTCCATCATTGAGAGTTTTCGCATCACTTGCGTTCCAATCAAGGATTCGACAGAAGCGACATCCGTTTGGCCCTAGCGTGGTATGAAATCTTGCTGCCTCATTAATCTTGCACGTTCGAGAAAGTTGTAAATAATTGTGAGCATAGATTCATAATCATCATAAAATTCCGAGCAAAAAGGTGGCTTTCTTTTCTGTTTCTTGATCAGAATGGCCGTCGTCGGCGAGAAAGGTGTCAGAGAAGACGGTGCTCTGTCGTGTCCCACGCTAGCCCCAGGCGTGGCCTCCCCTGGTTAGTTCATGCTATCACTCTCATGTACCAATCGCATTCGTCCACGTGTCACTTCTTTTTTTTTTTAATATAAAAAAAATAATCTTTGACCAATTGATAGGATGATACATATGTACATACATGTGAAAAAATAAACGTTACACTCTAATCAAAATAAATCTGAACCAAAAAAAGGATTTTTGTCTGAGTGAGTTGGGATTATGTGTGAATAAAGAATGGGCCTTAACGCCTCTCGGTATAATCTAGCATTAACCTTGCAGTTCTGGATTACACCCCCTTGAGCTATGTTCATAATATGGACACAGAGTTTAATTTTGCTCCCGATTTCGATTCCATCGACTTATAAAAAATACATGAAAATATGTTTCTGACTTTTTAGTATCTTAGGATATTTTTGATATTTTTTTTGAATTTTTTGTAATTAATTTCCTTTAGTTTTTAATCCATTTTTGATAATGTGTTTAGAAACGATTCATTCCGTGATACCGTGCGCATTTTGATGTGGTTTTCGATCGTTTCTCGACAATAAAAATACGAATAAAAATGCTCCTAACTTTAGAGATTATTAGGAATTTTTCCATCGTTTTTTTGGGTATTTTTGTAGTTGTATTTCAATTCTTTTTTAATTGTTTTCAATAACATGTTTAGAGACGATTTTCCCCATAATGCTTCACATCTAGATGCGATTTTGGATTGTTTCTCAATAGTAAAAATTCCTAAAATTGATATTATGGTCTTATTAGATGTTAGTAGCCTCTAGGAATTTTTCTCATATTTTTTAGATCTTTTTTTAGGCTTTTATCTGATTTTCCTTTTGTATGATACAAACATAGGTAATTGCTTGCTATTTCACCCAATTAGGAATCGATTTCTTTGCATATGATGTCTAATACTTGTTCTAATCTTCAAATAACTTTTAATTAACATTTTGACATATTTAGGTGGCTGTTATCTTGACTTAGAAACCATAATCGAACCATATGATTAGGGTAACATGATAAGTAACCTTTAGAGCGACAATTAATCGTTTTAACTTCGTTTTGTGCACAAATATGTTTCAATCATGATTTTTTCTTGTGAATTTCATTTGAGATCATTTAGTATGAGTTAGCTACTGACTTGTATAATTTTACATCTATTTGAATTCAATAGTTTCTTAATTCTCAAATTTCGATTAACTTGTAATGTTTAGAAGCATGTTTCTCCTTTGTTGTTTGAATTGACTAATTGTAGGAGTATCATACCATGTATTTCTTAGAAACTTTAGGATGTTTTTCTACCATTTAATTGTAGTTAACTGTAAATCTTATCTTAGGATTGTAAATAGAACTTCAAAGCTAACCTTTAATAGTTCGATTCTTAGGAACTAGTTGATAATTACATAGTTCTTCTAGTTTTCTCTTGCATGTTTAGTTTGTGATCCTTTCCTCTATTTCTTAGATGTTTAGGAAAGCTTTAGAGAATGTAGTTTCTTCCCTCTATTAGGAATTTATCTTTCATGCTTAGATTTCTTTGTGATTAATGCATTCTAGGCTATTTTAGAGTAGATTTTTGATTTCTAACTACTCTAGGTCTCTAACTATGTTTAGCATTGCATTTGAGAACTATTGTGATGGACTTAGCTCGATTTTGATATCATCCACGGGTTATTTTGCATTATGTGTGTGTTGCTGCCCGGTTTTCCATTCTTATGTTGCTATACACATTTACATTCCATTTCTTCACCTTTGGATCATATTTTGACATGTGATGTGAATATGCAATTATATTCCTGCTTTCTTGTTATTTTTGACATGTTTGTTGACTTGTGCAAGGTACATTCAGGATGTTTTGGTTAGGTACCTAATTTTGGTACACTAACATGCCACTTTTCCCGTGGTTCTGTTTGCGTTTTAAATGCATTTTGCTTTGTGTTTTCTCATGTTACGAGAAACACATATTCTGCTATCTTGTCTGGATATGTACCTTTGTGCAGGTGTTTCGATTGTTGTGAGGACTTGTTTGCAACACGCACATGTTGCACGATATCACCTTGTAGATTATATTGATCGAGCTGTTTCTAATTATTGCTTTGTTGATGGCAGTTTACTCGAAGTTTTCCGGAGTATTTCGTAGCTCGCAGTGCTCTTCGAATTTTATCCGTTTGGTATTTATTTTACTTTTTTTTACCGCATTCCTTTACCATTTTTTCTAGAGAGTATGAGAAGTAGGGTTTTACCACTTTCCTTGCCATGAGAAGTAGGAATAGAGATGTATGAAGGGGCTTCCGTAGTTGGAGCATGTTCAGGAACCCCTCTGGTTTATTTAAAGACCCGTTTAGGGCGCTTCTATTTGCTAATTTTGTTTGGTTTGTTTAAAATCCTCCATCTTCATAGGGAGGTGATTCTCAGTAAGTGTTTATATTTGTGCTTGCATAGGTCAAGAGTGGTTAGGACACCCGATGTGGCACCACCAAGCAAAGTCCCGCTTTTTATATTTCCTGCTATCGAGTCATGATGATATGATGGGCAAGCGGAAAGGGTCCGCAATCGACCCCCGCACAGTTCTAGTCCGTGTCAGCTCAGCACACGCAAACCGTGTTACTTCCTTTATCGAGTCAATGATAATAAAGTGGCAAGAGTTCCCTATTCTAACTCTCCACGCTTTCCTGGGGTTCGAATTTATTGCAGAGCTTGCATCATTTGCTCTTTACACTTGACAATTCATGTCATTCGGTGATATCATTCACAGGAATCGGATGTGTCAGCTCCTGGTTGACTCACGGTATGCTCGTTACTGTTCGAGGCTATGGGACTTCCTCCTTTTCATGCGCTTGTGTGACATTTATTTATTTGCATTGTTTGTGTGCTTCTGCCAAAGCACTTGCTTGCTTCATCCCTTTTTGTCGTCTTAGATTCTACATTAGGTAGTGATTTGAGATGGACATAGACTTAGGTTATAAACCTCTTTCATCCCTTTTTGTCATCTTCGACTCTACTTTAGTTAGAGATTCGAGATAGACATAGATTTAGGTTGTAAACCTTTGACATGTTCTCTTAGGATTCTCTTGAATCTACCTTAGGTAGTGATTCGAGTTAGACCTTAGGTTGTAATCCGTGCATGATAAAATTAGGGATAGAGTTAGATAGTTTCCCTTGTTTGTTTTCTAGTTTCTTTTGCATACTTGCATGTAATTGTTTACTGTGGAAAATGGTAAACAATCGTTGGTCCTCCCAGAGTCCTAAAACTTAGGGTTACTAGCGAGATCGACCAGTTGATCTCAAGACTCGTGCTAAGATTTCTGATGAATTACACTATTTCTGGAAATGAAATTATCCTTGGCCTAGAAACGGTTCCCAGAGCCTAGGGAAATAATGCAACAACTTTCCACACAAAAGGATCTTGACTATTGGTGACTCGTGACCAACAGTTTACGTTAAGAGTATTTTGGTAACTAAGGCTAGTGGTGACTCGTGACCAACAAGCAAATGCACAGAAGTAAAGTAAAAGCAATAAAAGCAGAATTAAACATAAACAAGGTTGTATTGAAATAAAAGTTTGGTGATTCACGTACATTAAAGATTGCGTACTCTTTCTTCCTTTAGCGCGGAATTGAGCAGAGTTTTAGCAAGTAATTTGGGAGTACAAGTGAACACCCTTAATTCTAAGAATTCTAACTTATTTATAGTAATTTACAAAAATAACCGCTAAAAGCTATCAACGGCTGAGATTTAATTTTTGGAAGTAACTTCTGCCCACGTTTCAGCCTTTACTTGGAACTCCTATCCCACGAACTTCTGAAGTAACTACCCATGATCTAATTATTTGACTCTTTCCCGCCTTCAAAGGTCTTCTGAAATCCCCCCATGGTGAACCATTTCGGATGACCTTCCGACTCATCTGAACTCGAATCAACTCCAGAGTTTTTATTCCTTCCGCCAAAGTTCTAACTACATGCATTCCCCGGAGTTACCATTTTCGACTTCTCGACATTGTCGAACATGAGACAATGGTGTCTATGAATGTTCACTTTGTGTCGGCTAAAACGCTTCCACTACCTTAGTGCTAACAGTTCACTGCTCCAGTCTTGTCATGATGTCACGCAATCATGGAAACGTGCACTTTCTTCTCTCGAGACGTGGGAGCATTTAATGTTGAATCATCATGGCCTAGGTATCAGGTATGGCCCCACCATGCTAAGCACTTAATCTTCCCACACGTGTCCTTCGACGGCCACGATTGGAATACTGGGGACTTGCCACGAACCCTTTGCCTTTTCACTCTTTCGCCTATAAATAGCCACTTCTCCCCTTTCTTTCTCTTTTTTTCTGCGTTGCTACTCTCTTAACTAGCAAAAACCCCAAAACAAATTTCATATTCTCCAAACCTCCGAACCAGACGGCTGAGAATCCACTGCTACAAACCCTAACCACCTATTTCCGTCATCTTTAACCGTTCAAAGTTTCTGATTCTTGCATTTTCAGCTTAACGAACAACAATCTTTAGGGTTTTTCAACCTCAGCAATCTTTAGGGTTTTTCAACCTCCTTCGCCGTTTCCAACAAGACTCTTTACAACGCTCTCTAAATCCCTTTCAACTCCTTCAACCTCGAAAATGGCTTCAACCTCAAAAATGGCAAAACAAGATGTTATCGTCACCGCTCCTGCTGCCAGTCTCCAGATTCGCCTCGTCGACGACAAGCCTTACATTCCGGAGCCACCACTCTTCGAGGAGAAAACTAAAATCTGGCAATCTCAGGTACTGATTCCTTTTAGGCTTGATGATGAACCCCATGCTTTTTTAGGGCCATTACCTTTGGATATCCCTTCTGAAATTCATGTAGACGATGAGGGTGCTTTCTTCCCCACCAGCCAGCGCAGTTCTCCATTGATCACTTTAACAAACCCTATTTCATTACAGTTTGTTAATAGAAACTTCCGCACGGCTCCTCTGTCATACCCCAAAATTTGCCCTCCATCTACTCAAGAGATTTCATACATCTGTACTCAAGGGTTCCTCAAGAGTTGATCAGACAAACTCTCTCCTAGACAATCAACCCAAACTAGGGTTTGGTATCTCTCAGCGTAAGATGGACTTCCAACATCTCCAATGGTCTTCATGCCTCCTCATATGCTTCAAAGATTCTCCATGTCAAGTTTCAAGCCTCACAAGTCAAGTTTCCTCAGACAATTGCTCAGATGGTTGAAAATCAGTTGTATTGGACAAAAAGTCAACTGTGGTAAACATACAGTCAAACTTCATGATTTTTGGTCAACATCCTCATTTTGAAGTCACATTCATCATTTGATCAAGGGTTGATCATGATTCATCAAGAAAACTCAAGATTTGCTCAAAAGTCAAACTTTCTAAATTAGGGTTTCTAGGTGAAAAGTCAACTAAACTTTGACTGATCATAACTTTCTCATACTTTCTCAGAAATTTTTCCACCACCTCTTGTTTTGAAGGAAATTAAATTCTCTACAACTTCATGTCTCACAAGAATGTCCAAAAAATGCTTCATTTGAGAGGTATAGCTCAAAACATTACAGGTCATTTTCAAAGTCAACAAAAAGTCAACTTTTTGCTTTGAAGATATATTGAGCATGGTAACTCCAATTGAGATGAGACCAAAAAGGTTGGTTAGAGGACTCTTAGAGCTTTCCAAAAAGTCCAAGAACACTCAAAAATGTGGAAAATTGAGCAAGATACACCATTCACAAGTTGGGAAATTTTGAAAGAATGCACAAAGAGAAATACTTCTAAAAATCAAATTTTTTGCAAATGGGCTTGCTTTTTCTTCATCCAAACTTATTCCTTATACAATTAGGAATATCCAAGCCCAATGCGATGAATTTTTGATTTATTTTTCTATTTAATTTTGAATTTATTCATTTAAATACAAATTAAATTTTAAAATAAATTATAAAATCAAAATTAATTGAAAGATTGATTTTATTCCTTCCTTGAGATTCAAGAAACTCACCAAAGTCCAGCAAATTTCGAAATTTGACAAAAATGGCAAGATTGGATTGGAATTGATCAAGTTTTGAAAATTTGATTTTATACAAAAAAAATCAAATTTGATTTTCATTGAATGGTGATTGATTCTTGCCAATAATGATCCCAAATGCATCCAGTACTTATACCTGATGCATACCAATCAAAAGAAAACGAAAAAATTGCCTCAAGAAACCCTAACCTAGAGCCAAAAAAAACCGTGTTCTTCAAGCTACTAGCAACCCTTGTTCCAGCTCGTTTCAATTGATTTTGAGGATCCAAACACGTTCCTTGATACCTCAGGAGTGATTCCAAACCCTTACATTGTCAAAAAGCATCAAGAATCACGAAATCCGAATTCGGTTTGTTCTTGAAATTTCAAAATTCGAATTCCTTCATTCATGCATTATTAACTCGATTTGTTGTTGTTTTTGTGTTTAGAGATGTGTTTGCAAACTTTCTGGGCAAGCCAATTGAATTTCCATGGCCTGAATCGTGTTACACCATGATTAGGGTTTCTGTGAATGAATTAGGGTTTCCCTTAATAGGAAAAATTGGACCATGAGACCTATGCAATCGTGTTCGGAATGCTTCAAGGAATCGAACCATGGTCTTGGATGTCATTTATATTATGTATCTTGGTTTTTGATTTTGCGGGGCTGCGTCGAGCAAAAGCCGACGCTATCTTTCAAAAATTCAAAGGTTGAACGAAGTTCTTGGCGTGATTGGAGCAAGGCGACACTGTTATAACCCACTGTTTCAATTTCCAAACGATGGCGCTGGTTCGATGGCAAGGGAGTGGGTTTTCAAAGTTTAAGCTAGTGTCTCCGTTCGATCCTGCTCGACACTTATTTTACAAGTTTGCAAAACCTCATATTTTCTATTTTTCTATTTTATTTAATATTTTGCATCTATTTTAATTTCTTTTCATATTTTTATTTATGCATTAAAAAATTGTCAAAAATAATTTTCCTTTTGCATTTTATTTTCTAAAAATCTTTATTTAATTTAATAAATTAAAAAAACATATTTTTGCATGCATATTTATTTTTATTTATAATTTTGCATTTAAATCACTTTTAATTCATTTTTAATTATTAAATTGCATCTAAAAAATCCCAAAAAATTATTTTAGCATATTTACATTATTTCCAGCATGTCATATTTTTTCCAATTAAAAATTTGCATTTTTTCTAAACATTTTCTCTTATTTCGATTTCACCATATTTTCCGATTTCTCGTTTCACGAGTTAATCCGATTCGACGATCCTTCCGTTTTCATTTTATTTTTCAATAATGTATTTGTATACGGGATGTAATAGTTTAATTTAGGATTTTATTTTCCGCATTTTAAATTATGTATCTGGCCCAAAGCCTTGTAATAGCGTAGGACATTTACCTTTCCGCACTTTACATTCCGCATTTTACTTTCCGCACCCTATAAATTGCTAGTAATTAGGCGTGTATGGCAAGACTAAAATTGAACATAGCCCACTAACTGATAAAATATCCGAATCAACACACTTCTTTCACACACGCACCATAGGGTAATTCTCTCGTTGCCTTTGAATTCAAAATGGTCATGTCCTCGAGCGTAGAGGTATTCTAGCACCGTTGCCTTCCAAACAAATCATCATAGTCCCTTCGATACAAAGATCATAAGACCCACGATGTCGCCTCCGAATACATGATCTTGACCCTCGATTGTCGCCTACGAAAAATGATGATAGTCCCTTCGAATGTGCTAGGATACTTCCTACAAGTTGCCTTCTATGACCATCCGATGTCCCTTCGAATGTCCCGCTTACATCCAACGAATGGAGCTACCTACTAACTAATGGTAAGGCTAGCGCTATTCTAAAGGAACGAGAAGTACAAACGACCAATTCGAGTGGTAAATAAGTCTTTTAGTTGCTTGCTCTAAACCAAATGCTTTTCACACCACACACTTTTTTGAAGTTCAAATTCTTTTCAAAACAAAAACATTTCCGAACACTTTGTATACACTCCTACATGAGTCATTACAAAGTCAAAGAGAAATGCCTCTTTCAAAACATTTTTTGTCAAACACACAGAAAGCAATTTTAAAAAAGTGATCTAGAGCAACTAAGAGCCCGTAGATAACTACGGATGGAAAGGGGTGCTAATACCTTCCCTTTTCATAACCATTCTCCCGAACTCAGAATCTAACGAAGGTCTTTTTCTGTACTTTTACCTTCCCTTAATTGGATAAAAATAAAAGTCGGTGGCGACTCTTGCTATCCGCACATTTGGATACAAAATTCCTACAAAGTCAGTTCACCGTATCACATCCTCCCCTGCATTTCCCTAGATTTGGGGCTTGGATGGATAGACTAGAGTGTCACAAAGGTCAACAATGGAAAGCAACGGGTATCTATGACCTTTTGAGCCTTGCTCGTGTCGGCACTCCTTATTCAAGTGGCATGCTGTTAGCTGCCTTGTACTTCTGGGAAGGAGCTACTAACACTTTCTACACGAAGTGTGGTATGATAACTCCCACGCTACTGGATGTAGCTGCCTTAACAGGCGTGACACCTGCTGGTGTCCCATTCATCTTCTCTGAACATGAAGAAATTATCCCCATCAAATTCGATGTTGGCGAATCAAAACATCTAACATATAACAACTTCATTATGCACCATTGTAGTGACACTGAAGAAATTTCTGATGAAGAACACGTCGCTTTCTTAACCCTCTGGCTATCTCGCTTTTTGTTTTGCTCGAGGTCAATGCAGATAGCTAGGCAATTTTCTCATCTAGCTTCAGCGCTGTATAACAAGGAGCATGTTGCTCTAGGCCAATTGATTTTGGCCTCTTTATACTCTTCCCTGACCGACGTAGTCGGCCAAATCAAGAATTTTGACCCCACCAATCCAAGGAAAAAGAATGTGCTGGTGCATGGACCTTTCTGGCTTCTACAACTGTGGCTCAATGCCACATTTTCTACTGATGTGAAGCCTTTTTGACAAAAGAAGGTTTCAATTTCTTAAGACAGAAGAGGGGCTTTATGGCCATGTTACCTTCCCGTCACTCCAACCAACAAAACTTCTCCCAATGACGAAGTCTTTAAGATGCTTTTCAACATAATGTTGAACATGGAGGATTTCACGCAGTCGATGGCTCCTTTTGCTGATGGCAAAAGTGGACCCATATGGCTCACTGAGTCCTTTCCTCTTGTCGAAGAGAGGCATCAAAGGAGATCTTTGGTTCTTTGGAAACGCTTCTTGACTCCTCAATTTTTGTCAGTTGCTATCACGCAACCAACTCCCTGTTTGGCAGCTTATCATCCAAACTTGGTATCTAGGCAATTTGGATTCTGCCAACTTGTACCTAAATCGCTTTATCCATCCCATGAGTTTTTCATGGATGTGTTAGATGACCAAACCTGGGTAGCTGTCAAGGACACTGTGGGCATGTTATGGGCGTATAGACCCATTCTTAATTTTACCCCTTTCAAGCCAACCTTTTTCTGCACTTACGAGTTCAAACTTTGGTGGAAGACATACCTTGTCACCTTTATAAATGATGCTGCAAGAAAAATGATTGAGCTAACGGTGGCTTTTGATGTTTTGCAGGGAAAAGGAACAAAATGTAAGGCAATTCACATTAAAGAAATACAAGCATTCCAGAACTTCTTCAAAGTGGTGTATTTGCCAAACAATCTTCGTCGAACCATCTTTGATGCGGTCCGAGAGCTAAAGGAGAAGATAATTGAGAAAATTCCCCAACTCAAAATTCCCAGTTATTCGAAAGACAAATATTTTTACGCACTACACTTTGGAAAAATCAAATTTCCTCCTTTACCGACTAGCCCTTTGGCTCTAGCTTTTCGACCATCATTTCCAGATTGGTGGTACGTTGGTACGTCTCTTGGTCGAATGTTCAAAACGCTTATAAAAAGAAAGCCGACAGGGTGGTTCCAATGAAGTATTGGTTGCATACCTACTCAGGCTTTCTTCATATCGACCTTAGATATGTCAGAGAACTTGCTGTAGTACCCAAGGGTAACCGCTTCTTGGAAAGTTTTGTTTCTTTCACAGTTTATCTCACATTGTTATTTGACTTGGTTTCTCTTTTAGCTGTACCTTTTCCACAAGTGGTTGCCCCCAGGCCAGAAGCTGTTGTTGTCGACACTCAGAAGAAACCATCAACCAAGCACGCTAAGACCCACGCTGCAGGGGGCTCTTCTCAATCTAAGGTATGTTTTATCCACCCTTAAGCATATTCTTCTTGTTCGACTCTTTGCTAATACTTTGATATTTTTTATAGTTCGTTCCCATCCACACCTCTTCAGATGACGAACCTATTTCTACTTCTATTAAGAAGACTGATTCTTCTGTAAGTATGAATATACTTACTTTGATGTTTTATACTGGATCTGCTCACTAACGTCTTGGTTTCTTTTGTAACATAGTCAAAAACGCTCAGCGGATTCGGCTGCTCCCTCCACCAAATCCAAAAGGTCCAAGCAGGACACAAAATCCCATCCTAGTGAGGGCGTTGAGGTAACGTTTCCCCATTTTCTGACTGCTTCTGATAAAGCACTAAAATGCCTCTTCTAAACCCATCTTTATTTCTGTAGCCATCACCTGATGCTCAACCTCCTCACCTCAAAAAATCCAAAAACCTCAAGAAAGGGCACACTGATAAGCCTGAGAGGAAGGCAAAATCAAAAAATAAAGCCCCCACGACCGAAGTTTCAGGAGCGAGGGTCGGTGAGGAAACAAAACCGATAGAGGTTGATGACACACTGCTAATCACCAGGCGGAGAGATAAAGTGCTCCTGACTGCTTGTCATGACGCTACCTTACTTTGACATGCTGGTTGTAATATCGTAATAAATACAACCATCGTTACTCCAGACCCTACGCCTATCCCTGACGCTAACAAAGAGGTAACAGAAAAAACTACCGAAGTTTCTGCTGGAGGGAATGAAACAACGAATCCCTCACCACTACCACAGGTATTTCTTTCACCCTCTAAAGTGTCTTTTAATTCATTCGAGTTATACCTGTCTCATTCGACATTTACCTCTTTCTCAGGTTAAAGCTCCTGAGCCACAACAAAGTGTGCTAAAATCTACTGCTCTCTCAGAAGTTTCTTCCCCTCAACGACAACCAACTCCCCTCAAACTTCATGATTTTTGGTCAACATCCTCATTTTGAATTTACATTCATCATTTGATCAAGGGTTGATCATGATTCATCAAGAAAACTCAAGATGTGCTCAAAAGTCAAACTTTCCAAATTAGGGTTTTCCAATGAAAAGTCAATTGAACTTTGACTGACCATAACTTCTTCATACTTTCTCAAAAATATTTCCACATCCTCTCATTTTGAAGGAAATTCAATTCTCTACAACTTCATGTCTCACAAGAAGGTTCAAAATATGCTTCATTTGGAAGGTATGGATCAAAACAGTACGGGTCCTTTTCAAAGTCAACAAAAAGTCAACTTTTTGTTTTGAAGTTTTATTGAGCATGGAAATTCCAATTGAGATGAAACCAAAGATGTTACTTAGAGCACACCTAGAGCTTTCTAAAAAGTCCAAGAACACTCAAGAATGTGGAAAATTGAGCAAAATACACCTTGCACAAGTTGGGCATTTTTGAAGAGGTGCACAAAGAGAAATACTTGTCAAAATCCAAAATTTTACAAATGGGCCTAGCTTTTCTTGGTTTAAACTTGTTCCTTATCTTATTTGGAACCTTCAAGCCCAATGCCACGAATTTTGTCTTTATTTTTCTATTTAATTTGGATTTTATTCATTTAAAAACAAATTAAATTAAAAAATAAGGTATAAAATCAAAATTAAATGCAAAGTTGATTTTTCTCTCATTCTTGAGATCCAAGCAACTCCTACAAGCTGGAAAATTTCGAAATTTGCATTGATTTGGCAAGAAATTGATTGAAATTGGATCAAAAAAGGAAGATTTGATTTTGTACAAAATCAAATAATTTTTGCATTGATTGATCAATATTTGTTCTTCAATTCAGCCCAAAATCCATCCATTATAAATATACAATGCATACAACATGAAAAAGAACAGAAAAATTGCCTCAAGAACCCTATTCCAAACTCAAAAAATCTGTGGGTTACAAGACACTTGCAGCCTTGTTTTTGCTTCAATTCAATCGATTCTAAGCCTGCCAATCGCTTCCTGGAGGTCCCTGGAACCATCCCAAATGTTCACAGATCAAGAATACATCCAGAATCACGATATCACAATCACGGTTTGCACACCTTTTTCTCAAATTCGATTCTGTACTTACACGCATTTTTAACATGATTCGATTGCATATCTGTGTTTAGGATGATATTTTGAAGCTATTTGAATCGTTCAATTGAGTTTTAAGTGCAGGAATACCATGATGCCATTGTTAGGGTTTGAGAGCTCGAAATAGGGTTTCTCAAAATAGGCAAAATTAGGAGAAACCAGTGCCACCATCATGCTCAGAGGACGATTTCGAATCGATCCATGCCCTCAAAGTTAATTTATATTACCTGTTTCTTGAGTTTTGATTTTGCAGAGATGTAGCTACGGAAATAATCCGTAGGTAAAGGCTATAGCAATGCCAGAAAACCGTAGCTAAAAGCCTGGTTGTTTTAAACGAAGAAGATGAAGTTTGGCGCGGTTTTCGTTTTAAATAAATTTCCAGAAAACTGTTTCGCTTATATTATTATTTTTTCATGTTACTAACACCAATGACAGGTAGTCTGGATGGTAGCGTGTTTTGCCCCTGAACTCAGGGTCAGGGGTTCGAACCCCAGCACCCCCAAACTTATTTTTTAATACTTTGCCATGTAACACTTTTTTCTATTTTTCTTTTAATATTTTTATCCTAATTTAATTAATCTTCAAATAATTTTCTCATGCATCTAAAAAACACCAAAAATATTTTCTTTTTTGCATTATTATCAGAAAATGTTTATTTAATTTTTAATATAAAAATTAATATTTTTGCATGCATATTTAATTTAATTTCTAATTAATCATTAATATGACTTTTAATTGTTTTTAAATTATCAAAACGATCCAGAAAATTACCAAAAAATTATCTTATCATATTAATGTCATTACTAATCAAAAACTTTTTTTCCTCATTCAAAAATCATGCTTTTTACTAACATTTTCTTCTTATGCAATTTTCTCGTAGTTCCGATTATGTATATGTTCACAGGTTGCAAAGTTTCGGACGATTTTTCTTGCTTTTCTTTTCAATTATGTAACTGCCTATGGGATGTAATAGTTTAATTAGGACTTTTATTTTCCGCACTCTTATTATGTAACTGCCCCAAAGCCATGTAATAGCGTAGGACATTTATCTTTCCGCACTTTACTTTCCGCAATTTACTTCTTGCACCCTATAAACTGCTAGTAATTAGGCGTGTATGACAAGATAAAATTGGACATAGATCACTCATAATGCCAAGATAACACATCTGAATTTGACACACTCTTTTCACACATGCACCCCTTAGGGTAATTCTCTCTCGTTGCCTTTACGAATTCAAATGGTCAAGTCCCTCGAACGTAGAGGTATTCTAGCACCGTTGCCTTCAAAACAAATCATCATAGTCCCTTCGATACAAAGATCATAGACCCACGATGTCGCCTACGAATACATGATCTTGAACCTCGATTGTCGCCTACAAAAAATGATGATAGTCCCTTCGAATGTGCTAGGATACTTCCTACAAGTTGCCTTCTATGACCACCCGATGTCCCTTCGAATGTCCCGCTTACATCCAACGAATAAGGTTACCTGCCACCTAATGGTATGGATAACGCTATTCTAAAGGAAAGTAAAAAACACGAAAACGACCATTCTGAGTAGGTAATAAGACTTTTAGTTGCTTGCTCTATCAAAATACTTTTTACACCTCACACTTTTGTCAAAGTTCAAACTCTTTTCAAAACAAAACATTTCCAAACACTTTGTATACATTCCTACATGAATCATTACAAAGTCAAAGCGAAATGTCTTTTTTCAAAACATTTTTGTCAAACACACAGAAAACACTTTTTTAAAGTGAGCTAGAAGCAACTAAGAGCCCGTAGATAACTACGGATGAAAAGGGGTGCTAATACCTTCCCTTTTCATAACCTTCTCCCTTACTCAGAAACTAACGAAGGTCTTTTCCTGTTCTTTTCACCTTCCCTTAATTGGATAAAAGAAAAGTCGGTGGCGACTCTTGTTATCCGCACATTTGCGATACAAAAATCTCAAAGTCAGTTCACCGTATTACAGTTCCTCAAACTGCTATCGAAACCATTCAGATTCAGGATTCTCCTGAGAAGGACAATGTTGTTGGCCCCTCTGGAGTAAAGGATGTTATCGTCGATATGGAAGTTAAAGATGTCGAGGCTGCTTTGGCAAGGCTGAATCAATTCATGAATTGGCATGCTACTACTTCAGATTCTGACCATTCTCAGATTCACAGGGACAAGCTAGGACCTGAGGCTGCCAAAATCCAGAAATTAAATGATCTCGTCCGTACTCATGCTTTCAATCATGACTTGCCTCATGCACTGCAAGAAGACTCAACTCTTGGGCCTGAACTCCTGGACGCCATTTCCGAGCTAAAAGGTCTTGAGATTTTTGAGTTTTCAAAGCTAATGATAGCAGCTTTCGAAAACATCCTTTCTCCTCTTCTGGCCAATGTCACTCAAACCAAGGAGACTGAACTATTGGTTGACACCAAACAAACAACAGTGAGGCAGAATGTGGAGATGGTGAGAAAAGCTACAACAACGGTTGCAGAAATAAAAACTCGCATCAATTAGAGGCTGCAAGAATAGAGCCCCAAAAGAAAAAGAGCTGCTGAAATACGCAGTCAAATTGCTGAACTAACGAAAGAGCCGGAGCTTGTCGAAAGGCAAGACAAAGAAATCGACCAGGCCAACACTTCCGATCAAAAAGAAATGCGCCTGCTGACCAAGGATGCTCTTATCGTCAGTAACGCCACGACAAAGGTCAAAGAAGAACTGCACACTCTCAAAGCCAAGGCTGATGAACTAAGAAATACTGTCGTTCGTCTTAGGAGTGATTTAGGCAATTTTCAAAGAAAATTTGGCAATTTCTGATTGATGTATAAATGTATTCGTTGTAGTTTTTATTTCTTGTAATTTGAACTTCTATTATTTATAAAACATCATCTTTTCTGGCATTCTATTATTTGCACAATTTATATTTTGTACAATTTCCATGCTGGCATTATTACTATGTTCCAGCTCAGTTCGACTCACAATCTCAAGTGGTCGAAATTGAAATTTCTTGAAGAATAGGCTTGTATTTCTTCAAGTATTTGCCATTTACTCTCAGAATGCGTCGATCTGAGGCTAATTCCTCCAATTCATATGCGTTATTGGAAAAAACTTGGATTATTTTAAACGGTCCTTCCCAATTTGGGGACCATTTACCTAGCACCCTATCATTTCTGTCCATAGGCAATATTACTTTCCAAACTAAATCATCAATCTGGAAAACTTTATCTTTTACCTTTTTATTATAAGCCTTAGCCATTTTATCTTTTTGCCTTCTCAAGGTATCAAGGGCTAACATTCTTTCTTCGTCCAAATCGACCAACTCATCAGTCATCATCTTCCAATAATCTTCAGACGGTATTTCATGTTGTCGTTGAATTCTCACTGATTGAACATGTATTTCTACTGGCAAAACAGCATCATGTCCATATGTCAGTCGAAATGGAGTTGTTCTAGTTGCCTCCTTGGGAGACGTTCGACAAGCCCACAGGGCTTGATCTAATGTTTGGTGCCACTTTCTGGGTTTCTTACCCACATGTTTTTTGATCAAGCCAATTATTACTTTGTTTGCAGCTTCGACTTGACCATTTGCTTGAGCATAATAGGGTGTAGAAGTTAGTAGTTTTATTCCAACTTCTTTTGCAAAATCTTGCATTTTTTGGCCTGTGAACACCGTACCTTGGTCGGTTGTGATGGTTTCTGGGACTCTAAACCGACACACGATATGATTCTGTATAAAATCAATCACAGCTTCCTGGTCGACATTTCTTAATGCTATGGCTTCGACCCACTTTGTGAAATAATCAATCCCAACTAGAATGTATCTTTGTTGTTTAGATGACGCTGGTTTTATCTCGCCAATTACGTCTAAGGCCCATCCTCTAAATGGCCAAGGCTTTACAATGGCATGTAATTCGCTTGCTGGCACGTGCTGGATGCCCCCCATGCATTTGGCATTCGTGGCATCCTCTGGCAAACTCAATACAGTCTTTCAACATTGAGGGCCAATATACGCCTGTTCGCATCAGTAACCATTTCATCTTATGCCCAGCTTGGTGCGCACCACATGCTCCACTATGCACACTCGACACAGCTACATATGCCTCACTTTCTCCTAGGCATTTAAGTAACACCCCTTCGACAGTTTTCTTAAATATCTCGTTTTCCATCAAGACAAAACTTAAAGCGCGATATTTTATTTTACGATCTGTCGAACCCGTTGGGGAATGCAAGTAATCGATCAGAGGTTTTCTCCAGTCACTATCTTGCCCATTATCAATTGCTAAAATTTCAAAATTTTCTGCATCTACGGCTCCTAATTTTATAATTGATAAATCTGAAGGAGATAATGAAGTGGCTCTAACCTTTTTCTTTACTTGAATACAATCTTCACTCTCATTCTTCTTGTATCCTGAAGCTTCTTGTGCTAAATCATTAGCTTCTTGATTCTCTCGTCGGGGTATGTGTCGAAGGCTTGCTTGTTCGAACCGTTTCAACAATCTTATGGCAATCACAAAGTACATGATCAAGTTTTCCTTAATGCATCTATATTCTTTTGACACTTATTTGATTACCAATTCAGAATCCCCCATAATTTCGACGTTTCTTGCCCCCAATTCTAGCAGTAGTTCAAGTCCAATAATGAGGGACTCGTATTCTGCTTCATTATTAGTGCAAATATCGTTGATAGTGTACTTGAACTCTGTTGGAATCCACTAGGAGAAATTATAACTCCACCAATTCCTGCACCATTTTTGTGACTGGACCCATCGAAGTACAACTTCCAAGGTACCAGATCAACAAAATTCTCTGGAATAGCCACCATAGAATGGTCGACTAAGAAATCTGCCACTATTTGCCCTTTCATAGCTTTTAGAGGCATATATGTTAGGGAGTACTCAGTTAATGCTAAAGCTCATTTACCAATTCGACTATGTAAAATCGGTTTAGACAACATATGCTTGATAATGTCGAAATGAGATGAAACATAAACGTCAACTGGCTTTATATATTATTTCAGGCATAGCTTTTCTATATCACCATACCTAGTTTCTAGACTATTTAACATATGACTAAGGTAATACACAGGACGTTCAACATGATTATCATCCTCTTGAACTAACATACTACCTATGGTCGACTCCGAGGCGGCTATATACAACCTCATAGGCCTATTTCTAAGTGGAGGCGCCAATATAGGAGGTTTTGTCAGATACACTTTTATTGCATCGAATGACTCTTGATGCTCGTCGTGCTAGATAAATTCTTCATTCTTCATTCGAAGTAGTGGTGAGGACGCCTTCATTTTGCAACTTAGGTTGGAAATGAATCTTCTCAGGAAATTGACTTTGCCCAACAATGACTGAAGTTCTTTTTTGGTCGATGGCGGTTTTACGTCCATGATGGCTTTGGTCTTGCTTTGATTAACTTCAATGCCTTTCTTATGCACAACAAAACCAATAAAATCTCCTTCCTGCACACAAAAAGCACACTTTAATGGATTCATTTTCAACCCATATTCGTACATCCTTTCGAAAGACTTTCGAAGGTGCTTTAGGTGCGTCGGTTTACTATTCGACTTAATTATAATATCGTCGATGTAAACTTGCATGAAATTTTCAATAAACTCATGGAACATAATATTCATTACCCTTTGGTACGTTGCTCCGGCATTCTTCAAGTCGAATGGCATAACTACCCACTCATACGTGCCTAATGCTCTAGGGCAACGAAATGCCGTCTTAAGCACATCATCATCTGCAATGAAAATTTGGTTATAACCAGCATAACCATCAAGCATACTTAAATATTCAAAGCCAACAGCAAAATCGACCAACATTTCAGCTACTAGCATAATATACTCATCTTTAGGAGTGGCAGCATTTAAATCTCTAAAATCAATGCACACTCTCAATTTTCCATTTTTCTTAATGACTGGCACAATATTGGCCAACCATTCGACATACCTTGCAGTTATGATGAACTTGCTTTGGAGGAGTCTTTCTACTTCCTCCTTGATCTTCGACATGACTGCAGGTGCAAACCGTCGAGGTGTTTCTTTTACTGGCTTCTTGCCAGCTTTGATTGGTAGCTTTAATTCGACCAAATCCCTGCTTAAACCAGGCATTTCATTATAATCCCAGGAAAACAATCTTTAAATTCTTTAAGTAAAAAAATTACCTCAGATCTGAGCTTTGGGTCGATATTGGCGCTGATATAAGTAGGTCTTTTGTCACCTTCTGCGCCAAGGTCGATTACTTCTAGAGGGTCTTGTGGCTGCATCTTTTCAGGCGCCATGTGATCCTTCTCGAAACCTAATGGTTCATCGTCGTATATGCAGTCCAGCCGCTGCTCGTCGACGCTCCTTTCTAGTGGTTCTGGCTCTACAGCCAGAATTTCCTCTGATGCTTGGAAGGTTAGCCACTTCTGTCGCCATCTTTGCTACTTTAGCTTCCATAGCCGAATTCATTCTATTTTCGGCGATATACGCCGAAATCCTTCGCAGAGCCTCTAGCTCAGGAATCATTCTCATAAGGATCTCCCCAGCCTATCGGCGCGGGTCCTTCTGCATAAGGGTCTTCTGGATATTCTACGTCCCATGTGAACCCATGGGTCTCATGCAGCTTTAGTGAAACGAATGCCTATTGTAAGTTGACATATGTATCTTATGCTGGATGGCAGGGAGCAATGTTGGCCAACTTCCTATCAAATTGGGTTTGGCCCACAGTATTAACATCCGTCATGAAATACCCTTGATCAGCTTCAATGTTTTCCACAATGCCGTCTTCGCGCCAGATAATTAAGCGCTCATGCATAGAAGAAGGTACAACACCAACTCCATGCAGCCATTCTCTGCCCAGAAGCAGATTGTAACTTGGTCGACCTTGGATGACCATAAATATTGTCGGCCTAGTAACCGAGCCGACAATAATATCCACCTGAATGACTCTCATGGTGGATTTTGTTCCTACTTCGTAGTCCGCCAAAACCACGTTGTGAGATCTTATGTCGGTGTCATGCTTACCGACTCTTTTCAAGATATGATGTGGCATTATATTTACTGTAGCGCCACAATCCACCAACACCTTGTTGATGGTCGTCTCCTCAACCTCTGCCCTGATCAGCAAGGGTTTCAGATGATTTCTCATTGCCATATCAGGCTTCTCAAAGAAAGCATCTTGGCTTTCGACAGAGCCATTATTCATCACGAAATAGCAGGTTGGCTTATGCAAAGCCATCTCAGCAGCATCGAGGTCACTAGTGTTATCCACCTATGTCGGTATGTTGTACTCCTCTGGGAGTATGGCAACCACCTTAACCAGAATGTCTAGACTTGCTTCAGAGTTAGAGGCAAAATCATCAGTTGCCTCATCAGAGCCATGGTCGACTGGCTTATTTACACACTCTTTGATCTGCTGGCTAACAGTAGGGTCGACCTTGGGATTGTACTGTCGAAGACTTTTGCCTTTGTTAACGACAGCTTATTTTGCAGCAGCGGCTTGTTTTTCAGCCTGCTTCTTCCTCTGGAAACGCCTCCACTGAGTTCGACTCATTGGATTCTTTCCCATATAGTTTTCGATATGTGGCTCTTCTTTTCAGAGCGCACTTCAAGACGATAGCTCATTGGAGCTTTCCCTTTGGCCTCTCTAATGACGCCAGCAGCATTGGATGGCCCAACAGCCATATTAGGTTTAAACCAAGTTCACTGGGGCGTAGTAGTCGACAAAACAAATGTTTTTGGCCTAATTTGGGAAGATTGCCTCTGCCTTGGATCCCTCTTATTCCATTGGACCCTTCCTCTTTCCAACTGCAACTTCTGGAAATTTTCAGCAGCAACCCTATCAGTCAGGGCGCTACATCTGGGGCACAAACCTACTTGAGCCCCTTTGTTCTTGCAGCGATACAAATAGCTTTGCAAATCGTCGTCATTCCTGGGGTAGACATCAGCTAAGTCGACATGAGGGATTTCGTCATAGCCCTCTTCTAACATAACATTGTCAGGCACTTCAGTAATTTCGACCATGTTGATGGCCACGGGTTCAGCATATAAAGCCTTTTCTTGCCTCAACGGGTCAGTGTCGATCTTTTGCTTTCTGGCAGCAAACTTCAAACGTCCTTCCCTTCCTAGAGAGCTTTCTGCACTAGATCCCTGAAAATAAAACATTGAGAGGTTGTGTGACCAAGATAATTGTGATATTTACAGAAACCTCTCTTGTGCCTTTGTTCTAATGGTGGCAATTTAGCATTTGGGGGAACTAAAATCTGACCATCTTTGACTAGCAAGTCAAAAATTTCCTCACACTTGCTAACATCAAAAGTGTATGTTTTTGCAGGAGTTCTAGAACTAGTGTCGACTGTGGGGCTTTTTCCTTTGGCAGGAAACAACACTTTGCATTCGTATGCTGGCCCAGATTTCAATTCAGCCAAGTCTACATCTGCCTCTGTCGGCAACATGTAGTCGACCTCATATATAGGGTCTGTGTTGTCGAAATCGACATAAGCTACTCTTTCTTTCTTAGATTTAGCCTTGGCATGCCTAACCTTCTCTATTCTAAGGCGTTCAAGGTGTCAAACCCTGTCAGCTAGTTGTGACATACTCTTAACAGAAGTTGAATCTATTTTCTTTCTAATAGAATAATCTAAACCTCCAGCGGCCATTTGAACAAGTTCATGTTCAGGCACTTGGGTAAAACACCTTGCTTTTAGGGATCTAAACCTATTCAAATAGTCATCTATTGTCTCAGCAAATTTTCTCTTAATACTTGACAATTTGACTAAACTAATCTTTGAATTCCCCTCATAAAACTATTCGTGAAACAACTTTTCCAACATCGACCACGCATCAATCGAATCAGGGGGCAAAGTAGTAAACCATGTGAAAGCTGCTTTGGTAAGGGATGAAGGGAAATGTTTCATCCTTAAACCTTCGTTGTTCGCCATATCTCCTGACTCATTCAGATATCTGGCAATATGTTCGACTGTCGATTCACCCGTTTCTCCTTCAAACTTGGTATACTTAGGTATTTTCCATCCTCTGGGGTTTTCAGTTTGTAGGATATACTCTGACAGTGGAGAAGAATACGTTGGCCTTGGCATGGTATTCATACCATTTCCGGCCATAATTCTCTCGACAATGTTAGTCAAATTGTTCTCAACAGCCAACTCATCCTGTCGAACCTGGTCAAGGACTTGATGAGCTTCTTGGTGTCTTTGCACTAAGACCCTAGGTTGGTTAATAGCAATGTTCCTTTGAGGCGTTGCAGCTTGACCTTGATACACAGTATCTTCTTCTACTGCCCCCATGTCTCCTTGGACATGTACAGGTTGTCGATTTGGATGGGCCTGTCGGCCAGCCGCTGGGGGTGCGCCTAAGAAGTTACAGAGGTGTGTTAATTGTGCTATCACCTGTCGATTTGTTTCAGTAGATTGCCTATTAGTATCGACAGATTCTTGCACTATAGGGTTAAACACATTTCCCATTTGGTTAGTTAACATATTAACCAACAAATGGTTGCTATCATCCATCTGTTGCCTTAATACTGCCACAGAAGTAGTATTCAGGTGTTGTGCAGGCATTTCCCTATTTTCCCCCACTACATGTCCTTGTAAAAGGGCGTTAGTGTTCTGCAAGTTGTCAGACACTACTGCTATACTAGGGGTCGACTGATATCCCGTCATTAAAGAATACGGCATTCTATAAGGGGGATTTGCTGCAGTACCAAATCTAGGAATTATTGTGTTTGGAATGGCACTCGTGGCCACCGCAGGCCCTGGACTCACCAGTGTGGTTTGGGGCATGTGAATTGATACTGAGGCAGTTGGCCCAAAAGCAGTTATGCTGCTACTTAAAGGGGGAAATGGCGCTACTTGTGACACAATTGTGTCGGTAACACCTAGCATTCTAGATGGAACCTCATCCACGTTCGACGCAGACGCGTGATTTGTCATCTTAATCGTACGTTTCTTAGTGGGTGGTGGTTTCTTATTCGCTGAATTCCCACTCCTAAGTTTCATGCACTTCTAAGACAAACTCTGATAAAACTCTAACACTTAGCACTAGGTCCCACCAGGTGTGCCAATTTGTTTACTGTGGAAAATGGTAAACAACCGTTGGTCCTCCCAGAGTCCTAAAACTTAGGGTTACTAGCGAGATCGACCAGTTGATCTCAAGACTCGTGCTAAGATTTCTGATTAATTACACCATTTCTGGAAATGAAATTATCCTTGGCCCAGAAACGATTCCTAGAGCCTAGGGAAATAATGCGACAGCTTTCCACACAAAAGGATCTTGACTATTGGTGACTTGTGACCAGCAGTTTACGTTAAGAGTATTTTGGTAACTAAGGCTAGTGGTGACTCGTGACCAACAAGTAAAATGCACAGAAGTAAAGTAAAAGCAATAAAAGCAGAATTAAACATAAACAAGGTTGTATTGAAATAAATGTTTGGTGATTCACGTACATTAAAGATTGCGTACTCTTTCTTCCTTTAGCGCAGAATTGAGCAGAGTTTTAGCAAGTAATTTGGGAGTACAAGTGAACACCCTTAATTCTAAGAATTCTAACTTATTTATAGTAATTTACAGAAATAACCGCTAAAAGCTATCAACGGCTGAGATTTGATTTTTGGAAGTAACTCCTGCCCACGTTTTAGCCTTTACTTGGAACTCCTATCCCACGAACTTCTGAAGTAACTACCCATGATCTAATTATTTGACTCTTTCCCGCTTCGTGTCTTCAAAGGAACTGCCTTCAATTTCTAAATAATTCTTTAATCAAAATTCCCTAAGTCCATGGTGAACCACTTCGATAGCGGCGTCATCTCGACTGATTCCCTCTTTGGAACTCGAATCTCTGTCGACTCTACTGTTAAGTAACATGTCAACACAATCAACTTTCCCTAACGCAGCTTTGCTTTTGTTCGACATGGCTTGGCCTTCTAAGCCAAAGTTCTAACTACACAAGCATTCCTTCTGGAACTCCTGACTTTAACTTTGTTAACCATCTCTAGAAACTACCTCTTTTCCAGCTGGTCCTTATACTTTAGGAACTTTTGCCTCTGAATCATGCCCTTAGTTCTCTTTACAAAATTCCAGGTAACAGTAATAAAATTAAAACTTGTTTTCTTTTTCTTTCGTAAACCAAAACACTTAATAATGGTTCAAACTCCTTTTTCAAAGGTAAAAGCAACCAACCAATGCAAACCTTTTTGCCTACGGGTTTTCGTTTTGTGTTTAAAACTCTTTTTCATAACTAAGAAACACATAACCCACCAAAACATATGAGTCGAACTACGGCGCTCTAACTTTCCTATTGCACGAGGGAATACGTAGGCATCTTGTCACGGGGCTCGATCGAGCAAACTTTGTAAATACTTCCTTCTTTTCCCCGTGTTTTCTTTATTTTATCTTCTTTCACATGCATTCTCCTTTAGCATACAAATATAGAAATTAAGCAGGAGATAGATATAAGCACGCCCATAAGATAGAAAATAGAAGTGGATACCGTAGAGTACTACGGGCGTGTGGGGTGCTAATACCTTCCCTTCACGTAATAGATTACCTTACCCTATCTCTCGGTCGCAAGACCGTGTCTTATCCCTTTCAGGTTTTCGCGATGTGTTCACCTTTCTCCTTTTGTGAGATAAAAAACATCCGATGAAGACTTCATTGATATAGTTATCGGATGATGTTCAGCCGGTTGTTTCAACAATGGAAGTATGACTCTGACTAAGGAGAAATACAACAACTTGATGATGTTTCTTGAGAAGAACACAACTTCAGTAAATATGGAAAAAGGAGGTAAACCTTATATTGCTAGCTTCAGTATTAGTGGTGGTGTTAGATGGATCTTAGACACAGGTGCAAATCATCACATATACAATAACCTTGATAGGTTCTTGAAACATGATAAAATTAATCATATTATGGTAAATCTTCCAAATGGAAACTCTATATCTACTTTTGTATGTGGAGATGTGAAAATATCCAAAGATTTTGTCATTCAAGGGGTTCTATATTTGCCATAATTTGAAGTTAACCTAATTTCTATTTCAAAAATATGTAGAGAACAAAATTACAGCCTAGTTTTTGAAACTGACAGATGTACTATACAGGCAAGGAGGGATTTGAAGAAGATTGGTTCATCTAGTGAGCTGGATGGGTTGTACTATTTGGAGCTGCAGAAGGATGGTTCTCATAGAACTAGCAGTGCATGATTTGTGTCAAGTATATTCACAAATAAGAAAAGTGAAGAAACAGCACCTGTTATTATATAGCATTTAAGATTAGGGCATCTATCACATGATAGAATGCAATGTATGAGCACCATGTATAGTTACATACCTAATAGCATTCATAAAGCTTGTGATGTGTGTCAACAAGCTAGACAAAAACGTTTTCCTTTTCCTATTAGTAACAATAATGCATGTAATCCTCTTGATATGATTCATATTGACATATGGGGTCCTTTTAATAAAGTTTCTGTACATGGCTTCAAATATTTTCTCACTATCTCAGATGATCATAGTAGGCATGTTTGGGTTGTAATTATGAGATCTAAGGCTAAAGCTAGTGAAAAGCTATCAGAGTTTGTCAATATGGTAGAAACTCAATTCAGTAAAAAGGTCGAGGTCATTAGAAGCGACAATGGAACTGAACTGATGATGCCGGAATTCTATGCTTCGAAAGGCATCATACATCAAAGAAGTTGTGTGTACATGCCTCAACAAAATGGGAGAGTTAAGAGGCGACATCAACACATACTTAATATTAGTCGTGCTCTTATGTTCCAGTCACAGTTGCCACAGAAGTTCGGGTCTTATGTTGTGAATCATGCAATATATCTCATAAATAGGATTCCTACAAATATACTAAACAACAAATCCTCCTTTGAAGTGATGTATGGAATAATGCCTGATTTAAGTTCATTGAGATTATTTGGGTGTTTGAACTATGATTCCACATTACCAACAAATAGGCACAAATTTGACTCAAGAGCAAGAAAGTGTGCTTTCTTGGGGTACAAGGCAGGTATGAAAGGCTTCATACTCTTAGATGTTAATACTCATGACATATTTGTGTCCAGAAATGTCAAATTCTTTGATATGGCTTTTCCTTTCTTTGATTTGTCTAACACACAAATACACACAGAAATTTACATAGACCAATCCAAAGTTGATAATGTCGCAAAAGAGTCAGCTCATATACTTGTACCTAATTCTGATCCTGAAGATCTACATGACTCAGAAGATGAATCTGTTGTTGATCATGTATCTTTAAATGATGAATCAATGCCCAATTATGTGTCCACACCCATTGCAATACCTAATGTCCCTTCCTCATCCACGAATGAAATTATTTACATACCTCATTCATCTCTTGAGTCCACTAGAAAATCTAGTAGAATGACACAACCACCTGTTCACTTAAAAGATTATGTTTGTGACTCTAACACTGTGTCTTGTCATTACCCCATTGAGAAGTATATGTCTCTCTCCAACCTTTCACCGAGTCATCAGGCATATATTATGTCGCTTTCATCTAAAACTGAGCCAAGTAACTATATGGCTTCTTCTAAAGACCCCAGGTGGACTCGTGCAATGCATTCAGAAATTGAGGCTTTGAACGACAATCATACTTGGGAATTCGTTGATCTTCATCGTGATGCTTCAACAATAGGATGTAAATGGGTTTACAAGATTAAGAGACATGCTGATGGAACAATAGAAAGATTCAAGGCACGGTTAGTGGCTCAAGGTTTCAACCAAACTGAAGGTTTGGATTACCTTGAAACTTTCTCTCTAGTTTCCAAGTTAACTACAATTCGTGTGATACTTTCCTTAACTGCCATTCATGGTTGGCATTTACACCAATTAGATGTCAATAACGCATTTCTACATGGTGATTTAAATGAAGTTGCTTACATGAGGATTCGTCAAGGTGTTACTGCTCCCAAATCTGGCCAAGTATGCAAGCTTACCAAGTGTCTATATGGCTTAAAGATAACCAGTAGACAATTGTTTGAAAAGCTCATTGCATTCCTTAAGGCACAAGGATTTAAACATGCTACTGTTGACCTACACTCTTAATAAAATCAAGTCCTACATCTTTTACTGCTCTGCTGGTGTATGTTGATGATATCATCCGTGATGGGACTTCCTTAGGTGTGTTTGCAGATTTGGAACAAGCTCTTCATCACACATTTCACATTAAAGATTTGGGGAATTTAAAATTTTTATTAGGGCTTGAAGTTGCTAGATCATCAAAAGGTATTACACTTTGCCAAAGGAAGTATTGCCTAGATCTACTTCAGGATGCTGGCCTAACTGGTTGTAAGCCAACGCCTACTCCCTTGGATGCCTCTATTCATCTTCACCAAGACACTGGTGCTTTACTTTCTGATATTACAACATATTAGAGACTTGTTGGGAGATTTATTTACCTTACTACAACTCGTCCAGACATTGCTTTTGCAACACATCAGTTGAGCCAGTTTATGAATGCTCCCACTGAAGCTCACTATCGTGTTGCTATACGTTTCCTACAATACCTGAAACACTCACTTGCGCGACGTATTCTTTTATCATCTTCATCTGACTTACAAACTCAAGGGTTTAGTGATGTTAACTGGGGTGGATGCATCGAAACCAGACATTCCATCTCAGGATACTGTTTCTTTATTGTTGCATCATTGGTGTCTTGGAAATCTAAGAAACAACCAATAGTTAGTTGCTCATCCATAGAAGCTAAATATCGAGCCTTGGCGTCTGCTACTCGTGAACGAAACATGTTGACATTGATTTTCATTTGGTTCCTGAGAAAATTTAAGCTGGTGTCATGTGTTTGCTTCCCGTTCGTTCTCATGATCAAGTTGCTGATGTATTCACAAAAGCGCTTAGTCCTCGTCCTTTCACCGATTGTTTAGGCAAGCTTGGCTTGGTGGACATTTACCAACCTCAAGCTTGTGATGGGGTATTAACAGATGAAAGGAAATAAGTTGTGACAGAACTTCTGGTGATGAACCAGAAATAGAACTTCTGGAGATGAACTAGAAACAAAAATTATGGAGATGAACTTCTAGAGAGTGAATTTCTGGAGATGAACTTCTAGAAATGAACTTCTGGAGATGAACTTCTGGAGAGTGACACTTTTATTATGTAGTTTCTCTTTTTCTGTTTTAGCAGTTAGAGTTAGTTACGATTTGTAACTATATATAAGACACTTGTAACAAACTTTAGACATTGAATGAATAACAATTCTATTACTCTCTTCTTCTTGCTTGCACGTTATTCACTCTCTCTTTCTCCTCTAATGGAGTTATTCAACTTCTTAGAAGATAGAGTGGCAGGTTAATGAGATGTTGGTTGTAGGTATCATTCGCAATAGTCAAAGTTCTTTCTCAAGTCTAGTGATCCTGGTAAAAAAGAAAAATGGATCAAGGAGGATGTGTGTTGATTACTATGCTTTGAACAAGGTACCTATTCGAGACAAATTTTCTAGTTCCTTCCATTCTCCCTCCATTGGATAAGTGCTAAGTATCTTGGAGTGAAAAAACTCGCCTCCAATTAATTAAAAGATTACAAGGAGTAGAATACCATACTTAAGTTTATATTTATTTTTCATTTGTGTTTAGAGATATTGAATGTAACAACTTGTGTTGCTGTATTTCTTCGCTCATTATGAGAAAAACCTCTTTATGTTGATCAATGTGAAGTTTTATAAAAATGAGTATTTTGTTTTAATATGGTATGATTTGGAGTAATGCATTTTAATATGTGAAATAATTGATGGAAAATTAAGATAAAATAACAGAACAATACGCATCGTATACAACAATTTCTACTTATAATTCCTCAATTTCATCACATCCCTATGAATCTACAACAATTTCTACTTATAATTCCTCAATTTCATCACATCCCTAGATCTATAACATTTTCAGATCGGAATTCCATGAAGCAACACAACAACAACAGATTCAACAACAACAACATATCCATGGTAGACTTTGGATCACGAAGTTCACACAAAAATCACATAGAAATACAAAAATAAAATCAAGAAAACATCAATCAATCCATTCATGAAAAACCTAAAGAGGGAAAAGAACCCTCACTACCCTCTCATGTTAATACCACCATTTAGAGAACCCATTCATCCCCTGTTAGGGACCGAATTGGACTAATTTTCATACATTTTTATTGGTCCTTCTAACCAAATTTTATTTAATTTCCATTCTTTTATTCACATAATTTATAAATATGCAATTATTCTTGTTTGTATTTTAATTAGAGTAGATATTTCACTTTAGTTGTTAGTTTTGTAGAAAATTAGAAGAAAAAGAGTTACTTGGATGCATGTGCAAGTGGAAGAAGCAACCAAGTCAAGACAAGATCAATACAAGAGTAAGGAAGGCCAATGAAAAGACAAAGGAGCATAAATTAACTCAGTTTGCACCGCGTCCACTTGTTGGTGTCGCGAACCCAATTCAGCTTAGTTCACGCTGTTAGCACAAAGTTTGTTTCTAATAATATATTAAATATTTTGATGATAACAAGCATAATAAATTTTGTATGAATGAATATGATACTTGTTTATTCCTAATATTATATTAAAAGTTTTAATGATAACAAGAAAAATAAATTTTGTATAATTGAATATGATACTCTCATGTGTACAATGTTTTATTCCAAAGGTGTTCTGACTCTAGTGCAAAAATGGAAAATATCATGCTGAGCAGAAGTTGTAGTTAGAAGTTCTAATAAGAAAAGAACTTCTGGAAAAAGCACGCTAAAAAGAACTGCTGAAAGAAACACGTTGTGGAAGTTTGAATAAGACAAAACATGTTGCTGATAGAAACACGCCTTAGAAGGTCTGAGCGAGAAGTTCTGGAAGACACGCTACCTAGAAAGCTTCTGAAGTAAATAGTAAAATACAACTTCTAATGGAAGCTATCAAAGCACAACCTCTGATAGAACCAAGCACGGCGCAGCTTCTGATAGAAGCAAGAACAGCGCAGCTTCTGATAGAAGCAAGAACAACGGAACTTCTGATAGAAAGAAGAACAACAAACTTCTGATAGAAGCAAGAACAACACAACTTCTGATAGAAGTAAACTCTGACAGAAGCAGGCAAATTAAACTTATATGGAAGCACCAATAGAAGTTCTGATGAGCAAATATCTAGAATATCTTTTGAATATGAACGTTATCTTCTAAAAGACAAAATCTGCAAACAGTATATTTGACCCACTGAGCGAAGAGAATTAATACTTGAGTGGTTCAACTTCCAAGAAATATTTAGCAAGCTATTTACGCCAAAGGCTAAACAAATCACTTGAAGATAAAAGCCAAGTAAAATCACGTGAAGGCTACAGTAGATTCATTATTACATTTTCCATTCTTCAAGACACGCTACAGGCAACGAGCAGAATCTAGAAGCATTATTTAAAGATTCATTTTCAAAGAAGAAAAATAACAATTCACAAGAACTCACATTGGCTGAACAAACAACATTATTTTTTCACAAGAACTTTCAACAACATCTTCTAGCAACCTACAAAAAGTCATTCTAAGTAAACTCATGCTGCCAAATAAAAAGTCAATTTTTGTAAAGTAGTTTACTATTCATTAAGCTTAATTTTTGTGTAAACTTCACTTAGTGAAGAATAGCTTTTCTAGAAGCAATTTTGTACACAGTCAATCAGAATCTAGCATTCTGATAGTTGTTCCTTGAGAAGACCAGTTTGGGTCAGAATTCTTGAGAGGGCTAGGACTAGTTGAGTCTTAGAGGTGTTAGTCACAACGGTGGTTGTGCGGTTTGTTCCTTGAGAAAGACCAGTTGGGTCAGTGTTCTTGAGAGGGCTAGGACTAGTGAATCTTAGAGGAAGTTAGTCACACCGGTTGGGTAGTGCAATCTGTAATCGTTGATTATAGTGGATTAAGTCCTCGTTGAGAGAGGATAAATCACCTTGGCGGGTGGACTGGAGTAGTTTGAGTGTCAAACGAACCAGGATAAAAATACTTGAGTATTTTATTTATTGTTTGGGTTAAAGAGTCAAAAAGTAAGAAAAACTTATTCAACCCCCCTTCTAAGTGTTTTTCCAAGCCTTCATGCGTCGCTTCCCTTGTTGGCGCCGTAAACTGTGGGTCATCAAAATTTATGTTTGAAATAATTAGAAGTGTCTTTGGGGTCAGATCTCTTCGGGGTAGCGTGAAAGTCTCTTTTTAGTCACTTTTTGGGTCAAGGTAAATATGTGGTTGCATGAAAGAGGTCACATCATTTGCAATCATGACATTAGAGTAAAGTAAACAAAGAGAGAAAAAGGGAATAAAGATTAATTGTTAAAAATTATTATTGATCATCAGATTTTTACCAAAAGAAAGAGAGAGAACATTGTGGGAGAAGAAGAAGAATTATTGATTTTCTTTGGATATCAACCATGGTGATGAGGAATTAAACTCCTATTTTGTCAATATTGAGGTAGTAACTATTCCAAATCCACTATGTAATTCTTGTAAACTCTTGTATGTGAACAATTTTATGTTGAATGTAGAGTAAAGCTTTTGTGATATATTGAATATGTTATGTTAAATTATTGTTGAAAAAGATAATTTAACTTATGTTCTTAAAGTATTTTGTCAAGTAAGATTTAGATTGTAGAAATAGATATAATTCTTGCTTTTCTTTTGTATCAATTACCAAGGATTGTTAGATTAATATTTTAGATGAAGAAATTGTCTAAAGGTTAATTTAATGAATATCACAATATCATTTAGACTTGAATGTTATTGAGAGGATAGTAGATTATGTTCAATATTCTTGAGTTCACATACTAGTTATAAGAAAATATATAGAAATGGAATAGTGAAACCCAATCTTAGCAAAGTCTTTTTAATTGATAAAAACCATATTTTTAGTGTTTTAATTTTATGTCAAAAGTGATCAATAAATTTCCAAACACAAACAAACCTTTTAATTTGTAAACTTAAAGCGATAGTAACTATAGAACGGCGGTAATATCACTCAATCTCTGTGGATACGATATAAAATATTTGTCGGATTCATCCCCTTACCTTAGTTTGGAAATTGGACTCCTTCAACAATGGTTGAATTCTGCTTGCCCTAGTTCTTCCATTCTCTTCTCTTCTCTGATTCTACGTGACAGTAATTCTCCTAATTGGTCTAACCCTTTCTGATTGTATTTTATTATTACTAATGTCCATAAAAATAATAAAATAAATAATTATAATAAAATATTAATAATGATAATAATATAAATACTAATAATTATTATTATTATTATAATATTAATACTAGCATTTTTCTTCAATTCCTAATATTATCAATATTTCCCTATAATTAAGTTAATTAACAACCTCTAATTGTTTTCACATAATCCTAATTATGCCACAATGATGTGTAAATTCTGCAAGTGCACGAAAATATCGAAGTAATATAAAAGATTGTCGAACCACAGAGACCAATGTCAACCTACTATAACCCATCGTTACTTTGTAAAGCTAGGGCTAATGAATAATTGGATTTTGGGGAAACTAAGAACTAAAACTGAAATAAATGCTTTGCAAATAATACTAAATCAAGATCGGGATATGATTTTCGCGTTCCTGAAGGACTTATAGAAAACAGGTACTAATTACGACTATAACTTAGTTCCGTAGAATATACCAACTTAAAGGCTCCGCCTCACGCTCTAGCGGTATTAACTAAAGCCATACTTCCTAATCCCAAAATTTTTCCTCGCCTGCCCGGTAACTAAGAAATATATTTTGAAAGCCAATAATATCCTAAACACTTTTGAAATTTAGAAAGCAAACTGTGATCGTGTTTGGTCGATTCTGGATGTATGGATGGCTTGTGAATGGCTGGAGTGCTTCAGAGGACATCAACGAACGTGATGGAATGCTTTGTTTCGCTTGAATTGATCTGAAACCCTGGCTGCAAGTTACTTGTATGGCACGGTTTTTTCAATCTTTTCTAGGGTTCATGGCTGTACGATTTTCGTCCTTTGATCATTTGAATGGCTTGTGTATTTATAGAGGATGGAAATTAGGTCAAGAGATGTGAAGAAAATATATGGCATTGATGAGAAAATATTTGATGTTTCAATCATTCAAGTTTGCATCAAAAGTTTCCAAATTTGTCTCAATCTTGTGCAATCAAGTCTTGAACGAAATTGGCCAGCTAACTGATCTTGATTGGACCTCAAGAATGACACATATCCAGCCTTGCATGAATTAATTTTATTTTTTACATATTATTTTAATTAAAATTGATTTAAGTGAATAAATTCCAAAATAAATTAAATAAAATGAAAGGAGGCGTGAAATTGGTCTTGTAGGTCATGGATAATCTTAAGAACAAGTTTGGATCACAAAAAATCAGGCCCATTTGAAATAAATTTGATTTTGCTAAGTATTTCTCTTCATGCACTTCTTCAAAAATGTCAAACTTGCACAACTTATATCTTGCTCAATTTTCAACATTTTGAAGTGTTCATAGACTTTTTATAAAGCTCAAGATGTCCTATAAATACTCTTTTTGGTTTCATCTTAATTGAAGCTTCCATGACCATATACACTTCTTTTCAAAAACATGAATTGTTGTTGACTTTTAGAAGGACCTATAATGTCTTGATCCATAACTCTCAAATGAAGCATTTTTGGCCAAAGCTTGTGAGACATGAAGTTGTAGAGAATTGGATTATATTCAAAATGAGATTTTGTGGAAAAATTTCTAATAAAGTATGTGAAATTTATGCATGGTCAAAGTTCTGTTGAATTTTTGTCCAAAAACCCTCATTTAGAAACTGAATTTTGATCAAATCTTGAGTTTTCTTGATGAATCATGATCAACCCCTGATCAAATGATGAATGTGACTTCAAAATATTGATGTTGACCGAAAATGATGAAGTTTGACTGTATGTTGACCACAATTGACTTTTTGTCAAATACAACTTATTTTTAACCATCTAAGCAATTGATTGAGCAAACTTGAGTTGTGAGGCTTGAAACTTGACATGATGATACCCTGAGACATATGAGGAGGTATGATGATCACTTTAGGAATTAAAACTTGTCTTTGACTTGAGAGAATCAAAACCCTGGTTTTGTGGGTTGATTGCTTAGGAGAGAGTTCATTTGGTAAACCTTTGAGAAATTCTTGAGTATGGAGATGTGGATTGACTTGGGAAATAGGAGGGGAAATTTTGGGGTATAAACAAGAAATTGCGAGTAACAGAACAAAACACATAAGAAATAAAACAAATATATGCACAAATGAGGGTTAACCCCTTTTTTTTCTTTTTTGGAAACAAAGAAAAGCTTGGTAATCCCCAGCAGATTAGTCATTTTTCTGTTTGCAGTGAAAAGTGAAGAACGAGGGAATCGAATCGGAATTCGAATCTCTAGATTAAAATGATTTACTCTTTGATTTCTTTGTTTAAAAGATGTCGCGAGCACCAAACTTTATTGTTTCCAAACAAGAAAGGAAAGGAAAAGGGAAAATCTGAAATACCCTAAAATTGATATGCAATGCGATTAGTGTGAGTTAAATGCAACGCATGGGGGAGTGACTTGGGTAAGAGGGTTGGATATATAAAGGGAAGGTATTAGCACCCTATATATCTATAGTATTCTATATGAACCTTTTGTGCGTTTGTTATATTTGCTATGCTATTTTGGAAAAAATTCTCCTTTGGGATTTAAGAAGGGTAGGTTAGGTAGAAGCCTAAGTTTATTTATTATGATTATACTCGCAAATATCATTGGATCCTCTGCATACATATCCCCTAGAGGGAATCAGAGCATCTATAGCTCGGATCTAAGGGAACTAAGGTTTGTTTGGTTTTAGGGAGAAATAAGTATGCTCGCCAAGGGTGAGACCTTGTGCCTACGTATTCTCAAAAGGAGGTTGAGAAAGTCAGAGCAATCGTAGTTCCCACTTATGTGCTAGTGGAAGCTGTCATACCCCAAAATTTTCCCTCCTACTTCTCAAGACAATTCACAACTCCATACTCAAGGATTTCACAAGGGTTGACCAGACAAACCCTCTTCTAAGCAGTCCACCCAAACTAGGGTTTTGCTACTCTCAAGACAAGATGGATTTCCACTGCTCTAAGTGGTCATCAAACCTCATCATATGCTTCAAGGGATCACCAGGTCAAGTTTCAAGCCTTACAAGTCAAATTTGCTCATCCAATTGCTCAGATGGTTGAAGATCAGTTGTGTTGGACAAAAAGTCAACTATGGTCAACATACAGCCAAACTTCATAGTTTTTGGTCAACATCAATATTTTGAAGTAATGTTCATCATTTGATCAAGGGTTGATCATGATTCCTCAAGAAAAGTCAAGATTTGCTCAAAAGTCAAAGATTGTAAATTAAAAGTCAACAGAACTTTGACCAGGCATAACTTCCACATACTTTATCAGAAATTTTTCCACTAAATCTCATTTTGAAGGGAATTCAATTCTCTACAACTGCATGTCTCACAATCTTTGGCCAAAAATGCTTCCTTTGGAAGTTATGGATCAAAACATTACAGGTCCTTTTAAAAGTCAACAAAAAGTCATCTTTTTGAAAAGAAGTGTCCATGAGCTTGGAAACTTCAATGAAGAGGAAACTAAAAGGAGTGCTTAGAGGACACCTTGAGCTTTCTAAAAAGTCTAAGAACACCCAAAAGTATTGACAATTGAGCAAGATACAAATTGTACAAGTTGAGTATTTTTTAGGAGGTGCATGAAGAGAAATACTTGAGAAAACCAAATTTTCTCTGAATGGGCCTAACTTTTCTTGGTTCAAGCTTGTTTCTTATCTGAATTAGAACCTCCAAGTCCAAAGCTACGTTTTTTATCTTTTATTTTTATTTATTTTGGATTTTTATTCATTTAAAACCAATTTAATTAAAATAAAAGATGAAAAATCAAAATATTAAGTGCATGATTGATTTTCTCTCATTCTTGAGGTCCAAGCAAGCCCAAATAGCTGGTAAAGTCGCGGAAAGCATGATTGGCATGAAGATTGACACGTTTTTGGAAATATTGTATTTGATTCTTCAATCAAATATTTTCCAATCAAAGTAAGATATTTTGACATAACTCTGGACTTAATTCCTTCCTCTATATATACATAACAGATTCATTACACTCAAGGACGAAGCCCTAGCCTCAGACAGCAGCCCTAAAGTTCCAAAATTTTCATACAAACTTGAAATTTCGTGTTCCAATTTCCAGTCACATTCAACCAGTTCTATGCATTGATTCTTGTTCCTGAGGTATAGTAGGGTAAGAATGGATCATTATCCATGGCCAAATGTCCTTGGATCGTACCATACATGAACTCCGTTTGCATCATGTTTTTGATTTTCGTATTTTGCATTTTATTAGGTTTTAATTGAAACTAATCATTCTAACATGTTCGTGAGATGTTATAGAGCAGATCTAGGCCATCATTTACAAGGTTTGATGTCCAAATCGCGTTACACCATTGTTAGGGCATAACCTTGTTGGTGCTTTGTATCTCTGTTTTCAGGCACTTTCAGACCAAACCGACACCACCATTGGGTTCGCAAGGGTCGATTTAGAGGGGGTAACCATGATATCTTGCTTTGAATTTGACTATTTTGCAGGTTCCACGTTTGGAGACAGCCGGAGAAGACAACCAGAGCTCTGCTCCGGCGTCTCTGATTTCTCTTGACTCAGAAGAGAACTTCTGACCCTATACGTGGCATGCTCTTATTCGCTCGTTCCAACATCTGGGTCCCACGCGTGTGTTGTTTAAAAAAATTCAAAAGAAGTAGAAACATGTCAACGCTTCTGATCTAGGGCTTGTGTTTCCAGAACAATTAAGCCTTCTGGCTCAGTTGGTAGCGCGCGCGTAGATAGCCAGAGCTTCTGGGGTTCAATCCCCAACGCCTACCCTTTTTGCCCCTTGTTTTTTCTAACATACGTCTGATCTATGCAGGTAGCGTACACAACCTCCAAAAGTTCTAGAAAATAGATTTCCAAAAGCTTTGGAGGGAACTTCCGTCCAAGCCTCCAGAAGTTCTGGAAAACAGATTTCCAGAAGCTTTGGAAGGAACTTCCGTACAGGTTCCAGAAGGAAGGAACTTCCGTGCCATCCTCCAGAAGTTCGGGAAAATAGGTTTCCAGAAGTTCTAGAGGGAACTTCCGTGCTGCCTTCAGAAGTTCTGGAAAACAGGTTTCTAGAAGTTCTGGAAGGGACTTCCATCAGAAGTTCTGAGACGAACTTAGTCAGAAGTTCTGACCAAAAAATCATTTTTTTAATTTCTTTTAATTTTATTTTAATTAGTTTTCCTTGCAAAAATAACTTCATTATTTTCAAAAATCACAAAAAAAAAACATTTTAATTTCAGAATTAGGTTAATTAAGCATTAAATAATTTATTTTTTCTTTCATGAATTAATTTATTTTTCATAATTAATTAATAATTAACTTAGAACTAGGTTTTTTTATGCATTAAAATCAATACAAAAAATATCAAAAAATATTTTTCCTTTGCAATTAGGGTTTAGATATTTTCTTTCTATCATTAGACATTTTTCTGCAATTTATTTCTTTTATTTTGTATTTAAATTCTAGAAATTGATGTATAGGTCGCAAGGATGTTTTTGTAATAGTGTAGGATTTTATTTTTTGCCTTTACTTTCCGCACCCCTATTATGTATCCAAAGCCATGTAATAGCGTAGGACCTTTACTTTCCTCACTTTACATTTCCGCAATTTACAATCCGCACATATTAACTATTAGTAATTAAGCGTGTATGGCAAGATTAATTAAATCAATATATATCACTAATAATCAAGATAAAATATCTGAACATAACCCACTTTTCACACATGCACCCACCTTAGAGTATCCTCTCTCGTTGCCTTTCAAATATATGGTCATGTCCCTCGAACATAGGGATATCTTAGCTAAGATGCTTACTGTGACACCCCAAATAATTCGATAATTAAATAATTATAATTTTTAATTATTAATTTAATTTAGAATATAATTTATTAATATATTGGATTTATTTGGATTAATTATGGAATTAATTGAGGTGTGTTGAGTAAAGTGAGGGTGTGAGGAGTAAAAGACTCTACTCACATTATTGAATTTATTTTATTTATGTTAAGAGGAATAAAAGGAATAAAATAAGGAAAGAAGGAAAATAGAGTCATTTTGGAGAAAGCAAGAATACGTGAAGTTGAGAAAAGGAGAAAGAAGGAAGAGGACCTAGAAGTGTCAGAATTCGAAGAACCCACAAGGTAAGGGGTGGTTTCGATTGATTAATTTATATTATAGGTTTTGATGTTGATACTATAGATCATAGCATGTTAGGAAATCCCAGTTTAGGAATTCCTAGGTTTCTATGGGTGTATCCCTAGTGGTGTCAGATTGTGTCAGATTGTAGAAATCCATTGATTTGTATGATGTAAGATTAATAATGATGGATAAAACATGTTATATGATGTGTTATTGGTGTTGAATGATTGATTTTATGGTGTCGGAATGTGTGGGCACGTTTTGGAATGAGTAAGAAAATGGTTTTGGGAACTATTGCTGTCAAAATGGAATTTTGGGTCTGAGTCGTGGGAACCGGTTCCCTGGGAGAACCCGGTTCCGCTTTTTAAATGGTGAAAAGTGGCATTTTGAACTCGTGAACCGTTCTGTGGGAGGAACCGGTTCCACGTTAATTTTCCGTAAAATGAGATTTTACTGGGAACCGGTTCACCGAGGAACCGGTTCCCATACATTTTCCAGGCGCTGTTTTTCGAATGGGAACCGGTTACTCCTGTGGAGGAACCGGTTCCACCGAAACTTTGAAAATTTTCCAAACTTTAAAATTCATAACTTTCAAACCGTAAGTCCGTTTTGAGCGCCGTTTTGGACGTTGTTTCTTAAATTTAATGCTCTATCTTATAAAATGAAAATATTTTCTAAAAGTTGAAATTATTTTGAAAAAGAGGCGAATTTCGAAACGAATAATTATTGACTGACGCACTTTGAGGTGTATGTAACAGTGAAACTGTGGTGATGGGTATATTGATACTGAGTGAATGTAAAGCGTGTTATGCTGTTGTTATTTGTATGCATGATGGTTGGAATATCATGTTTTTGAGTTTGGATTCGGTTTATGATAAATTGGTGTATTTCATGATGGTATTTGATATCATGTGTTTTGTTGGTGTTGTATATACCTGATAGCTGTTGATCTTGGTTGTTGTTGTTGTGATGTATATACCGGTGATAGTCTTACCAATTGAAGGGTAAGTGTTTGGCATATTTATGCTTTGTGGTGAATTATTTCATGATAGGTGATGATATCATGTTGTGGTTGATGAGGGTTTATGATGTCTGATGTGGTCATAACCTGTGTTGAATGTTGCATGCTAGTGATGTGCGTGCATATGCATTGTTTTGGTGAAGTTAATTCCCATTTGCGGAATTTGACTTGGATTGCCGATAACCGATACCCGAGTGAGGATGGGTGGTTAGGCTGGATTCGTGTCCGGGTGTATATGGACGAATCGATGGTTACTGTATCCGGTTGAGGATGGATCAGTATTGGGTGACTTGGTCACGTGTTGGTACCACATGCATTTGAGTCTGCATTGTATTTGCATGGAATCGTAACATGTTAGGATGTCTTCCAGTGTTACTATTCTCCGATTGATGATTGTTGTGCATGATGATTATATGGTTGTGATTGTGTATTGAAACTGAAGTTATGATGAAATGGGTGGATTAATATGCTTGAAAAATATTGTTAATTGAGAAGCTTATAATATGCTTTGATTATGAGAAGTCTCACCCTTACTTTACAATTTCAGATTAAAGTTAGCAGTTGAGGAGTTGGTGAGGATGGCTCTAGAGCTTCTCATTTAAGTCTGCGTGTCAGTGTCATGCTCTGATTAGATTGTAACACTGGGGAACGTTAGTAGAGGAATTAGATAGTTGTCTAATTGATTCTTTAATTTGTTGGGAATAATAATGATTGGATTTATTCCGTTTTGGTGATGATATTTTCCGCTGTGTAAGACATGGTCTTAGTTTGACTAAACTATTTAAAAATTTGATCCTCAGTGTAGCATGGCTACTGTTTAATAGAAGTTGATTTTATTTATTAATTGTGACATCCCTCATTTTCTGTGTTAACTCTGATTAAAGCTGATTTAGATATTAATTTGATTAATATATTCGGGGTATTTAGATGGGGTGTTACAATAGTGGTATTAGAGCATAGTCGGTCATTGTGACCAGTGTCTTAATGTCATTACTCCTTTTGTATACGACATGTGTGTGAAACACTGTCGGTACTGCTTGTTTTTCCTGGCTACCTGGTTGCAGGAGTGGTCTAGAAGCGAGTGAGGGAGAAATTTTTCTTCTCTGAGATGTTCTGGTGTGAAGAATTGGATCGATGTGCTATTGGTTACATGAGTGCAAATGTTGGTTAGACTGCGTAGTTTTCCCAAATTCGGAGGGATTACGAATTCGAGAATTCAGTATGATGGTCAGATAAGGTTCTCTTAAGTGGTAACAATTAAGTACTTGTGTTGTTCGCATCACTAGGAGTGGAGGACGATGTTATGGATAATGATGTTCCATTTGGGGTGTGAGTTCTGATGTTTCCCTGGGAATAATAGCGAATCATCGTCTGAGCAAGGTGTTGGATTAGCTTGAGGTTATCCTTGGGTTGAATGTTTGAAGTTAAACCAAGTGATATGAATCGTTTTGATGAGTCGATGCATATTCTTGGCCTAGAAGATATTTGGTAATTAAGAAGGATGACTTTGAGAAGATGAAGCTGGTGTGGTGGGAATGTTGCAACACTTTCGGTTGATTGTGGAGCTGTCTGTGTGAGTTACTTCTTTGTGTTCTTGAAAAGATTGATTGTGTCAGTGTCAATGGTTGATATAAAGTATGCAATGGCGTGAATTAATTATTGGAGTTGTAACTTGACACAATTAATCATGGGGAATGATGTGTGTTGCGGTATGTTGAAGTTAGGATCTCAAATTTTGTATTCTATGATGTTTTGGGATTTCTCACTCCCACAAGGTGGAAATCAACTACCTATTGCAGGGAATTGATTTCCTGAAGCTGACAGCATTTCTTCCGAAAACTTGTAAAATTCATAACTTGAGTTTTGGATGTCTGATTTAAGTTCCGTTTGAAGCGTTGGAAAGATAATGTGATGAACTTTGTTTTAAAAATGGTCCCAGCACCTGGAAGTAATTTATTTATCATGTAGTGATGTTTGAGGAGAATCGGAGTTGTTGTTGATGTCGTTCTTGGTACGATGCTTGTTTCTATGACACCATACAAGATGTCAACTTTTGAGTTAGGAAAATCGAAGAAGCTATTGGAAGATACGCCGAGAAATAGATTTGTAAAACCAAGTGTATTGTTTGGGGAGCTCTAATTTCCTTAGTCAAGGAAAAAGAAAGTAGCACGAATTGCGTGTGGATTTCTGATAACTGATGAAAGTGGTGATTGAGACTAAATATCTATTTCAAATTATTGGTGATTTGATGGATCAACTGGTTGGAAAGTATGTCTTCACTAAAGTCGAATTGAGGTCAACTTACCCTCGTGGTCAGGTTACGGATGAAGAATAGTTAGAGAGAAGCTTCTAGAACTCGGTATAGGTATGTTGAATGTTGTGAGGTGAATTCCAACTTCGAAAGGGAGTAGAATTTTGTTAAGTTTTCATGGTGTATATTACGGTATGAGGATGTGAGTTTTCTTTATCATGTTATATCAAGTGACGGTAATGCGGTAGACCCATCTGAGGCTGACGTAGTGTTGTAGTGGGAAAGTCCAAAAATTTGTTGCAGGTATTGGAAGATTTTATGGACATAACCAGTAACAGTCGCAGTTTATTCGAGACGAGGTCAAGAATGATATATTCTTAATGAATGAGATGTTGGTATTAGTAAGAATGCGAAAGTATTAGAGATGCAACTTATGTCGATTGAGGATGAATAAGTGACGTTAGCTTCTGAGGAAAAGATAAGTGATGTTAGAGGAAAAATAAATTTGATAGGAAGTGCAATCATGTTTAAGATGTCAAAAATATTGACATGTGTTAAGAAAATGTTGGAAGTTTCTTTTACCGATCATATGATGAGATGTATTACCGAGATTGCATTTGAAATAAGATTCAGACTGAACATATATGGGTCCTAGATGTTATGAGATTTAAAGGGAGACTAAGAGTTGTGAATGTCGTTAAAGTTCTCCGCATGGATAAGGACGTCAAATGGGAACAAAATGAGTTATGGTGTATTTGGTATGTTAGCATCTCATGAGGGGGAAAATACTTAACAATCGTGTGATGCTAAGTGAGTGTGAAGAAGATTATGTAAATTGTTTGATCGATGGTATCTCATCGTCGATATCAGATGAGAAATAAGTGTGGAAGAAGTTGTGAACCCTAAAAGAAGATGATTGGACCATGGTGCTTGGGTGACTTCGAGCACGAGTTCTAAAGGAACGCTATTATAGTTTGGTACGGTGGTTTATACTCCATTGTGATTGCTGGCTATCTATTGACAAATTGAGGAACTGGTCACCCTTAATCTCTTGTTGATAGTAGACGGGATCGTGTTGGGTTGAATAGACTCATCTTGCAGGCTTGATAGTGTGTGAAGCGGTTGACGTTCTATTGAGAGGATAGTAGTTCATCAGTTCAGTTCGCATGAACTAAGAGGAAAAGGGCTATGAAAAAGACTTGGAAATTATCTAGCAGGTCGGAGACTTGAGTGGGTATGCGAGTTGAAGCCGCAGATTGGAAGGTTTAGAATGTAAAAAGGTGGACAATGATTTTCTGGTAGATACTAAAGAGAGTCTAGAGATAAATATGAAACTTGTAGAGTTGGTAGTTGATGAGAATCAAATGAAGATAATGACTTAAGGTAAATAATCAGAGTCGCGTAGCGAAAGCGTAATGTGATGCACTTTGTTATGCGAGTACGATTTTTGGAAGTCACAAATTAAACGTTAGTAGGTGTGGAGTTTATGAAACTATTAGAAATTTCAAAATATAATTGTTAGGTGAAGGGTTCTATGTCTTATTGGTGTTACATCCATTATAATAGATGTATTAATTTGCAAGCTCGATCGTTGGAACGTAGCCTCGTGGTACTGGCATTGTGTATAAATGTCGGGGACATTGCGGTTATGTGGAGGTTCTTATAATTGTGTTGCAGTGTAATGAAGTGATAAATCATGTATTCTAGAGTGAAGGGGGTAAGAAGTGAGATGAGCTGATGCATTCTTAACCCGATAGCAATGGATCGTGTGGGATTATAATGGTTGAATAAGAAGGATATTTGTTAGTGATATTGGAAATGATGTCAAACATGACGTGATAGTTGGAAGGAAGGATTTCAAGAGCTGAATAGGAGGTTGACTAGTGCTCCGATCTTAATTTTGCCGAATCCGACTAAGTATTTTGTTGTGTACTGTGACGCATCATTAATGGGATTAGGTGGTGTGTTGATGCAAGATAAGCAGGTTGTGGCTTATGCTTCACGACAATTGAAAGTGCATGAAAGGAGTTATCCGACTCATGATTTAGAGTTGGCAGCTGTTGTATTTGTTTTGAAGTTGGGGAGGCATTATTTATATGGTTCTCGGTTTGAGGTATTAGTGATCATAAGAGCCTGAAGTATCTCTTTGATCAGAAAGAGTTGAAACAGTTGCGAGGCAAAGAGATCGCATTGGTAAGAGTGGCTTGGGGAGGACCAGCAAATGGAAATGTCACTTGGGAACTGGAGAGTCAGATGAAGGACTCGTATCCCGAGATGTTCGTCTAAGGTATGTTTTCGAGGACGAAAACTCTTTTAGTTGGGGAGAGTTGTGACACCCCAAATAATTCGATAATTAAATAATTATGATTTTTAATTATTAATTTAATTTAGAATATAATTTATTAATATATTGGATTTATTTGGATTAATTATGGAATTAATTGAGGTGTGTTGAGTAAAGTGAGGGTGTGAGGAGTAAAAGACTCTACTCACATTATTGAATTTATTTTATTTATGTTAAGAGGAATAAAAGGAATAAAATAAGGAAAGAAGGAAAATAGAGTCATTTTGGAGAAAGCAAGAATACGTGAAGTTGAGAAGAGGAGAAAGAAGGAAGAGGACCTAGAAGTGTCATAATTCGAAGAACCCACAAGGTAAGGGGTGATTTCGATTGATTAATTTATATTATAGGTTTTGATGTTGATACTATAGATCATAGCATGTTAGGAAATCCCAGTTTAGGAATTCCTAGGTTTCTATGGGTGTATCCCTATTGGTGTCAGATTGTGTCAGATTGTAGAAATCCATTGATTTGTATGATGTAAGATTAATAATGATGGATAAAACATGTTATATGATGTGTTATTGGTGTTGAATGATTGATTTTATGGTGTCGGAATGTGTGGGCACGTTTTGGAATGAGTAAGAAAATGGTTTTGGGAACTATTGCTGTCAAAATGGAATTTTGGGTCTGAGTGGGAACCGTTCCCTGGGAGAACCCGGTTCCATTTTAAAATGGTGAAAAGTGGCATTTTGAACTCGGAACCGTTCTCGTGGGAGGAACCGGTTCCACGTTAATTTTCCGTAAAATGAGATTTTACTCGGAACCGTTCCTCACCGAGGAACCGGTTCCCATACATTTTCCAGGGCTTTTTTCGAATGTGGAACCTTACTCCTGTGGAGGAACCGGTTCCATAAAACTTTGAAAATTTTCCAAACTTTAAAAATTCATAACTTTCAAACCGTAAGTCCGTTTTGAGCGCCGTTTTGGAAGTTGTTTCTTAAATTTAATGCTCTATCTTATAAAATGAAAAGATTTTCTAAAAGTTGAAATTATATTGAAAAAGAGGCGAATTTCGAAACGAATAATTATTGACTGACGCACTTTGAGGTGTATGTAACAGTGAAACTGTGGTGATGGGTATATTGATACTGAGTGAATGTAAAGCGTGTTATGCTGTTGTTATTTGTATGCATGATGGTTGGAATATCATGTTTTTGAGTTTGGATTCGGTTTATGATAAATTGGTGTATTTCATGATGGTATTTGATATCATGTGTTTTGTTGGTGTTGTATATACCTGATAGCTGTTGATCTTGGTTGTTGTTGTTGTGATGTATATACCGGTGATAGTCTTACCAATTGAAGGGTAAGTGTTTGGCATATTTATGCTTTGTGGTGAATTATTTCATGATAGGTGATGATATCATGTTGTGGTTGATGAGGGTTTATGATGTCTGATGTGGTCATAACCTGTGTTGAATGTTGCATGCTAGTGATGTGCGTGCATATGCATTGTTTTGGTGAAGTTAATTCCCATTGTGCGGAATTTGACTTGGATTGCCGATAACCGATACCCGAGTGAGGATGGGTGGTTAGGCTGGATTCGTGTCCGGGTGTATATGGACGAATCGATGGTTACTGTATACGGTTGAGGATGGATCAGTATTGGGTGACTTGGTCACGTGTTGGTACCACATGCATTTGAGTCTGCATTGTATTTGCATGGAATCGTAACATGTTAGGATGTCTTCCAGTGTTACTATTCTCCGATTGATGATTGTTGTGCATGATGATTATATGGTTGTGATTGTGTATTGAATCTGAAGTTATGATGAAATGGGTGGATTAATATGCTTGAAAAATATTGTTAATTGAGAAGCTTATAATATGCTTTAATTATGAGAAGTCTCACCCTTACTTTACAATTTCAGATTAAAGTTAGCAGCTGAGGAGTTGGTGAGGATGGCTCTAGAGCTTCTCATTTAAGTCTGCGTGTCAGTGTCATGCTCTGATTAGATTGTAACACTGGGGAACGTTAGTAGAGGAATTAGATAGTTGTCTAATTGATTCTTTAATTTGTTGGGAATAATAATGATTGGATTTATTCCGTTTTGGTGATGATATTTTCCGTTGTGTAAGACATGGTCTTAGTTTGACTAAACTATTTGAAAATTTGATCCTCAGTGTAGCATGGCTACTGTTTAATTGAAGTTGATTTTATTTATTAATTGTGACATCCCTCATTTTCCGTGTTAACTCTGATTAAAGTTGATTTAGATATTAATTTGATTAATATATTCGGGGTATTTAGATGGGGTGTTACACTTACAAACATATCATCATAGTCCCTTCGATACAAAGATCGTAGTCCCTCGATGACCCTCGATGTTGCCTACGAATATATGATCTCGTCCCTCGATTGTTGCCTACGAAAAGTGATGATCGTCCCTACGAATATGCTAGGGTATCCCTACAAGTTGCCTTCTATGACCATCCGATGTCCCTTCGAATATCCCTTTACATCCAACGAATAAGATTACCTACCAACTAATGGTATGGATAACCTTGTTCTAAGGGAAAGTAAAATAACACAGAAACGACCGTTCTGAGTGGGTAAAATAAGTCTTTTTTGCTTGCTCAATACAAATGCTCTTTAAACCTCACACTTTCTCAAAAATATTTTTCAAATACTTTGTATACATTCCAGCGTGAATCATTACAAAGTCTTTCCAAAAATAAAACATTTCCAAACACTTCGTATACATTTCAACGAGAATCATTACAAAGTCAAAGTGAAATGCCTTTTCAAAACATTTTCAAACACACACACAGAAAGCAATTTGTAAAGTGAGAAAAAGAAATTAAGATCCCGTAGATAACTACGGATGGAAAGGGTGCTAACACCTTCCCTTTTCATAACTGCCTCCCGTACTCAGAATCTAACAAAGGTCTTTTCCTATTCTTTTCGCCTTCCCTTAATTGGATAAAAGAAAAGTCGGTGGCGACTCTTGCTATCCGCAACATTTGCGATAAAACGCAAAACCAACAAGTTAGTTCTCCCACCGTGTTACAGAAGCAAAAATTTTAAGATACAACAACAAGTGTCATCTTAATGAAAAATGTATCTCATTTTTTTCGTCACATACATTTTTGAAAATTTGATTGTTTAAATCTTTAATTGTAAGCATTGGATGTTTTTCTTGAGTGTACAAGCGTTACCACTTACAAGTTAACAAAGATGTTTGAAAAAAGGTGAATATTTCATTATAAGTATTGGTCGTTTTGCTTGAGTGTATAAGTGTTGCCACTTACAGTTAAGAAAGATGTTTTGTCTTAAAAAGTGTTTGTTTTGAAAAATGCTTGATTTGTATGTGATGTTATAGATGAGACACTTCTTCCATAGAGATGATTCATGTCTTATCTCTAAGAAGAATTATTTTGTTAGTGATTAGGGGAATAAAAAGCATGTGGGTCCTTGTATTGTAAGCCCAAGAGGAGGCTATCCGAGGGACATCGAGGGTCCTTGTATTGTGAGCCCAAGAGGTGGCTTTCCGAGGGACATCGAGGGTCCTTATATTGGGATCCAAAGAGAAGGTTATAGGGTATGGTTGGCTTGGCTTTAAGAGTGATTTTACTAGGAAACCATACTCTTAGGGTTTTATCCTAGAGAATGTGATTCTTTGTATTGGAAGCCGACTAGGAGCCTGTTAGAGATTTCAAGATCTCTTTCTTGTATGAGGCTCAAGAGAAGGCGAAACTCAACGAGGGAGTTCTTTTGTACGAAGCCCAAGAGGAGTCTAACTCAATGAGGGAGATATTTTGTATGAAGCCCAAGAGGAGGCTAACTCAATGGAAGAGTTCTTTTGTATGAAGCCAAAGAGAAGGCTAACTCAACAAGTGAGTTCTTTTATACGAATCCCAAGAGGAGGCTAACTCAACAAGTGAGTTCCTTTGTACAAAGCCCAAGAGGAGGCTATGGGGAACCTAGTTGTTATACTAGTTGTAATGACATAAATAAACATGAACAAGTATATGAACAAGTATATATATGACAAAGTGTGTGTGTGCATTCATAGGATTTTATGAAGAAAATATATAAACAAGTGTTTAAAAACAAGCAATTAAAGCTAGTGTATTTGGATTTATACAATGGAGTGTGAAAGCAATATATAAACAAGTGTTTAAAATAAGAGGATAAGCTAGTATACTTGGATATATACAAAGGAGTGGGACTTACACCTTAAGGGAGGCCCACTGGAATAAGAGCAGTTTCACCGAAAATAATGCTCCTCTTAATACCAGTGGAATTGATGTATAAACAAGCGGAACAAAACTAGCAAACGATACTAGTTTATACTTGAATATATGCACACAAAAAGTTGAATATGTACAAGGAGATTGAATATGTACACAAAAGGGTGGATATGTACAAGGAAACTAAGTATGTACATAGGGGGTTGGGACTTACACCGTAAGGGAGACCCATAATCAATTTGATTTTGAGTTCGAAAGATTTTCGAGGAAAAAACCAAGTTCGGTTTGTATTTTCAAAGATTAATCGAATCAATCATGGAAAAGAGGTGTGTAAGTTAATTACAACATTTTTGAAAGTTTTGAAAAGTGAAAATTATTCACAAGAGGTTTTAAAAAAGATTAGGTTGAAAAATCAAGAAGAAAACATTTTTGAAAGTACTTAAAATACTTTAAAACGTCTATTTTTAACCTAATAAAAAATATATCAAGAGAAAATCATTTTTGGCATTTTTTGACATAATCATAAAATAAATATATTAAATGACAAGTGTGCAAAAAATCATCTCAAAATGAGAAGTTTTGATTGATTTTTGAAAATATTGAAGTTTGTTGAAAAAATTAAAAAAAAAACAAGTGTTAAAAAATAAGCTTTGGTCTGGATGAGTGTTGAACTCATGACCTTTGCTTGGAAGTTTTCTAAAGGTTAACCACTAGGACACACGCGTGGCTTGTTAAAACAAGGCTTTGAATTGATTATATTTGAAAATAAGTTCGCAAAATGGTTTTAAAATAGTTGAAATTTGGAAGAAAAGTGAAAATAATGGAAAAAAAGGTCTCATGGGGGTTCGAACCCCTGACCTTAGGCATGGCAAGACATGAGAAGCGCGCATTCTACCACTGGGGTGGCTATACATCCGTTAATTAAAACACGAAGATGTGTATATATTATAAAATGTGAATTTGAAAAAATGGACACCTGGAGCCATCAGCTTCATCTTCTTCCTCAAGACAAACTTCCATGTCCAATTCGAATGGAAGGTGTTTGAATCAAGGGTTTGGATCACTTTTATATGATATATGGAAGGTGTTTGAATGATTAAAAGAGGAAACACACGAGTGGATTTCAAGTTTGCAAGTTAAGGCTCAAAACTTGCACAAATGGAGTTTTTGTGAGGAAATAGACTTTTGGCTTATTTTGTGATGGTTTGAAGTTTAAAACAACTTCTATGATGTTTAGAAGAGGTTTGAATGACACCTTTGGTTAGAACTTGCAAGAATTGGAAGTTGGAATTCTAACCTTTTTGAAAATGAGAAAACTTGCAATTTAAGAAAGAATGAGAAAACAAGTTTATGGTTGTTTTAGTGTGATTTTGAATGAAAACATGACCTCTATTTATAGGCCAAGAAGTTTGGCAAGCAAGGCAAGATAAGATTTGTGATTTTGCAACATGGAGCTTAAGGAATAAGAAAGGAATCTTTGCCATAAATGCACATGGTTAAATTTCTAAACCATGATTAATTCACTCAAGTGTTTCTATCCTTCTTTCAATCATTGACTTGAGATATTTTGAGATAAAACTTATCCCTAGGTGATGACAAGGCTTCTAGAAGCGAAAAAGATAGAATTTCGGCAAAATCACTTGAAAACTTGGTGAAAAATGACCTATAATTCAAGCTTATGGACCTATAAGTTCTAATTTCCAAACCCTAGCTCCACAAAATATTGTTTTATGTTCTTGAATATTTTGGAAAGCTTGGAACAAGATCTACAACTTTCTTTTTGGAAGTTTTTCTTGAATCAAAATGGATCTAGGTGAAAAATGGGCATGAAAATGATGAAAAAAGTGATAAAAACACTTGAAAATTTTTCTAAGTGTTTAGAAAAATCAAGTTTTGACTTTTTTCCACATTTTTGATTTTTGATGATCATGATGGATAATTTGAAATGCTTTGATGATTGGAAAAATTTGAATTTTAAAAGTTGACCAAAAAGTCAAAGTTTGACTGATCAGGACAGTTGCCTTTTTGTCAGAGATTCAGAATCTCTCTGATGATCAACCATGGTTTTGGATATGTTTTGAATTAAGAAATTAGGTCAATATTATTGTATTGGTGATCTTGAGATCAATATCCAAGCAATTAGGTCATTCGTTGAGCAAAAAGTCAATGATACACCATCTTCGATCAAAACCCTAATTTGGTCGATTCAAGATAAATCTTGAGGAAATGATTGAAATTTGAAGATCAACTATTGGTGATTGATGAATATAGATCATTAGTGGTGACTTGAGACTCAAACCCTAATTGATCACATCTTGAACAAATGAAAGTTTTGATTCAAAACCCTAATTTGGCTCAAAGAGCACACACAAGTTAACTTGTACTAAAATTTGTCACTAATGGAATGATGCATATGTGAATGATATGAGATGGTATCTTAGGTTAAAAATTGGGGTATGAAAATGCCCAAGGCTGAATATTTGATTGATTTTTGATTGAAAATAATATCCATGCGTCTCTTGCCATTTAATTGATATTTTATTTGATTTATTTTGAACTTAAATGAATAAAAATAATAAATAAATGAAATAAAAATCATGGTCATGAACCAATGAGATTAGAGGTCCTCTAACATGTTATATCCACGTTTATACTTCAAAAATTAAGCCCATTAACTCAAAGTCAAAATTGCTTAATTGACATTTCATGCATTTCTTCAAAATTTCCATTTTTGCTCAAGTCATAACTTGCTCAATTTTTATCATTTGGAAGTGTTCTTGGACTTTTTAGAAAGCTTAAGATGTCCTATAAATTCTAATTTTGGTTTCATCTTCATTGAAGCTTCCATAATAATGTACACGTTTTTGGAAAAAGATGACTATTTGTTGACTTTTAGAAGGACCTATAATGTATTGACCAAAAACTTTCAAATGAAGCATTTTTGGGCAAAGCTTGTGAAACACAAATTTGTAGAGGATTGAATTCTTTTTAAATTTTGGAAATCTTGGAACAAGATCTACAACTTTCATGCTGGAAGTTTTTTTTTAATCAAAATGGATCTAGGTGAAAAATGGCCATGGAAATGATGAAAAAGTGATAAAAACACTTGAAAATTTTTCTAAGTGTTTAGAAAATCATGTTTTGACTTTTTATTGACTTTTTTCCACATTTTTTATTTTTGATGATCATGATGGATAATTTGAAATGCTTTGATGATTGAAAAAAATTGAATTTCAAAAGTTGACCAAAAAGTCAAAGTTTGACTGATTTGGACAATTGACTTTTTGTTAGATGATTCATAATTTCTCTGATGATCATCCAAAGCTTTGGAGATGTTTTAAATCAAGAAATTAGGTCAAGATATTGCATTGGTGATCTTGAGATCAATCTCAAATAAATTAGGTCATTCATTGAGCAAAAAGTCAATGATACACCATCCTCGATCAAAACCCTAATTTGGTCGATTCAAGAGAGATCTTGAGGAAATGATTGGAATTTGAATATCAAATGTTGATGATTGATGAATATAGATAATTAGGGATGAGTGAAGACTCAAAACCTAATTGATCACATCTTGAACGAATGAAAGTTTTGATTTAAAACCCTAATTTGGCTCAAGGAGCACACACAAGCTAACTTGCTCTGAAATTTGTCAGTGATGCAATGATGCATATGTGAATGATATGATATGGTATCTTAGGTCAAAAATTGGGGTATGACAATGCCCAAGGCTGAATTTGATTGCTTTCTGATTGAAAATAATATCCATGCGTCTCTTGCCATTTAATTGATATTTTATTTGATTTATTTTGAATTTAAATGAATAAAAATAAAAAATAAATGAAATAAAAATCATGGACATGCACCAATGGGATTAGAGGTCCTTTAACATGTTATATCCACGTTCATACTTCAAAAATTAAGCCCATTAACTCAAAGTCAAAATTGCTCAATTGACATTTCACGCATTTCTTCAAAATTTCCATTTTTGCTCAAGTCATAACTTGCTCAATTTTTAACATTTGGAAGTGTTCTTGGACTTTTTAGAAAGCTTAAGATGTCCTTTGAATTCTCCTTTTGGTTTAATCTTCATTGAAGCTTCCATGATCATATATTATAGAAGGACCTATAATATATTGACCCATAACTTTCAAATGAAGCATTTTTGGGCAAAGCTTGTGAGATACAAAGTTGTAGAGGATTGAATTCCCTTTAAAATGAGCTTTTGTGGAAAAAAAATTGATGAAGTATGTGAAAGTTATGCTTGGTCAAAGTTTTGTTGACTTTCGCTTAAGAAACCCTAATTTAAATTTTTTTGACTTTTGATCACTCCTTGGATTTTCTTGATGAATCATGATCAACCCTTGAGCAAATGATGAATCTGACTTCAAAATCTTGATGTTGACCAAAAATAAAGACGTTTAACGGCATATTGACCACAGTTGACTTTTTGTCCAATACAACTGATTTTCAACCATCTGAGCAATTGACTAAGCAAACTTAGGCTATGAGGCTTGAAACTTGACATGATGATACCTTGAGACATATGAGGAGGCATGATGCTCACTTGAGCCATTAGAACTCATATTTGTCTTGAGAGAAGCAAAACCCTAGTTATGGGGTTATTGCTTAGGGGAGGGTTTGTCTGGTCAACCCTTGAGTAGTTCATGAGTATGGAGATGACTCTTGATCTTGAAAATAGGAGGACAAATTTTTGGGTATAACAGTCATGCATCAAAAAGAAAATTTTTGTTGGAGGTTAAAAATTTAAAATTTTGGGGAAATTCAATAACAACTGAAAATCACGTAAATAGAATGGACAACACATGCAATTGCTCGATAAAATACTTAAAACAGATAAATTCCTAAAAACATCAAATAAACTAGAAAGCAATAAATCAAACTAAAAACGATAAATGAAAGCGGTAAATTCCCTCCCCCACACTTAACCCAAATATTTTCCTCAATGTTTCGATGAAAGGTGGAAAGAGGAAAAATAGAACCTAAATGAATGGTATTGCGTGCTACAACGACCAATTTTTGCTATAATCCTTCCCTTGTTGATCATTTCTTTGTTGACCACTTCTACTCCGACATCTTGTACAACGAGATATCTAAATTTGCTTAAACTTCTCTTTCCTGAAGCCACTCATCATATTGCTCATTTTCGGAGGAAGTACCATAATCACCATCGGTGTCACCACCAACAGTGACATTCGTAGGAATGTCTGTGGGCACCAGCTCATTTTTGAGATGATCAACTATAGATTTTTTGCTTGGATATGTCCGAGACGTGACAAGCGAGCCATATCTTTATTTTCTACAAGTTCAAACAAAAAAAGGAAAACATTAAATTGAAAACTCGTGGGTTGCCTCCCACGCGGCACTTTGGTTAACGTCAATAGCTCGACGGCTCAGGAGTGCAAGCACTCTTGGTGGTTCTCTTGAGAATGAATCCTCGATCTAACTTTTAATAATCTTCGTTTTCCATGGCCACTTATCAAGCCATTTCACATATCCCTTGCATTTTCTTTTCTTTCTTCTGTGGGGTGGTTCATTCTTTTGAACTTGTGGTGGTTCAAGATCTATCCAAGGTATCATCTTTTCAATTTTACGCTTAGTTATTTCATCTACCATCTCAAATGTTAACCTTCCCTTCTTAATGCTAATGGTTTCCCTAGTTTCATGGTCCTTAAATTTTCTCTTTTTATGCAGGACCTCAGACGAAGGTGCATTTATGTGTATATTTTTCAATATCTCCCATGCTAATTGGATTGGGAGTCTACCTGAGCTTCCACAAAACTTTGAGGGAAAGGAATCGGTGGGGTATAGGGAGGAGGAAAAACAATAGGTGCTTCCTTCTCTACCTCTTCTACAACCCCCCTTTCAGATGATGTTGGTGGATTTTTCTTAATCTCCACTCTTTTCTCACCAGAACTCTCCTCAACCTCATTATTACTCTCTTCATCCTTATTATCACCCTCCTTAGGATTTTCAATTTGTTTTTTGCTACTAGTTGTTACAACATACACATTCTCCTTAGGGGAGGGTCCTAGAGGTGTTTGTGAAAGCAAGGAGATTTGGGCTTCTAATGTCTCGTTGTGAGTCACTAGGGACTCAATCGCATTGTTCAGCTGCCTAAGAGTTTCATTGTTGTCAAGAATTTGTTTTCTTACCTCTTCATTGTGGATAGTTTGTGTCTCTACAAAGTGCTCCATCATAGATTCTAGCCTAGAGTGAGTTAACGTCGCATCGAAATCCTCCATTGATGTTTCGAGGTTGAAATTATAGGATTTTTGTGGTTCCTCAAAGTGAGTTAGTGTCGCATTTTGTGTCTCCAAAAAGCGCTCCATCTTCATTGTTTCTAGTCTAGAGTGAGTTAGTGTCGCAGTCACATCCTCCATTAATGCGTTGAGAGTGGGATTCTAGTATTCTTGCGACTCCTCAAAATATTGGGCGTGTTGATTGTAGAGGAAATTTGGTTGATGATAACTTAGCGTCGCATTGTAATCCTCCAATAATGTTTCGAGATCAGATCTTTGGTATTCTTGTGACTCCTCAAAATGATGGGATTGGAAGTTGTAGAGGTAATTTGGGTGAGAGTTAGTTGGTGACGCATTGAATTTCTCCATAAGTATTTCGAGGTCGAACTTATGGGATTCTTGTGATTCCTCAAAATACTGAGAATGGGAGTTGTAGAAATAGTTTGGTTGATACATAATTATAGAAATAAGAGTGACTTAGTCTATACGGTGTAATAAGAGATTAACAATATTGACTGTTGGTCCCCGGCAACGGCGCCAAAAACTTTATGTGTAAATTCTGCAAGTGCACAGAAATATCGAAGTAATATAAAAGATTGTCGAACCACAAAGACCAATGTCAACCTACTGTAACCGATCGTTACTTTGTAAAGCCAAGGCTAATGAATAATTGGATTTTGGGGAAACTAAGAACTAAAACTGAAATAAATGAACTTTGCAAATAATACTAAATCGAGGCCGAGATATGATTTTAGTGTTCCTGAAGGACTTATAGAAAACAGGTACTAATTACGACTATAACTTAGTTTTGTAGAATATACCAGCTTAAAGGATCTGCCTCACGCTCTCGCGGTATTAATTAAAGTCATACTTCCTAATCCCAAAATTTTGCTCTCGCTCGCCTGGTAACTAAGAAATATATTTTGAAAGCCAATAATATCCTAAACGCATCTAAAGCGTTCTCGCTGTGATTAGATTTGTTGCCTAATTTCCACTATCTGGTTTGATCCCCACGCTCTCGTTGTGCCGGCTCTAACCTTAATTGATTTCTCACTCTCGTGACAAAATCGTTTTAAATAACCTCTCAATCTCGTGACAAGGCTATTTAAATTAGACTTGGAAATTAAAACCAAAACAGAATTTTAATCATAAGTTCGCACCTATTATTTTCTACCGAGTCTCGTTGGTAACGACGGTCCTCATATACCGGACTCAAAACTATTTAACTAAACATGGAATCAAGTGTAAACAAACTAAACATAATGTTTGCAATTAAGAATGTCATAGTAATTAAATTAAACTAACGAAATAATAAAAATAAGAAATGCGATAAAGAGGAACCTGTAAGAGCAGGAATAAATGAAACTAAAATTAACTTCTGAAACAAACTTCGTGTGCATCAACAGAAACTGAATTTAAAATATGCCATCTTGCTTGATAAATCAGATACAAAATTTAGATAAAAGAAAACACTACCTAAAACTAATGGTGTGGTAGTTCCTCGACGTGAGAAACTACCACTTTGACAAACGTAGTTTTCTGCCTAAAATATGACTATGAATAATGCTCTTGCAAAAATAGGAAAAAAGGAAAAGAGAAGCGTGTGAAAAAGTGAGGTTTAAAGCCCTATTTATAGAGTTGAGGTACGTGAGCGTTGAGGGATTTTCTCCTCTGGAATAACCTCCGTAGCTATCACTACGGACTGTTGAAGAAGGCGTGACGGTCGTCACGCGTTGCTTGGAGAGGAAGCCTTGCTTCCTGCTTTGTCGCGACCGTTAAGGCTTGCATGGCTAGGGTGTAACGGTCGTTACCCCTTGCTTGTTGAGGGAATCTCTCCCTGTAATGCGTAACGACCGTTACAGTTTGGCTTGAGGGGGCGTGACGACTTCGACACCTTGTTGGGCTGGTGAAGGAGCTTCCTGGGCTGGGCTTGCGCGTTGGTCCATTACTTTTTCTAACGCCTTGCTTCTCCCATACACCCCATTTTACTATCGCACCACATGTTTACCTATTTGCTCTTTTTTGTGGATTTTAAGTACGATTTGCTTGACTTTTCTTGACTTTCTTCGCACATGCCTTGTAAATATTAAATTCCTAAAAACATAGAAAATATCGGCATAATACGAATATAAAGCAACATAGTTAAATAAAATAAAGATATAATCTATGTAAATCAAGCCAAATATGTGATTCGTTTTCGTGCTATCACACAACAATTTAATTCAACAAATAAAGACTAAATATTTAATTGGGGCGTTACAAGCAACATCTTAAAGTTGTATTGGATGTTTTAAGAGAGAGAATTATTTTTTGCCAAATTGTCCAATTGTGAATTCTAGTTAAAAGAAGAGAGTTTTCTTGGCCAAATGATTTCTAGTGGGGAAATTGTTGTTGATTTGTCAAAAGTTGATGCTATGTTACAGTGGGAGACTCTGAAGTCTGCTACTAAGATTCAAAGCTTCTTTGGCTTAGCTAGTTATTATCGCATGTTTATATAAGACTTCTCAAAGTTAACATTGTCTTTGACTCAGTTGACTCGAAAAGGTCAAGCTTATGTGTGAGACATTGCATGTGAAGAATGTTTTCTTGAACTCAAGAAGAAGTTGACGTCTACTCCAATTTGATTCTACCAAATTTGGATGAACCTTTTGTTGTTCATTGTGATGCAGCAAAGATGGGTTTAGGCGGTGTGCTGATGCATAATGGTCCTGAGAGAAAAACAAGTTACAAAAGTCTATTATCATCATACACAATTTCAAATTTGATATTTCTTACTAGTACATTCGAGTTTTCAACAATCTTATACAAACTCGAGTATAAACTGAATTTCACTAGATAATTATGCGCATAAACTCTAAAATATTCTAAGAGTGCATGAAAAGTGATTTCGTTCATAGCTCAAGCCTGACTCCACTCAAATTACAAAATTTATATATATATATATATATATATATATATATATATATATATATATATATATATAGAGAGAGAGAGAGAGAGAGAGGAGGGATCGAATTACACCCGAAGAGTTACACCATGAGTTACACTCGCTCAAAAGCGTCACTTCGGATTAATATTTTTTAAAATCAACCGTTGGATTGAAACATATCATCATATAGATCATACCTATAAAATTTGAGATTAATCTATAATGATTTACAATGTCATTGAACTACATCAAAATTAACATTATATGAAAGTCCATTTTGACGTTAATCTTTGGATATCTTGATCGTATAGTAAATCATTATAGATAATTCTCAAACTTTATAAGTATGATCTATATGATGGTATGTTTCAACCCAACAGTTGATTTTAAAAAATATTAATCCAAAGTGACGTTTTTGAGCAAGTGTAACTCATGGTGTAACTCTTCGGGTGTAATTTGATCTCTCCTTATATATATATATATATATATATATATATATATATATATATATATATATATATATATATATATATATATATATATATATATATATATATAAACAAATGAAAATTATAACAAAAAATTTATTAAAAAAAAAAGCCCTAACACAAATTCAAAGCACATAAAATACTACATTGACCTGAACAACATTTCTAGTCCAACATTGTGAGAAGTTTTGTAGTTTGGTTGATATCATTACTCAAAGATCTTGTGAGGAAATATAGGTTACCCCATTTTGACCTATATGAGTTAGTAACTTGAGCTTTCCACCTATAAAGGAATGATCAGTTTTGAAGGTAGTACGTCTAAGTTGTACATGACCACAATATTTCACTTTATGTTCCACAACATATTTCGTGAATGAAGAAAGAGCCGCTTGTGTTCCTTCCCCTGCAAACGTTCAACTAAATTAAAATAAATCACCAACTAAATACAATGTTAACTGGATCATAATAGAACTTTTTTTTACCGTGTGTAACAAGTAACAAGTTTTCAGTAGGATATTTATTTGCAAGGTTTGTAATTGTTTGTTGATATCTAACTTTAGCTAGCGAAACTGATTCTTCCCATTTAGGTAACTGAGGTTTATATATAAAATCAAAAAAAACAAGATTTAATCAGTCTCAATAATAGTTAATTGCATGCATATTTATCTTTGAGAATCAAATTCAGATATACCTCTTTATATACCATTTCTGCATTATTATCCACACTCCCATTCGGAAACACGGCTTCAAGCTGTGGTATATCAAAACTAAAATTCCCATCTTTAGGAGCAATGTTGCGGCGGATATTTATTCTATTTAACATTTGACATATTCCATTCTCAATAGAGACCTACAATTATGAGAATGAAGAAAGAGATTAAAATGAATTTTATTAGATGACAATATAAAATTATTTAGAAATTAAGATTTAAAATTTAAAATTTTATTAAATGTCAGTGTACTACGTTTTAACTGATAAAACAAATAGATCAATTTTCCCTTAAGAACTGCAATTCAAAGGACACTAGTTTCTTACTAGTTTCATTCATATCACTTCATTCAAACACCTCATTTAAATAAAAAAATTAACTTATTCATCGTCAGTTATAAAATATCATATTACTAATATTATCACAACCAATTATGTCTATAGTTTTAAAAATAAGGGGTTAAAGTCTAATTCATCTCTGTCATATGCTATAATTTGAAAAATGTGTCTCAATAATCATAAGTACCGATTTTCTCAAATAACAAACATTTTCAAATAAAATATCTAAATCACTAACATTCTCATTTATTTAATAAAGTTACGATATAAGAGAAGTCATCACTCCTTTTTATTGGAAATATTATAAGTGTGGGTGTAGGAAAATAGTCCCATATTGATTGAATATCTGGTGATTAGAGCATTTATAATTGGGAGAACCCACTCACCTATTACCTTAAGATTTTAGGTGAATAAGTGTTGTGTCTCCCACAAATATGTGTTACTCAAAAAGAGAGTCTCAAAATTAAGAATGCAATAAAATAATATTTAAAATTTTAATAAATTGAATTCACAGATTTCTCTAAATAGTATCCTTAACATATGCCCTTAACATGTTAGTTTTTACATTTTTTATATACATAAATGCATGTGACGTATTTTTTGTGTATTTAAGAGTTGACATCATTCTCTTTGAGTGATGTATATAACCCAAAAAAACATATGCTAGAGAAAATAATATTTGCTCTTAAATACACGACGTGCGGGTCACGAGCATTGACATGATAACACTGTATGCAATAAACACATTGATGTATAAGTTAAATTAAGAGTGCATGCGTGGTAGCAGAAACACATTATATATATATATATATATATATATATATATATATATATATATATAGAGAGAGAGAGAGAGAGAGAGAGAGAGAGATGAAAGAAAATAAGTTGTGGCAGTTTTCTTTCATGTTAAAGATGAACCAGAAACAGAACTTCTGGAAATGAACCAGAAACAGAACTTTTGGAGATGAACTTCTGGAGAGTGACACTTTTATTATGTAGTTTTCTTTTTCTGTTTTGGCAGTTAGAGTTAGTTACGATTTGTAACTATATAGAAGACACTTGTAACAAGCTTTAGATATTGAATGAATAACAATTATGTTCCTCTCTTTCGCTTGCACGTTATTCACTCTCTCTTTCTCCTCTAATGGAGTTATTCAACTTCTTAGATGGTATCAGAGCAGGTTAAGCCTGTTCTGTTTCCGCTGCGATCGTTTATGAAGCTTATGCTTCAAGATCATTTGTGAGGCTTGTGCTTTAATCCTTGATTCGTTTTTTTTTTTGTTTTACACTATTTTGTGTGGATCGTTTATACGATTCTTTATTTCTTGATTCGTTGTTTCGTAGTCTTGCTTCGTGTTTCTTTGATTTTGCACTTCTGCAATGGCTGCAAGAAAGAATAACAACAATTAGATGCAGGATCAGCTTGATCCATATTATGTTCATCCGTACGAAAACTCTTCAACAGTTTGTGTTACACCAGCGCTATCTGGAGAAAACTATCATGCTTGGTCCATGAAGATGAGAAGAGCGTTGGCAATGAAGAAAAAATTTTAGTTTGTTGATGGAACGATTGATGTGCCTGATAGCAATGATCTCAACTATATTGCATGGCAAAGATGCAACAATCTTGTTCATACATGGATCATCAATTCAATAACACCTTCCATAGCACAAAGTGTGGTGTTCATTGATAATATTGTGGATGTGTGGAATGATCTTAGGGATCGGTTCATGAGAGGAGACAAGATTCTTGTTTCACAGTTATATCAAGAATTCTCGAATTTGAAACAAGGAAGCAAGAAAATTTATGATTACTTCACAGAATTGAGAAGTCTATGGGAGGAGCTTGATCAATATAGGCCAATGCCCAACTGCATGTGTCCTGTGACTTGTGCATGCCTTGCGATGCGAAATAGTAGAAGTTTTAGAGCTGAAGATCGTATAATTCAGTTCTTGATTGGCTTGAATGAAGAATTCCATGGAGTTGTTTCTCAAGTGCTTCTTATGGATCCATTACCTCAAATTAACAAAGTATTTTCTATGGTGTTGCAGCAAGAGAGAAAGATATGTGGGACTGGAAATGTTCTGTCTGGAAATAGCAGTGTTGAGGATGGAGCTGGTATGGTGAATGTTGTTAATAGCACGAAGCAATTTGGAAAGGGCAAAGGAAATAGCAGCATTGGGAGAGGAAATGGGGGTGATGGCAGAGGCAGAGGCAATTTCAAAGTCTACACGCACTGTGGCAAAAATGGGCATGTTGTAGAAAATTGTTATAAGAAGCATGAATATCCTCCTAATCTTGCTCGAGGTGGATCAGCATCAGCACACATCAATCAAGTTGAAGCAAATGGTGAGGTTGCAGCTGAACCTTCCAATGACAATGGAAGCATGACTCTAGCTAAAGAGCAATACAACAACTTGATGATGCTTCTTGAGAAGAACACAGCTTCAGTAAATATGGAAAAAGGAGGTAAACCTTATATTGCTAGCTTCAGTATTAGTGGTGGTGTTAGATGGATCTTAGACACATGTGCAACTCATCACATATGCAATAACCTTGATTGGTTCTTGAAACATGATAAAATTAATCATATTGTGGTAAATCTTCCAAATAGAAACTCTATATCTACTTCTGTATGTGGAGATGTGAAAATATCCAAAGATGATGTCGATGATGCCGAAATTCTATGCTTCGAAAGGCATCATACATCAAAGAAGTTGTGTGTACACGCCTCAATAAAATGGTAGAGTTGAGAGGCGACATCAGCACATACTTAATATCAGTCGTGCTCTTATGTTCCAGTCACAGTTGCCACAAAAGTTCTGGTCTTATGCTGTGATTCATGCAGTATATCTCATAAATAGGATTCCTACAAAAATACTAAACAACAAATCCTCCTTTGAAGTGATGTATGGAATAATGCCTGATTTAAGTTCATGGAGAGTATTTGGGTGTTTGAGCTATGCTTCCACATTACCAACAAATAGGCACAAATTCGACTCAAGCGCAAGAAAGTGTGCTTTCTTGGGGTACAAGGCAGATATGAAAGGCTTCATACTCTTAGATTTTAATACTCATGACATATTTGTGTCCAGAAATGTCAAATTCTTTTATATGACTTTTCCTTTCCTTGATTTGTCTAACCCACAAATACACACAGAAATTTACATAGACCAATCCAAATTTGATAATGTTGCAAAAGAGTCAGCTCATATACCTATACCTAATTTTGATCCTGAAGCTCTACATGACTCAGAAGATGAATTCGTAGTTGATCATGTATCTTTAGATGATGAATCCATGCCAAATTTTGTGTCCACACCTATTGCAATAACTAATGTCCATTCCTCATCCACAAATGAAATTATTGACATACCTCATTCATCTCTTGAGTCCACTAGAAAATCTAGTAGAATGACACAACCACCTGTTCATTTAAAAGATTATGTTTGTGACTCTAACACTGTGTCTTGCCATTACCACATTGAGAAGTATATGTCTCTCTCCAACCTTTCACCGAGTCATCAGGCATATATTATGTCTCTTTCATCTAAAACTGAGCCAAGTAACTATATGGCTGCTTCTAAAGACCCCAGGTGGACTCGTGCAATGCAGGCAAAAATTGAGGCTTTGAACGACAATCATACTTGGGAATTCGTTGATCATCCTCATGATACTTCAACAATAGGAAGTAAATGGGTTTACAAGATAGACATGCTTATGGAACAGTAGAAAGATTCAAGGCACAGTTAGTGGCTCAAGGTTTCAACCAAACTGAAGGTTTGGATTACCTTGAAACTTTTTCTCCAGTTGCCAAGTTAACTACAATTCGTGTGTTACTTGCCTTAGCTGTCATTCATGGTTGGCATTTACACCAATTAGATGTCAATAACGCATTTCTCCATGGTGATTGAAATGAAGTTGTTTACATGAGGATTCCTCAAGGTGTTACTACTCCCAAATCTGGCCAAGTATGCAAGCTTACCAAGTCTCTATATGGCTTAAAGCAGGCCAGTAGACAGTGGTTTGAAAAGCTCACTACATTCCTTAAGGCACAAGGATTTAAACATGTTACTGCTGACCATGCACTCTTTATAAAATCAAGTCCTACATCTTTTACTGCTCTGCTGGTGTATGTTGATGATATCATCCTTGCTGGGATTTCCTTAGGTGTGTTTGCTGATTTGAAACAAGCTCTGCATCACACATTTTACATCAAAGATTTGTGGAATTTAAAATTTTTCTTACGGCTTGAAGTTGCTAGATCATCAAAAGGTATTACACTTTTCCAAAGGAAGTATTGCCTATATCTACTTCAGGATGCTGGCCTAACTGGTTGTAAGCCATCTTCTACTCCCTTGGATGCCTATATTCGTCTTCACCAAGACACCAGTGCTTTACTTTCTGATATTACAGCATATCGGAGACTTGTTGGGAGATTGATTTACCTTACTACAACTCGTCCTAACATTGCCTTTGCTACACAGCAGTTGAGTCAGTTTATGAGTGCTCTCACTGAAGCTCACTATCGTGCTGATATACGTGTCCTACAATACCTGAAACACTCACCTGCGCGAGGTATTCTTTTACCATCTTCATCTGACTTACAAATTCTGGGGTTTAGTGATGTTGATTGGGGTGGATGCATCGAAATCAGACGTTCCATCTCAAGATATTGTTTCTTTATTGGTGCATCATTGGTGTCTTGGAAATCTAAGAAACAGCCAACAGTTAGTTGCTCATCCACAAAAGTTAAATATCAAGCCTTGGCGTCTGCTACTCGTGAACTTCAATAGATGTGTTTCCTGCTACACGATCTCCAACAGCATCCATCTCGTCTTCCCGTTTTGTATTGCGATAATCAAAGTGCTATTCAATTTCTTCAAATCCGGTGTTTCACGAGAAAACGAAACATCTTGACATTGATTGTCATTTGGTTCGTGAGAAAATTCAAGCTGGTGTCATGCGTTTATTTCTCGTTCGTTCTCATGATCAAGCTGCTGATGTGTTCACAAAAACGCTTAGTCCTCGTCCTTTCACTGATTGTTTAGGCAAGTTTGGCTTGGTGGACATTTACCAACCTCAAGCTTGTGAAGGGGTGTTAACAGATGAAAGAAAATAAGCTGTGACAGTTTTTTTTCATGTTAATGATGAACCAGAAATAGAACTTCTGGATATGAACTTCTGGAGATGAACTTCTAGAGAGTGACACTTTTATTATGTAGTTTTCTTTTTCTGTTTTGGCAGTTAGAGTTAGTTACGATTTGTAACTATATATAAGACACTTGTAATATATATATATATATATATATATATATATATATATATATATATATATATATATATATATATATATATATATATATATATATATATATATATATATATATATATCTAAGAAGTTGAATAACTCCATTAGAGGAGAAAGAGAGAGTGAATAACGTGCAAGCGAGAGGAACAAAATTGTATATAAAATCATGATTACTTTGATAATTAATTTAAAATGTTGATCATTTGAATATTTTATTTAAAAATTTTGGTTATTTGAAAAAAAAATGAGCATAAAAATTACAAAAGAATAACATATATGCCAAACGAGATTATAAGACAGAAAAGAATAATTATGTAATAAATGTATAATATATGAAAACAACCGATGTTATAGTTAACCGATTAAAAATCCGGTGAAAATAAAAGGAGAAAATACAATAGTAATATAATATTAATACACTTCACTAGTTCCTCTAAAAAAGTAACTTTACCTTTCTTTAACTTAGATTTTTTTAGTAGATTTCGTTTGCAAAACATTAAATTGTGATTAAAACTTAACAACAAGTAAAAAACGAAACAAATTCTAACCTTAACGTTTCCACTTCCACCAGCATCGGTAACGGTAGACAGAGCGATAACAATTTCTGCAGCAGTTTGGATGCAACGTAGAAAAGGTGAAACAAAGAGTCGATGAATCGGGAATCCGAGGCTCTTTCCGATACCTTGACCGGTTTGAAAGGCTAGTACCCGACCTGACTGAGACAGTGGCGGATCCCAGGGTCGTGTGGCTGTGGATATCCATGAGGGTTCGACGTTGTCAAGGCGTTCACTGTGCCTCATTACGATGACGTTTTGGTATGTAACTGGATGATGATGGTTTTTCACTATTTGGTTTTCTCTTGAATCCATTTTCGATGTGTGTAAATTCAGAAAGACTTATCGTTAGTTTAACATAAGCCAACTTTATGAAGGTTTATGTTTTTAAATGAGAGGTGGGTGACCACGATAAAAAGGTTGATTAAAGGTGTGTTTTTTGAATTTTTTTTTTTGAATAATCATATTTTTTAATTTTTTTAAAAAAATAACCATGTTTTTAAAATATTTACACAAATGATTATTTTTCAGGTTTTTTTACACTATGTCGTCACTGGGAGTGACGACTACCCTTAAAATAGGAGCAAGTCGCCACTGGGAAGGACGACATCCCTTAAATTAAGGATCAAGTCGCCACTTGGAGTGGCGACTTCCTCTTAAATTTATTTTTTTGCTTTTTATTTAATTTTATTTATACACTATATTATTTCTTTTTATTTAATTATTATTAATATTTAAATTATTTTCAAAATTACATGATTTAATTATTTTATTATTTTATTGTTGAATTAATAAAAAAAAAAGACACATATAATAAATTATTTATTTATTGGATAAACAACAAAAATGTACAATTTACAGTCAACGATATATTTTACATATTTGGGGGCCTTGGAGGCCTCTGGTACGACCCGCAAGGCGGAGGTCTAACTATTCGTGTAGATGGCTCACGAGGTGGTGGTAATACCTTAGTGGTACCCCTAGTCCTACACCGTCCCCTTATTTGTTCTTGTTGTGTTTACATCGACGTCCCTTCAATGCACTCTAGGTCTACAAAATCTGTCAGTCGACTTTAACCTCTAGAATTCCCGCTGTAGGATAGGCGGGTGCCCTCTACATCCTCAAAGCTTTGTCTTGGTGGGACAAAGTTGCTCCGCTTGCGCGCCGAAATGTGGTCTTTGGTAGTTGGAGGTTGAACCCGTTGGTTAAAAAAGGTTTGTTGTGGTGTGTTGAAGTATGGTTGATCATCTTCAAGTATGCCTGTGTCGGGGCTAAGTGATGATCTGGACGAGCCTGCCACACCGGGGTCTTGGTATTGGGGCTGGGTTGGTGGAATGTAGTGTTGGTATGTTTGGGGGTAGACATATGTTGGTATGGTTGAGGGGTGGACATGTGCTGGTATGGTTGGGGGGTGGACATGTGATGGTATGGTTTGGGGGTGGTCATGTGCTGGTATGGTTGGGGGTGTTGTTCTTGATAATATTGTGGTTGTTGTGGTGGTGGGTAATTTGGTGGTTGTGGTGGTGGTGGGTAATTTGGTGGTTGTTGTTCGTAATGTTGTTGTGTTGGTTGTGGTGGTGGGTAATTTGGTGGCTGGTGTTGTTCGAAATATGGTTGTTGCTGACGGGGGTCGTGCAAATAGAATGGGTCAGACACAATCATTTATGGATTGGTATTTGATTTTTACCAAGCCACATATTCTCGTGTCAGTTTCATTTCGTTGGGTGCAATCGGGAAGTCGAGGATATAATGGGCACGCTCTTTCCACATTCTACGGAACCCCGGGGCGTAAGCCTTCCAATTCTCTTAATACCACTGGTGGCTGACTTTTTTAAGATGCTAGGGATCCAAACACATCGGGGTACATGAGATTTCTTGATGCATTCCGAATTGTAATTTCACACGGTCACTGTGGTGCATCTCTACAGTGGTGAACCATATGATAGGCGTTTTTGCTGTCCAAACAGCTGCATCAGCAGGTTGGGTACATATTCCAATCCCAAATATGGTCTCCAAACAAACTGCAAAGGAAAAGATAAATAATATTATTTAGAGAGGATACTTTATAATAAAATTAAACTTAAAGTTCGACGAAGAATAGTTTAGTGGTAATACATCTTCTGCTCGTAGACGATCCAAGAGTTGACGATATAGGATTACATTGTTTTTTGGAGTTCCACTATAATCCATTCCAGTTGCACTGAACCTAAACACAAAAAATGATAAAAAAAAATATTATTTATCATATTTTAAGGAATAAATATGAACCTAAACACAAAAAAATAATAAATAATATTATTGAAAAACTTACTTAGTCGCGTAGGGGAAGAAGTAGACGTGCGGGTTCTTGGGGGATATCCTAAGTCTCCGAATGCCCAGCTTGTAGTAAAATGCACATCCGTAAATGTACATGTATCCTTTTCAAAGATTTTTACACAACGAAAAAGGTAAGCCAATACCGCGGAACCCCAACTATACTTCCCAATGTTATCTATGTCCCCAAGCAAAGACAAGTACATAAAGTTGATGCTATTTCCTGTGCCTTCGGGAAATAGCATGTTTCCAAATAATAACATAATATATATTCTTGTTTTTATTATTTTTTCTTGGTCATACGAATACTCGTTCAAAATAAGAGAGTCATAACAGAATTTAAGGGCCGATAATTTAATACCTTGGCCCCTACCTTTTGCACCTTCCGTTCCCTCGACGAGATATACACCTAACATTTACAGACAAAGGTCGTTAGGTTGCTGCACATCTCCATTCACTGGCTTACCATGAATTGAGAGACCCAACAACATGTACACATCTTCAAGTGTGACAATACATTCACCAGTTGGTAGATGAAATGTGTGAGTCTCTGGTCTCCAATGTTCACACAATGCTAGTATGAACTTTGTATCAATAAATGCATTTACGATATGCATCGCATTTCCGAAGCCGACACGCTAACCAAAGGAACAATCCATGGGTCGGGAGATTCCATAGGATGTGTACGCACCCTAAACTTTTTGACATCCTATAAAAATAATATAGACAATAATTAAAATAAACTATGAAAAACAAATGAATTAATATAAAATTAGAAGAAAAACTTACAAACATGGTGATGACTCCTGAATGATGGAAATGATGTGATAGTCCTTGGTATTTATATACTTTTCCACTCACCTAATTTCCACTCCTCATTGACACGACCCATGCATGCATTGGAGGAATTCGAGAGCAAGAAGTCGCCACTCAAAGATGGCGACATAGTGCAAACATGGAGTGTAGTCGCCACTCCAAGTGGCGACTTGCTTTAGTACTATAAATCTGTAAAATTCAGTCCTTGTAGTGGCATGCGTGACTGTTGACTTGAAGTGGCATGCATGCATAATTTATAGTTAGCACTATGTGTTATAGATATGCTAACTTGTATTGTCTTGTCAATGTCTCTTACATGCATGCATTCAATGGATAGTTTATTGAATTAAGAGTATATTTTATGTCTTGTATTGTCTTGTCAATTCGCTTACATTCATGCATTCAATGTCTCTTAGATGCATGCATTCAATGGATAGGTTAGTGGATCCTTTGGACAATAATATGATTTTGTGAAAATAAGAAAATTTAAAATTGTAATTAGTGTACTAAATTTAGTTGGTGTATATTAGTGTATTTAATATTACTGATTATTAGTGTAATTAGTGTTCTATAAAAATAAATTTAACTTTTAAGAAGGTATAATCCATCAGACTTGGGAAGGTGTGCGTGAGAGAGAGACATGCATGCGAGATTCTTCAAACATAGGGTTATAGATAGGCTAGTGTTAGAGGCATGCTATTGTCTTGTCAATATTTCTCATATGCATACAATATTGTGTTGTCTTGTGAGGGAATCTTGAAGTGGTATGCATGCATAATTTATAGCTAGCACTATGTGTTATAGATAGGCTAACTTGTATTGTCTTGTCAATGTCTCTTACATGCATGCATTCAATGGATAGTTTATTGAATTAAGAGTATATTTTATGTCTTGTATTGTCTTGTCAATTCCCTTACATGCATGCATTCAATGTCCCTTAGATGCATTCATTCAATGGATAGTTTAGTGGGTCCTTTGGATAATAATATGATTTTGTGAAAATAGGACAATTTAAAATTGTAATTAGTTGCAACTTCTGAAGAGGATTCTGTTGCAACTTCGAAGGAAGTCGGTTGCAACTTCGAAGGGAAGTCGGTTGCAACTCGAAGGAAGTCGGTTGCAACTTCTGAAGGGAAGTCAGAAGTTGTAACTTCTGAAGGGAAGAGGAAAGATTTTAAAGATAGAGGCACACGCGTCTTTTGATTGTGGAAGGAGTAAATAAAATTTTAGTTTATGTAGAGACAAAATCAATACTGTATGCATGCAATGAGAGATTCTTCAAACATAGTGGCATGCATAAGTTAAACCTATCACTATGTCTTATAGATTGGCAAAGTTGTATTGTCTTGTCAATGTCTCTTACATGCATTCAATGATATTTGACAATAGTGTACTAACTAGGCTAGTGTTAGAGGCATGGTATTGTCTTGTCAATATTTGTCAGACGCATGCAATAATGTGTTGTCATGTCTTGTTTCTGTTTGTTTTTTCATGCATCAAATGATCATGTTCTTGCTATTTATGCAACCAAGTTTCTTTGTAATTCATTCACACTACTACTCACATTCATTCACACTTCTACTCTCCAAAAATCAATCTTGAATACTCACATATCATGGCATCCTCAACACAATACAAAATCAATGCTCACACAAATGGTGAAATTTATGAATGTGATCAAGCCGGATTTCTATTTAGAAACACTGATTCCACTAGATTTTGTCTAAATAGAAAGGCTGATTTTTCGTATTTGAAAAAAAAATTGAGTCTAAACTTAGACAACCTGTAGCCCAAATTTTCTACCAACATCCCCATTTTACTGATAATAACTCAATCAACTTTTATCAGTCTTATATCCAAAATGATATTAAGGTACAAAACATGTTTCGTAACCACGAGTATTCTAGTTATGATTATATTGAGTTGTACATTGTGCTGGAACAATTCCAACCCTCCCAGGACATGCAGTCCCAGAACATGCAGTCGTAGGTTATTGATCCCGTTGCTGATGAAAAACAAGATCCAGAAAATCAAGTCGAAGAAGATGTGGTTGATGATGTAGAAGACGTGGTTGATGAGTTGGTTAACCGTGATTCTGAAGATGAAGAGCACATGCAAATACCTGAGGTGCAACGCTACTCACCACCTCCCCACTTCACAACCCTTACCTTGGGCGAGGATGAGCCTTCGTCATACATGTTCTACAACCCCTATATGAGGTCCGACGAGGAGTTAAAAATAAATGACAAGTTTCGTACGAAGGAAGATTGTATGCTAGCAATAAAAAATTGGCACTTATCAAACTGTGTTGATTTCAAAGCTGATCGGTCAAATCTAGACAGGTACGTCATTTTATGCAAAAACCCTGAGTGTGGTTACAGGCTAATGACATCATTTAAGAAAAAACATAATTCCTGGGTAATAGGGTCCATTAGTCAACCCCACACTTGTGTTAACACAAACATGGCGCAAGATCATAGCAAACTTAGCCATGATATGATATGTCACAACATATTACCGCTCGTAGAAGCTGACCCGTCACTTAAGGTCAAGACAATTATCTCCCATTGTGTTTCTGTGTTCAAATATAGACCGTCTTACAGAAAGGCTTGGCTAGCAAAAACCAAGGCTATTGAAGTGGTCTACGGTAACTGGGAGGAATCATACAAACAACTTTCGCGATACTTGGCTGCACTAAAATTATATTCACCTGGGACCGTTGTTATAATGGAGACCTTGCTGGCACAATCCCCGGACGGAACCCTCTCGAAGGTAATGGAATATTCCATAGACTTTTCTGGGCGTTTTCTCCTTGCATCATCGAATTTTCTTTTTGTAAACCGATTATTCATATTGACGGAACTTGGTTGTACGACAAATACAAGGGGACGTTACTGATGGCGGTTGCACAAGATGGAAATAATAACATTTTCCCCATAGCCTTTGCACTGGTGGAAGGGGATGCAACTGCTACTTGGAGTTTCTTTCTAAAAAATCTTCGAACTTATGTGGCTCCACAGCCTGGACTCTGTTTGGTTTCTGACAGGCACGCTTTCCATTATAAGTGCATACAACAATCCAGAAAATGGTTGGCACGACCCCCCATCTACGCATCTCTACTACATTAGGCATATTGCTCAAAAAAATTTGTGGGAGATCAAAGATAAATTTTTGAAGATCAAGCTCATGGACGCGGGGTATGCATTAAACCAACCAGGATTCCACTACTACCGCCATGAAATATTTGAGTCAAATCCAAATGCAGGGAGGTGGATTGATAATCTTGACAGAGAGAAGTGGACTAGATCTTATGACAATGGGGTGAGGTGGGGCCACATGACAACAAATCTTATGGAATCAATGAGCAACATCTTTAAGAGCCTGCGAAACCTGCCTATAACCGCTATGGTGAACGCAACATATTTTCGGATGGCAACATTATTTGCAACAAGAGGTAAACGTTGGAATGCAGTGTTACAGACACAACAGGTGTACAACGATATGTGCATGAAATTTTGCAAAGGAATCGCCAAAGCCGCCACCCAAGTTACGAATCCGACCGCCATGGCCACACATTTAGTGTCAAATAAATAATTGACCATAACCAAGGGCTGGCAAGGCAAGAGTATTGGGTCCTAATACCCAATTGTTGGTGCGACTGCAACCAATTTCAAGCCTACCGTATGCCTTGCTCACATGTCATTGCAGCATGCTCACATTCCCACTTTGATGCATTCTCACCAGTATCTCCTATATACAAGGTTGAAACACTGCTCAATGTATACAACAACAATTTTCCAGTGGTAGCAATGGAGGCATATTGGCCAGAGTATGACGGGGAAATTGTTTGGCACAACGATTTGATGTGGCGCAATAAAAAAGGTCGACCAAATAGCAAGCGCATCAAAACCGAAATGCATGCCACTGATAAAATGCAGAGGAAGTGTAGTGTATGTCGTCACGTCGGGCATAATAGACAATATAATTTCATATAACTCTTATCTCACATATCAATCATCATATTCCTGGTTATAACCCTTACCTTTTGGTTTTCCGGTCGGTCAAATTCTCCGGAGAATTTTCGGAATTTTCGGAATTCTCCGGTGAAATTATATTGTCGTTGATATTGTGTTGCTTCGAAATATAATATCTGTGTTGGATCATCTTGTGGTGTGCCTTGAATCGAAGCTGGAATAAAATAGTGGAAATTGGTTAGGAACGGTGATTATATATGAAGAAGGAAAGATTGGGACGGGGACCCTAAATAATTAGGGACGGACACCCTATTAGTAGGGAAAGGAGAACAGAAGAAAAAGAGAATTATATATATATATATATATATATATATATATATATATATATATATTACATGGAGGAAGGACGCCCCAGGGGTGAGGATGGGCGCCCCTCCTTGCTGTGCCTTCTCCTTTTTCACGTGTATGTATAGAACTGTCTTTTAGTTTTGGCAAGTTTTGCATCTTAAGCAATAATGATTGCTCTGGCTGTAGAAAGAAGAAAAGAAATTATATGTATATACCAGTTGAGAGAGGACGCCCCAGCCTTGTTAGTCCTCCTTATTTTCTTCCCTGTACGTGTGCATTGCAATTGGTTGTTTGGTTTTGTTTTTCTGGTTTTTGGTAAATAGTGAAGAATTGTTGTATAGGTATATACTTAAAGGAGTAATTAAAACATAATATACATTGGATTAATAGATTAGTATAATTAACAAGTAAGGAATAGATCAGTGAGGTATATGGCAGTTGTAGTAGAAAACAAGAAAAATAGTTCGTAGCAGGTTTTAACAGGTGCTGGTAATTTTGCGACATAAACTAATCTTGATGACAGTAAAAACTTGGTAGCAGAAAATTAATGATATCAAAGTAACGAAATCAGTAGAATCTAGTTAATAACTGGTAGTGATAACAGTGGATAGAAATAATGCCGAATAAGCTGAATTAGTAAATTAAGCGGTAAAATTAGTTGTCCGGAATTAACTGAAAATTGTGGAAGTAGTTAGTATATATTAGTAGGTCGTTATTTTTGATTTGTTTTGTGAAAACGACGATGTATAAGTTGAATTGCAGGTACAGCCGATCAGTTGAATTGTCCCGATTCTTGGGCATGTTTGAGTTGTAGGTCGAACGACCAATATCAGTTTAAGTTAATGCAATTGATGCATGTTTAAGTTGTTGTTGATAAGTTGATTAAGTTGTAGTCTTATGGCCAGTGTTGAAGCGATGTTGAGTACCGTTGTGTATTGGTACAATGTTGATTTAAGTTGATACAATTGATGCATGTTTAATTTGTTGTTGTTGTGGTTGTTGTGGTTGATGTTGTTGTTGTGGTTGATGTTGTTGTTGTTGTTGTCGTTGTGGTTGATGTTGTTGTTGTTGTCGTTGTGGTTGATGTTGTTGTCGTATTTCATTCATAACATCACATATATTGCATGATTGTTGGCCTTGATGGCACCACGCTGAAAGTTGAAGGCTTATGCCTTGGCCTTGATGGCACCACGCTGAAGGCTTATGCCTTGATAAACCGACATATGTTTAAGTCGGGAGTTCTGCTCCAAATGGTACCACATCCATTTGCATAGTTGAGTCGCATTCGATTTGTATATTGATAAGTTGTTGTTGAATATAAGTTGAAGTTTGATAAGTTGATGTTGAGTATAAGTTGTTGTTTAATAAGTTATTGTTGAATATAAGTTGCTGTTTGATTTAAGTTGATGGTTAATACAAGTTGTTGTTGTTATTAAGTTGTTTATCAGTGGTTGTTGTATGATTATTGTACGAAGCGGTGAAATTTGTATGATTCTAGTCTAATATATTGATTATCATACTTTTGTTTATATTATTTGATATGTCACTCCTTCTGTTGTGATGTTGCCTCTACATGGGTAACGTGCAGGTAATCAGGAAGATTAGCTGATGCTTAGTAGCTATTTTAGTTGTTTGTTCAAGTTGGTGTCAATTTCTCTGATACGTAGCAGGAGGGGGGATGAACGATAGTTGTTATTTATTAATTGTTGTTGTTAATTTAAGTTGTTGACCTTTAAGTCGAATTTATGAAGTATTATGCTGTTGTGGAAGTTGTTTTAGTCGAATAACAATATTAAGTGAATTGTAGTTGATTAAAAAAGTTGAATTAATTTATTACAAATTCATCCAGGTTCTAAGTGTTATGTATCTGAATAAATGTGATTTATATAAGTTGTTTTTATGTGAAGTGAATGTGGCATCTCATGTATGATGAAATTTTGCACTCTGATTTTTATTAATATTCGATGGGTAGATTCGAGGTATTACATTAGTGGTATCGAGCGTGTCGGTCCGTCCAAAGGTCGCCTAATGTTGTTTATTCCTCCGATGCGAGTGTGAAATATTGTCGGTACTTGTTGTGTTTCGATTTGTTGTTTGTAAGAATTGAGTTAAAGTTATGGGGAGAAGCTTTGCTTCTCGATGTGTTCGATTGTGAGATGTTAGTTATGTATGTCGATGGCTACAGCAAGTGTGGTCAAGCTTTGTTGTTTCTAATCAAGGTAACATGGATTTAAGATTCGTTGTTTAACGAGTTGGCGCGTCTTAGAAGAGAATAATTGTTGTAACATGCAGTTTAGTAAGTAGTTGTGTTCGGCGTTGTTGGTGGACCGTGGAGTTGTCGTTTAAGTTTCCTTGTCGAAGATATGGACGCAGGGACATGAAACAGTCGGCTAAACATTAGGAATATTAATGAAGTCTCCATCGAACATTTTTTTATCCTGCGAGAGGAAAGGAAAACATCGAGTAAACCTGAGGAGGGAGACATCATGGTCTTACGACCGAGAGATTGGGGTAAGGGAATCTATTACGCGAAGGGAAGTGATTAGCACCCCACGCGCCTGTAGCACTCTACGATATCCACTTCTATTTTCTATCTAAGGGGTGTGTTATATCTATCTATCGCTTAATCGCTATAATTCATGAGAAAGAAAGAGAAAATAAAGAAACCACGGGGAAGAGATGGAAGTATTTATGAAGTTTGCTCGATCGAGACCCGTGACAAGATGCCTACGTATTCCCTCGTGCAATGGGAAAGTTAGAGCGCCGTAGTTTGGGTCACTTGTTTTGGTGGGTTTTGTGTTTTTTATATTTCTGAAAAGAGTTTTAATCACAAAAGAAAATGCCCGTAGGAGAAAATGTTTGCATTGGTTGATTGCTTTTACCTTCGAGAAAGGATTTTTGAACCATTATTAAGTGTTTTAGTTTTCAAAAGAAAAAGAAAGCAAGTTTTAGTCTTATTACATGCAAGGATGCAAAAGAAACTAGCAAAACAAAAGGGAAACTAACTAGTTCTATCCCTAATGTTGTCATGCAAAGAGTGGACCTAAGGTTAGAATGTAAGGGAATATCTACCTATGTTGACATGCCAAGGATGTAAATCCTAAAGTCTAGGCTCGAGAGCTATCCTAACCGAGCAGTCCTAAGGGAAGCTATCCTAATATCTGTCTTGGTTGTAGAACCAAGGGATGCAAAGGGATGGAGCAATCAAGTGCTTTGGCAGAAGCACACAAGCAATGCAATGCACAAACAAATTTCACACATGCGCAAGAGAAGGAGGAAGTCCCATAACCTACAACAGCACTGATGTACTAGAAGCAACCAGGAGCCGACACATCTGATTCCTGTGGAGGGTATCACAACATGACATGAATTGTCAAGTGTGAATATCAATGAGTGCAGGTATCAGTAGTAAATGCGAACCCCGGGAAAGCGTGGAGACTCAGAATAAAGGACTCTTGCCACTTTTATTATTGACTCGATAAGGAAGCAACACGATTCGCGTGTGCTGAGCTAACATGGACTAGAACTATGCAAGGATTGATTGCGAACCCTTTCCGCGTGCCCATCATATCATCATAGCATACAACACCTGTAGATCTCATCAAAACGAGTCTTTGCTTGGTGGTGTTGCTTAGCATTTTTCCTAACCATTCTTGACCTATGAAAGCACAAAAAAAGTAAACGCAACGACTCAAGGATCCTCCCTATGCACGAAATAAGACTTTAAATCAAACCACACACAAGTAGCAAACAGAATTACCCTAAACGGGTCTTTAACTAAACCAGAGGGGTTCATGAATATTCTCCAACTATGGAAGCCCCATCATGCATCTCTAGTCCTACTTCTCATGGTAAAAGAAAGCGGTAAAACCCTACTTCTCATGCTCTCTAGAAAAGCAGTAAAGAATGCGGTAAAAAGGTATAGCTAATACCACACGGATAACAATCCGTAAGCAACTTTAAGCTAAGAAATACTCCATAAAACTTCAAGCATCACGCCAAGCAAAGAAACTAGTGAGTAATGTGTTGAGGCATCAAAGCATGAGCGGAATATGCATTCGTACACATCCGAAGCAAATAAACCTGCATACCAATGCAATCCAGACAAACAGAAAATATGATGCGCATTCGTGCGCAAAGAGATATAAGAATGTGCGTTCGTACATATTCGAAACAAGATAAACCTGCAAGAAACCACAACCAGACAATAGGATTCGCGTTCGTACACAAACAAACAATAGAATGTGCGTTCGTACACATTTGAATCAAATGAACCTGCAAGAGAAGTGAAAACCAAACAAGCAGACAATAGGATGCACGTTCGTACGCAAACAAGTAACTAGAATGTGCATTCATACACACTCAAATCAAAACATCCAGCAAGAAAAGCTCACAGCAACCAGACAATAGAATGTACACGTATGTGCACAAGCAATGGAGTATGCATTCGTACACATTCAAACAAATCAGATAACCTGCAAGAGAGGTGTAAATCCACAACAATCAGACAATAGAATGTACACGTATATGCACAAGCAATGGAATGTGCATTCATACACATTCAAACAATCGGATAACCTGCAAGAGAGGTGTCAATCCACAACAATCAGAAAATAGAATGTGTGTTCGTACACATACAAACAATTGGATTACCTGCAAGAAAGGTGTAAATCCAAACAACACACAAGTAGTATGTGTGTTCGTACGCATACTAGCATTAGAATGCGCGTTTGTACGCATTCAAGATTGGATAACCTGCAAGAAAGGTGTCAATCTAAGGAAACAAACAATAGAATATACACGTATGTGCACAAGCAATAGAATATGTGTTCATACACATTCAAGCAATCGGATAACCTGCAAGAGAGGTGTCAATCTAAATAACCAGACAAATAATATGCGCGTTTGTATGCATACACGCATTAGAATGCGGTTCGTACACATTCAAGATTGGTTTAACCTGCAAGAAAGGTGTAAATCCAAGCAAACAGTCAATAGAATGCACATGTATATGTGCAAGCGCAAAATAAGGATGCTACAAATCCGAATCTCAAATGTAAGTATCTGAAACACCTTGCACATGAAATAAAGTGTCAGAATTAACAAAGAAAGTGCTAGAAATAAAGCACCGAATGCAAAACCGATTGAAGATATACAAATAAACTAGTATAAGCATATAAGAAGTGAAATAAAATCACAAAAATCGGATTGGGAAGGTGGTCTTCAGAAATCGGAGCGAAAAAGTCAACTTCTCCGAATCGATTAAGAATTGCTTGGTTTCTTGAAAAAACGTCAATGCATTCAAAAACGTGAGCGGCTTTAATTAATTTTGAGTGGAAGTGACATTTTTCGGACCTTAAAGTGATGGGGAAGAAACTCCATTTAGGCACGTTGGGCTTGAAATTTGGTTCCGAAACCTCTAAAAACGGTTCCATTACGTACAAACATAGGGAACATGTACCGCACTTTTGAAAAGTGAGTTTCGATGCACAAAACGTTGAAAAACGCTTATGGAACAATGAAATTCATGTACCGAGGCAAGACTACCACCACTGATTCATGAGCATGTCATCGAGGCAAGACTACCACCACTGATTCGGCGATCACTGGGGAACTTTAGTAATAAACTTCTTAGGGATACGATCTCCTGGGGAAATCAATCATTGCATAGCAACTGATTGGAGAAATTATTCGCTGAATAGTGATCGATTGGGAAATAATCGGAAACACTTGAAGAAGAGCTTCCACCGTTATCTCCGCTGATAACATCAGATCCTCAACATTGATTCTGTCGGGGATGAAAATGAGATACAACTTAACTGGAGATTCCCATTTACACGCTTCGACTGGAGAATGAAGCGAGATACACACCTGTTGGGGATAACAAGAGACTCAGACTTACTAGGGATAAACATCCTCTGTCAATGGTTCGAACACCGTCTTCACTAGGGAATGGAGGTTAGAACCTTCCACCAGATGTAATTTACAAATCCCATGGACATTCACTGGGCCGTTTCTCCTAAAGTAGGCACTAACAACTTGCATTGGGATATACGCACTGCTTTGTGATGATACCCTTCCACTGACCTTGGGGACTGCTTCACTTTGATAGATAGCTTCCACTAGGGAGTCTTCATCAGAATTCATTGGGAATGAGATGCTGGATTCCCCTTCCTGAAATGATTTAAGATTCAAAATAACATTCACCGGGGAACAATCTAGGATGCCATGCTGAGGATAACCTTCGATTTTGACCTTTTCAGAAGATAGAGCTTCACTTGGGGATATCTCATCAGTACTTAATAAGGAATATATGTTGTTGAGTTGTGTTGGTACATCAACTACCTATGGACAAGAAAAGATTCCTACAACACATTGTTAGTGGAATACCCCAGGTGTGATATGACAACTTTGTCTGCCACCCAGGTCACGCAAGTTTCAAAGTAAATTCAAAAGTTTCTCACCATAGTAGAACCTCTAATGTTTTAAAATGCAAAATTTTATCATAAAACTTTGAACGTATTTCGCAATCAAATTAGTAAATGCAAGAAATTAATTGACAAGCAAAGACTCATTTTATTGATTGACAATGGGCTTGTAAATAGGCAAGTACAATATGAGGCAATTCCTGGAATGAGGAAATCGCAAAAGTAAAAGAAGAGGAAAACTAAAACGCGTGACAATACGACAATGGATCCTCATCGAGTTTCGACCCTTCTATCACTTTTATAACTTCGACTATCTTATCACTTCGCTTTTCTAGAAAAAGATGACTGGAATGATCCATGCCCTTCGGAGTAGCCAATGATGTAGACATGAGGTGTAACCGTTGATTCGACACGGGATGTAGTCGCTTGTTCTTATTTCCTTTCTCGACTGAACAAGTCTATGTATAGTATTTCTTGACTACGTCTGTGTTCACGGGTAGTGGAAAATCTTATCCATCCATTATTGTAAGCATCATGGCGCCGCCAGAGAAAACTTTCTTTACAACAAATGGTCCTTCGTAATTCGGCGTCCACTTTCCCTGAGGATCACCCTGAGGAAGAATTATCCTCTTTAGCACGAGGTTAACTGACTTGTAGCATTGAGTTCATACCCTCTTATCAAACGCTTTTCACATTCTCTATTGATAAGCCTTCCCATGGAAAACAATTGCTAATCTTTTCTCATCAATGAGGCACAACTGGTCTAGTAGATTCTGCATCCATTCGTCTTCATCGAGTTATGAGTCTTTCATAATTGTCAATGAAGGAATCTCAACTTCAACGAGGAGTGCTGCCTCCATGCCATATACTAGAGAGAACGAGGTTGTCCTAGTTGAAGTGTGTGCGATAGCCCGATAACCATGCAAAGCGAAAGACAACATCTCATGCCAATCTCGATAAGTCACTACTATCTTCTGTAAAATCTTCTTTATGTTCTTATTTTCTGCTTCAACAGCGCCACTCATCTTTGGGCGACACGGGGATGAATTGTGATGGTTAATCTTGAAGGACTCACAAAGCTTCTTCATCATCTTGTTATTGAGATTCGACCCATTGTCAGTAATGATCTTATCGGGAATCCCATAATGACAGATGATATTGTGATTGATAAACTTCGTGACCACTTGCTTGGTGACGTTTGCATAAGACGCAGCGACAACCCACTAGGTGAAGTAGTTTATGGAAACCAGAATAAAACGATGTCCGTTGGACGTGGACGGCTCAATCTTTCCTATAATATCAATGCCCCACATAGAAAATGGCCAAGGAGAGGTCAAGACATTCAAAGGAGAAGGTGGCACATGCACCTTGTCAGCATATACTTTGCATTTGTAACAAATTTATGCATGATTAAAGCAATCAACTTCCATGGTAGACCAGTAGTACCCAACTCGCAAAATCTTTTTAGTCGTAGTATGCCCACTGAAATGAGTTCCAAATGACCCCTCGTGCATCTCTTAGATTATATTTGTGGCTTCATTCTTGTCAACACATCTGAGCAACAACTTGTCATGATGTCTGCGATACAACACACTATTACTGAGGAAGAACTTCACTGAGAATCTTCTCAAAAACTTCTTGTCTGTCATAGACGCTTCCTCAGGATAATCTTGAGTTTCAAGGTATCTTTTAACGTCATGAAACTATGGATTACATTATTTTTCCACATCAATTTCAAAATGTATGTGCTCATCCAATCCTTGAATGGTGATCGAGGGCACTTTATTATCCCACTTGACTTTAAACATTGACACCAGGTTAGCTAGAGCATCAGCCAGGTTGTTCTCTTCTCGCAAAATGTGATCACAAGTGATCTCCTCGAAGTAAGGAACCAACTTCATCACATGTTCATGGTAAGGATTCAGATTTGGGTGACGAGTCTCCCAATTGCCATTAATCTGGCTTATCACAAGGGCTGAATCCCCGTACATTTTCAGATGCTTGATTCTCAGATCAATCGCAGCCTCAATACCGAATATGCAAGCCTCATATTTAGCCATGTTGTTTGTGCATTCAAAGAAAATTCTAGTTGTGAAAGGAATCTGGAAACCACCTGGAGAAGTGATTACAACACCGAGAACATTACCAAAAGCATTTGAGGCACCGTCGAACACCAATGACCATTTTGATCCCAGTTTGGTTCCTTCTTATGGGCCATGAATGTTGCAATCCCTGATATACATGATGTCCTTGTCTGGGAACTCAAATCTCATGGGCTGATAATCAACCATAGGCTGGTGGGAAACATAGTCCGCCAATACACTACTCTTGATTGGCTTCTGAGTTGTTTACTAGATGTCATACTCTATCAGAATCATTTGCCATCTGGCTATTCGTCCTGTCAAAGATGGATTTTCAAAGATATACTTGATCGGATCCGTCTTGGATATCAATCAGGTAGTGTGAGTCAACATATACTACCTTAGTTGACGAGCAGCCCAAGCCAAAGCACATCAACTTTTCTCGAGCAATGAGTATTTTCTCTCACAGTCGGTAATTTTTTTGCTAAGGTAGTATATTGCATACTCTTTTCGACCATACTCGTCATGTTGTCCCAGCACACTGAAACCACTCGGCTGAACTTCCGATTGATAGGGGTGTATCAATGGAGTCGACATCGAACCCCAAGAATGAGTGGAGAGTTAGAATAAGGGACTCTGACCACTTTTGTTATCGACTCGATAGGAATAGTAACACGATTCGCGTGTACCATACAGACAGGGACTAGAACTATGGGGGATGACTGCCGACCCTTTCCGCTTGCCCATATATCAATGACTTGATAGCAGGAAATACAAAAAGCGGGACATTACTTGGTGGTGCCACGTCGGGTGTCCTAACCACTTCTGACCTATGCAAGCACAATTATAGACACATAATGAAGGACGCCTCCCTACGAACGGATGAGGACTTTAAACAAACCAAAGACAATTAGCAAACAGAAGTGCCCTAAACGGGTCTTTAAATAAACCAGAGCGGTTCCTGAACATGCTCCAACTACGGAAGCCCCATCATGCATATCTATTCCTACTTCTCATGGAAAAAGAAAGCTGTAAAGCCCTACTTCTCATGATATCTAGGAAAGCTGTAAGAGAATGCAATAAATGGTGTAGAAACTACCAAATGGATATAGAATCTGAAGTGCACTACAAGCTAATGAAATACGTCGGAAAACTTCAAGTACTGCAGCCACGCAATAAGAGTAAACCGGTGAGAAGAAACTCAAGGTATTAGAGACAAACGAAATACGTGTCTATACGTATCCGAAGTAGTAACACCTGTAAGAAGGAAGTTAGACCCAAAAAGCTAGCAAAAGGAACGTATACGTGGGTATACAAGCCCAAAACACTAGCAAGAAGGGAGTTAGCCCCAAAAAGCAAGTAATAGAATGTATATGGGAGTATACAAGCACAACACACCTGCAAGAAGGGGGTTAGACCCAAAAAGCAAGTAAAAGAATGTATACATGGGCATACAAATGCAAAATACCTGCAAGAACGGAGTTAGACCCAAAAAGCAAGCAATAGAATGTATACGTGGGTATACAAACGCAAAGCATCGAAGTATTGTGTCGTATGTGCTTACAACACAAACTCGTGCATCAAATACATCACAAAAGTCAGAGAGTTTGGCGCTTAGCGCGCTTCTGGTGGCGCTAAACGCGACCTGCAACACAAAAGTCAGTAAGTTTGGTGCTTAGCACGCTCCTGGTGGCGCTAAACGCGACCTGCAACCTCCAAAATTTCCCTGTTTTGACCTAAATCACCTGTCAGCGACGTTTTCAGCGCCAAAAGTCAATCCATGCAATCAAGCAACAGTTCTAATGTTCATAGATGAAATTCAAATGCATGAACATGTGAGGAATACAAGTTAAAGCAACAATTCCAATGTTCTTAGATGAAATTCAAATGCATGAACATGTGAGGAATGCAAGTTAAAGTAACAATTCCAATGTTCTTAGATGAAATTTAAATGCATGAACATGTGAGGAATGCAAGTAAAAGTAATAATTCCAATGTTCTTAGATGAAATTCAAATGCATGAACATGTGAGGAATGCAAGTTAAAGTAACAATTCCAATGTTCTTAGATGAAATTCAAATGCATGAACATGTGAGGAATGCAAGTTAAAGTAAAAATTCCAATATTCTTAGATGAAATTAAAATGCATGAACATGTGAGGAATGCAAGTTAAAGTAACAATTCCAATGTTCTTAGATGAAATTCAAATGCATGAACATGTGAGGAATGCAAGTTAAAGTAACAATTCCAATGTTCTTAGAATAAGTGCTTAATTAAACTAAACACTTACTTGAACTTGAAGTTTGAATCAAATTGAAGAGGAATTCCTTGTGCTCTTCAAAGAAAATACCAAATCAGTACTGAATTGATGATAATCCTTGAAATCAACCTTGAATTCTTGATGAAAACTTGATGTCTTCAATGGAGAATTGAAGAAGATGAAGGATAATTGCTTAATTCTTGAAATTGAAGAGAAATCAAGAAGAAATCGTTCCTTCTATGTCAAATTCGAGCAGAAGAAGGAGAATAGTAGAATAGCGCGGTCTATGGTGGTGACAGTTGTCAGGCAAAGGTCCGGTGGCGGCATGTGGTGGTTGCTTGGAGGGAAAGTTGAAATTTGAAATTTGTTCTTGAGTTTTGCTTTGGTTTGAGAGAGAATTAGAGAGTGATTTGTGGTAAAAAATTAAGCAAATGATTGTGTTGTTGTGATTTATGAAGGCAAAAATCTATTTTTAGTTTTAGGAATGGGGCCTAAGAGTGCATTAGATCCATAATTAAGCCCAAATCATGATTATCCGAATAATTTTCGTAATTAATCCAAAATAGTCAAATCCATGCGGAATTTGAAGTCGGAATGCAAATGAAAAGTGTCCGGAATGCGATTTTACTAGCCTAAATCAAAATTTCGACTTGATCAGGTAAACGGTCAAGGCAATATGAATTTTTGAAGTTTTAGCACAATTTTTAGGCTATTCGCACATGCATAATTTGATTTGCGCTCTTCGGGGAAAATGCCTCGAACGAGGGTCTTCTGATTAAAATTTGCAAATGAGTATTTCTGAGACAATCGAACCTAACGAGATTTGTGAAATTTTGGCACAGGTCCCACCTTGTTTCGATAAAAATTGTGCAAGATATGATTTTTCGAACTTCGTGCATCAAATGAAAATTACTCGGTTCAGCTCGAAAGCAACTCCAAAGAATAAAATTTTGGTATTGATTGGCGAGGCATCAGCTCTCGAGTTGTAAACGGAAGTTATAGAGGGATTTGACATGGAATTTTAGAGATCTGCCCCACTCAGTTTCGAGTTTCCAGCTGGGAGATATGAACTATTTAGTGGACAGAAACGCACGGTTCAGCCTGAAATTCAGTTTAATCCACTAGAGAAACCAATTTCTTTGGGGACCTTTTTCACGCAATTTGCTGCCGGCTTTCAAACAAAAATTCTAGATAATAATGAGAGGGAATCACCGGTAAAAAAATCAACAAAAAATATCTGACGAGCTGAGAGATAGGCCTTCTGGAGTGCCCAAAACACACTGAAAACCCAAAATTCACTTTATTGAGAAATAAGCAAATAAATTCCTTTTCTTCTTTCACCATTAGGGATACCTTGAACCTGGTAACCTCATGATAAATTCTATGTATGCGACTACATGTATGTTTATGCAATCAAATTATAATCCAGAAACACAGGATAGAAGAGGGTAAATTTTGAGGTACAACAGCTGCCCCTATTCAATCATCCTCAAGCTTGGGAGCAAGGTTGGCGTCTCCTTCTGAGCGACAAGGTGTGAGGTGATTGAATACCAAAATGGACTCGAAAATTTACGCTCTGAGTCCCAAAAGCTATATCAAGAAATAAGTGTGGACTTTTAAAATTCCAATGAGCCTCACTGGAGAAAAGGATATGTTGCGTCAGGGCTTAACTAGGTCACAACAAGAAAGAGCATAAAATAAATGTCAATTCACAAGATAGGTGTGTAATCTTGACCTAAATAGAATTGGCCTCTACCCAATTCAATCCACAATTTTAGGGGAGAGATGACATGCGAGCGGAAGCAAAGACTAGATACGTTAACCAGACTAATCATATTACGCCAGAAAATAATTGGGCAATCGTGATGCAAAGACCATGAAACACCGATTAGGTTTTATGAAGGAGAGAAACAAGTGTATTCTTGTTCTCTAAAGATGACCCACAATTCTAGGGGAGAGATGATATGCTAGTGGAAGCAAAGACTAGATACACTGACTAGACTAACCACATTACGCCAGGGAATAACTAGACGGGTTTGTGACGCGAAGGCTAGAAAGTGCCGATTAGGCTCTACTGACTCAGAACGTTGTACTCTGAGGAGAGAAACTAGTGTATTGTTGTTCTCGAAAAGGTATAGGGGAAGAACCTGTCCTAAGAACGTTGCACCAGGAGATGTACTGGAAGTTTCAATGAAGATGAAGACTGGAAATGCTGACTAGACTCCACACACAATACAGAGTAACCCGTATCGTGCGTATAAGAGAGAGCGTAATACTCAGATCTGTTCAAGAATTGGTAGCGAATCACCTCTTGTGCGAAAAGGAGAGAACAAGTGTAGGGCTTTCTTTCAACACTGAAGATGTGTTGCACTAGGGTAAGAGCTGGCAATTTCAACACCAAAAGGAGATAATGGACATATTGCGCCAGGAAAAAATTGGGACACAACGAATTCCAAAGAGAGATGCCACACACCCAAGAAATTATCCTTTTTAGGATTAAAGAGAGATACAGGAATACCAGTGAGGAAAAAAGTTTGTTATTCCTGGCTTATAATGCTATGAAAATGCATGAATTTCCTAAGAAATAATGCAAATGCAATAATGCATGTTTGCAAAAAGTATAAAAGTGAGCAACCGGTGACCGCAAGTCACCGAACCATCAAGTTCAAATCGGGAAGCCCCATTGGGGAAAAATCATTGGCAAGCAACCAAAGAGATGACCAAACTGATGATTCAAAAGAAAATTACTTGGGGAGATGATACCATGGGAAACTTATCCGCGGGACAAAGATCCGCTGAGGAATAAAGGGGATACTTGAAGAAGAACTTCCACTGTTACCCGTCATGACTCCGGCTGAGGAAGACAACGATGTGCTGACTTACTGGTGATGTCAGGAAAGATGTACTTCAACTCCTACTGGGGAAGAACCAGAGTAGAACGACACTCACATACCGGGGATATCGGGAAATGAGAACCTAGTGGGAATGAACATCCGCGATCAATGGTTCAGATAATGTCTCCACAGGGGATAAAAGAATGAAATCTTCTATCAGGGCACATTTGATATTCTGATGAAGAAACACTAGGGAACTCCAACTGAGATGGGCACTAATAAACTGCACTGGGGATCTGAAGATAAACTCCATTGGGGATGATGAGAAAACACCCATCAATGATCTTTCGCATAGAGCGCTGGTTGACTTTACCGATCCAATGGGGATACCTGGAAAACTTCTGGAGACCACTTCTGTCTAGGAACAGACTCACCGGGGAAGACTTTAGTTAGTCTCCAACTTAGCGCAGCTGGACCTCTGCAAATGCGGAAAGATTCCTGCAACACAGTGTTAGTGGAGTGCCTCTGGCATGATGCGACAAATATGCCTGCCGTCCAGGTCACTCAAGTTTCAGAATAATATTCAAAAGTTTCTGATCATGGTAAAACCAACAATGTTTATATGTGCAAAATTTTACCACAAAACTTTGAACGTCTTTCGCAAACATATCAGTAAACGTAAAAAATTAATTGTCAAGCAAAAACTCATTTTATTAATTGGGAGTAGGCCTGTAAATAGGAAAGTACAATAGGAGGCAATTCCTGAAATGAGGAAATTGCAAAAGTAAAATAAGAGGAAAACTAAAATGTATGGCAATGCGACAATGAATCCTCATCGGGTTTCCACCCTACTATCACTTTTATAACTCCAACTATCTCATCACTTCGCTTTTCCCGAAAAAGGTGATTGGATTGGTCACTACCCTTCGGAGTAACTTGAGATGTTGCCACAAGGTGCGAACGTTGATCCGATGTGGGATGTAGTCGATGGCCTTTACTTTTTTCTTAACTAAGCAAGTCTATGCATAGTGCATAGTGTTTCTTGACTACGTTCGCGTTCACGGGTAGTGGAAAATCTTCTCTGTCCATTATTGCGAGCATCATGGCACCACCTGAGAAAACTTTCTTTACAATGAATGGCCCTTCGTAATTCGGCGTCCACTTACCCCGAGGATCACCCTGAGGAAGAATTATCCTCTTTAGCACGAGATCACCTGGCTTGTAATTCTGAGGTCGCGCCCTCTTGTCATATGCTTTCTTCACCCTCTATTGATAAACTTGTTCGTGACCGACAATTGCCAAACGTTTCTCATCAATGAGGCATAACTGGTCTAAGTGGTTTTGCACCCTGTCATACCCCAAAATTTTCCCTCCCATTCCTCAAGACATTCCATACATCCATACTCAAGGATTCCTCAAGGGTTGATCAGACAAACCCTCTCCTAGACAATCAACCCAAACTAGGGTTTGGCTATCCACAGATCCAGATGGACTTCCAACATCTCCAATGGTCATCATGCCTCCTCATATGCTTCAAAGACTCTCCATGTCAAGTTTCAAGCCTCACAAGTCAAGTTTCCTCAGACAATTGCTCAAATGGTTGAAAATCAGTTGTATTGGACAAAGTCAACTGTGGTCAACATACAGCAAACTTCCTGATTTTTGGTCAACATCCTCATTTTGAAGTCACATTCATCATTTGATCAAGGGTTGATCATGATTCATCAAGGAAACGCAAGATTTGCCCAAAAGTCAAACTTTCCAAATTAGGGTTTTTCAGTGAAAAGTCAACTGAACTTTGTTTGAGCATAACTTCTTCATACTTTCTCAAAAAGTTTCCCACCACCTCTCATTTTGAAGATAATTCAATTCTCTACAACTTCATGTCTCACAAGAATGTTCAAAAAATGCTTCATTTGGAAGGTATGGATCAAAATATTACAGGTCCTTTTCAAAGTCAACAAAAAGTCAACATTTTGTTTTGAAGATCTATTGAGCATAGAGACTCCAATTGAGATGAAACCAAAGAGGTTGGTTAGAGGACACTTAGAGATTTCTAGAAAGTCCAAGAACACTAAAAAATGTGGAAAATTGAGCAAAATACACCATTCAGAAGTTGCGCATTTTTGAACAATTGCACAAAAGGAGATATTTGTCAAAATCCAATTTTTTCCAAATGGGCCTATAATTTTATGATCCAAACTTGATCATGATATTATTTGTGACCTATTGATGCCTTGCCATGACCACTTTCTATTTTATTGATTTATTTTGGATTTATAACCATTTAATTCAAAATTAAATTATATAAAATATGAAAACAAGATATATTTTCAAAAGGATTGGATTTTTATCAAACTTGAGGTCCAAGATAGCCCACAATACTTGCCAATTGCGTGCTAGCTTGCATATGGAAGAGAAAATCAAATTTTCTCCAAAATTTGATTTTATTTGAAAGGAATTTATTTCACATTCAATACCCAATCTGTTTTCACTCTCTTTGCTCTCATATTACACTCTATAAATACCAAGCCTATTGCACATCACAAAGGACGAAACCCTAGCCCCAACAACAACCCTTATTTTGCTAAATTTTTTCTCAAAGTTGCAATTTTCGAATTCCAAGTTCCAGCCAGTTTCAAGGCAAGCCAACCATCCAAACACCTTCCTGAGGTTCCCAGGATTCAAAACCATCCCTTACACGAAGCCAGAACTGCCCAGATCGTGCTCAAGAACTTGCTCCGATTTGGTATTTCTTTGAAATTCGAATTTCATTAATCATGCATTGTTAACTGTTTTCATGTGTTTGTTTGAGTTCAGGGTGTTCATTAGAATGCGTTTGATGCCTTACATGCAAGTTTCCATGTGAAAACCACAGATTGCCATTGTTAGGGTTCAAAGAACTGTTTGAATCGAACTGATAGCTACAAGCGTTTTCAATCGAAACTAACACCACCATTGAATTCAGAATGCTCGATTTAGGGGGGTAGGGTACTCTTTTCCTTTTTATTTCACTGATTTCGCAGGTTTGGCATTTTGGGTCATCGGAGAAGACGACCGGAGCTAGGGCTCCGGCGTCGTTGACCTGCTCTGACCGGTGAAGGCTGGCGTGGCGCGAGGGAGATCTCTGATTCGTCCATTCGTTATGACCGGGGTCCACTTGCTGACTGTGTTTTGAATTTCAAAATCCATGACACGCGTATGCTTATATTCACATGTTTCCAGTTTTCAAACACCAAATGCACAATGGCTCAGTGGTTAAGGCGTTGGCATGTGGAGATTCCCTCAAAGGTCACAGGTTCGAACCTGGACAGGACCAATTCTTTTTCTCTTTTGCAAAACTAACTCTTTTTTTCATATTTTCTATTTTTTCTTTAATATTTTCCATCCAATTTAATTTATCTTTAAATATTTTTATCATGCATCCAAAAAACACCAAAAATATTTATTTTTTTGCATACTTATTAGAAAAATGTTTATTTAATTTTTAGCATTAAAATTATTATTTTTGCATGCATAGTTAATTTAATTGCTAATTAATCATTTAAATGGCTTTTTATTGTTTTTAAATTATCAAATCAATTCCAAAAATTACCAAAAAATTATTTTATCATATTAACGTCATTATTAACACAAAAACTTTTTCTCATTCAAAAATACTTATTTTTACTAACATTTTCCTCTTATGCAATTTTCTTCCGTTTTCCGATTTTGCATCTGTTCACAGGTTATACCGTTTCGGACGATTTTTATCGCTTTTCTTTTTCAATTATGTAATTGCCTATGGGATGTAATAGTTTAATGAGGACTTTTATTTTCCGCACTCTCATTATGTATCTGCCCCAAAGCCATGTAATAACGTAGGATTTATCTTTCCGCACTTTACATTTCCGCAATTTACTTTCCGCACCCTATAAACTGCTAGTAATTAGGCGTGTATGGCAAGATAAAATTGAACATAGACCACTCTTAATTCCAAGATAAAAATATCGATTAACACACTCTTCACACATGCACCCCTTAGGGTAATTCTCGTTGCCTTTACGAATACAAATGGTCAAGTCCTCGAACGTAGAGGTATTCTAGCACCGCTGCCTTCAAAACAAATCATCATAGTCCCTTCGATACAAAGATCATAGACCCACGATGTCGCCTACGAATACATGATCTTGACCCTTGATTGTTGCCTACGAAAATGATGATAGTCCTTCGAATGTGCTAGGATACTTCCTACAAGTTACTTTCTATAACCATCCGATGTCCCTTCGAATGTCCCGCTTACATCCAATAGGGTTACCTACCAACTAATGGTATGGATAGCGCTATTCTAAGGAACGAAATAACTCGAAACCACCAATTCGAGTAGGTAATAAGACTTTTAGTTGCTTGCTCTATCAAAATACTTTTACACCTCACACTTTTGTCAAAGTTCAAACTCTTTCAAAGATGAAACATTTCCAACACTTTGTATACATTCCTACATGAATCATTACAAAGTCAAAGCGAAATGACTTTTCAAAACATTTTGTCAAACACACGTAAAGCAATTTTTTTAAATGATCTAAGAGCAACTAAGAGCCCGTAGATAACTACGGATGGAAAGGGTGCTAATACCTTCCCTTTTCATAACCTTCTCCCTTACTCGTAATCTAACGAAGGTCTTTTTCTGCATTTTTTACCTTCCTTAATTGGATAAAAGAAAAGTCGGTGGCGACTCTTGCTATCCGCACATTTGCGATACAAAAATCTCAAAGTCGGCCACCAGACATACACCCACTCATCTTCATCAAGCTCTGTGTCTTTCATGATTCTTAATGAAGGGATCTGAATTTCGATTGGAAGCATTGCTTCCATTCCATAAACAAGAGAAAACGGGGTTGCCCCTGTTGAAGTACGAGCGGTAGTCCAGTAACCATGCAAAGAAAAAGGCAATATCTCATGCCAATCTCAATAGGTTACTACCATTTTCTGCACAATCTTCTTAATGTTCTTATTTGTCGCTTCGACAACACCGTTCATCTTCGGGCAGTACGGGGACGAATCGTGATGCTTAATTTTGAAGTAATCACAAAGCTCCTTCATCATCTTGTTGTTAAGATTCGACCCATTATCCGTGATAATCTTGTTAGGAATCTCGTAACCGCAGATGATGTTATGCTTGATAAACCAGGCAACCATCTGTTTGGTGACGCTTGCATAGGATGTTGCTTCAACCCACTTGGTGAAATAATCTATTGCAACCAGAATGAAGCGATGTCTGTTGGATGCTGTCGGCTCAATCTTTCCGATCATATCAATGCCCCACATAGAAAATGGCCAAGGAGAGGTTAAAACATTCAAAGGTAATTGCGGCACATGCACCTTGTCAGCATAAACTTGGCATTTGTAAAAAACCTGGGCATGATTAAAACAATCGACCTCTATGGTAGACCAAGAATACCCAAACATAAGATCTTTTTAGCCATAGTGTTCCATCGAATGAGTTCCAAATGAGCCCTCGTGCATCTCTTCAATGATCTTTGCAACTTCATCTTTACCAACACATCGAGCAACAACCCATCATGATGTCTACGATATAGCACACCATTGTTGGGAAGAACTTCACGAGAATCTTCGCAAGAACTTCTTATCTGTCACAGAAGCTTCCTCTAGATACTCTTGAGTTTCAAGATATATCTTGACATCATAAAATCGAAGATTGCCATCTTCCTCTACTTCAATCTCAAAACAGAAGGTTGGCTCATCCAATCTCTGAATGGTTATTGAAGTCGGTTAATTAGCCCATTTGAATTTAAACATGGATGCTAGGGTGGTCAAAGCATCGACCATGTTGTTCTCTTCTTGTGAGATGTGGTCGAAATTGATCTCCTTGAAGTAAGGAATCAATTTCATCACGTGTTCACGGTAAAGAATAAGATATGGGTGACGGGTCTCCCAATCGCTGTTAATTTGGAAAATCACAAGTGTAGAGTCTCCATACACTTTCAGAGGCTTAATTCTCAAGTCAATCTCCGCCTCGATACGAAAGATGCAAGCCTCATATTCATCCATGTTATTGGTGCAATCAAAGCAAATTCGGGCTGTGAACGGGATGTGATGATCGTCCGGAGTGGTAATTACCGCACCAACACCATTGCCCAGCGCATTGGAGGCTCTGGCAAATACCAAAGACAACTTGGATCCTGGTTCGGGTCCCACGTCTGGACCAGGGACGTTACAATCCCGGATGTACATGATATCCTCATCAGGATATTCAAATCTCATTGGCTAATAATCGTCTACAGGCTGGTAAGCAACGTAATCCGCCAAGACAATACTCTTGATAGCTTTTTGAGTAGTATAATCGATGTCATACTCGCTAAGATCATTTGCCATGTAGCAATCCGGCCTGACAAAGTTGGCTTCTCGAATATGTACTTGATTGGATCCATCTTGGATATCAACAAGGTTGTGTGAGTCAACATATACTGTCTTAGTCGGCGAGCAGCCAACGCTAAAGCATAACAAGTTTTCTCGAGCAGGGAGTATTTTGTTTCACCGTCGGTAAAATTTTTGCTTAGGTAGTATATTGCATGCTCTTTTCGACCAGACTCGTCATGTTGTCCCAACATGCACCCCATTGAGCCTTCGAGCATTGTTAAATACATGATCAACGACCTACCCTCCATGGGAGGCATGAGAATCGGAGGTTTTTGCAGATACTCTTTTATCTTATTGAATGTGACTTGGCAATCATCATTCCACCTGACCATTTGATCCTTTCTCAGTAATTTGAAAATAGGTTTGCATGTGGCAGTCATGTGAGAGATGAATCTAGAGATGTAGTTTAACCTCCCTAAAAATCCGCAGACCTCTTTCTTAGTTCTTGGTTCAGGCATTTCTTGAATTTCTTTTACTTTAGCAGAGTCAACCTCGATGCCTCTTTCACTTACAACGAAGCCTAACAGCTTGCCAGATCGTACGCCAAACGTACACTTATTCGGGTTCAGCCTCAATCTGAATTTCCTGTCTATCAAACAACTTTTGTAGGTGTAACAGATGCTCTTCTTCATCTTGAGATTTAGCAATCACGTCGTCAACATATACTTCAATTTCCTTATGACTCATGTCGTGAAAAAGAGTTACCATTACACGTTGGTATGTTGCCCCGACATTTTTCAATCCGGAAGGCATCACTTTGTAGCAGAAAGTCCTCCATGGGGTAATAAAAGTTGTTTTAGCCATGTCTTCCGGTGCCATCTTGATCTAATTATACCCATAAAAGCCATCCATGAATGAAAACACTTTTGCATGAGATGTATTATCCACCAATATGTCAATATGGGGAAGTGAAAATTCGTCTTTCGGACTGGCTCTGTTCAGATCCCTATGATCCACACACATTCACACCTTGCCGTCTTTCTTGGGCACAGAAACAATGTTGGCAACCCATGGAGGATAAGAGATAACTTTCAAAAAGCCTGCATCAAGCTATTTCTGGATTTCCTCTTTGATCTTGTTAAACATCTCAGGATTAGTTCTTCGAAGTTTCTTCTAAATAGGATGATAGTCCTCTTTCAAAGTTAGCTTGTGCACAATGATATCGGTATCCAACCCAAGCTTGTCTTCGGAAGACCAGGCGAAGATATCTGAATACTCTCAGAGTAATTCAATCAGTCTTTGCTTCACGCTGTCTTCTAAATTAACCCCAACATTAAACTCTCTACTCACATCAGAATTTCCCCGATTCACCCTCTCAATCTCTTCCTGATGCGGTTGGATAACCTTTTCCTATTGCTTTAACATTCTTTCAAATCTGTCAAACAATCACTGCTAAGCAAGTGAAGCATTGGCCTCTGAAGGGAAAACTTACAGCCAGCAAACTGAGTGTCAAATTTGCCATCTTGCACAAAATAAGTGCTGCTAATTGGGTTCCAACAAATCACAAGTCAACCATCTCTGTTGGACTGGGCAGATTCATATTTGCAGTGGGTACTCAAGCAAAATTTGATTATGGAACCTACATTTTTGATCGAACCCTCAAACATGCTGAAAGCTATGCAATAAAAGGACCAATAGCCTTTCCCTCCCTCCTGTGTGGAATTATAATGGATCAATATCCTGATATTCTGGTTGAAAGAGATACAGTTTGCAAAAGAGCACCTGCACTTGGATTTCATTACAAGCTCTTTCAAGGAAGACATGTCCTAGACATTGTCATGACATCTGCTGAGACATTCAATGTCAAGGTAAATTCTTAGAAGGCAACTGTCATAGTTGTGCTGAAAGCAACCTGCAAGGAGCTTGAAGCAAGAAAGCAAAGCCTTGAAGAACTGATCTCTCAACTTGAAAAGGAGCAAGACACAGAGGTTGAGGATGAAGGGTTAGCTGGTGATGGTGATGCTGATAATGATGCTGATGATGTTCAGATGACTGGTGCTGAAGGAAGTTCTGAAGATGCTTCTTTCCATAGTGTTTCTTCAGGAGAAGAAAGCACTTGAGCTGGAGTCCTGTTGCTTGTTGATTACTTGTTTCTGTTTTGTTGTTTTGATGATTAACTTTGCTCTGCTATTTCTTTATTCTGTTTTTGGATAATTGTACTAATTTGACAGATTTGTAATCTTTAACTATGATGGTACTTTTTATATATGATGAATGATTGGGCCATTTGTACTGGTTCCTTTGGCCCTTTTAAGGCTAAAAAGGGGGAGAAGTATATGTGGGCAATTGGGGCAATTGTATGAAAAATTGTGGGTAGAATTTATCTTCTCTAGGATCTGGTTTTTAAGCTTAGGATAGCTTAGACTAGTTTATTTTTCTGCTGCATGGGTACTCTGATGACTTAGTTTGTTTTAGCCAAAAAATGTGCCAAAAGGGGAGTTTGTAAGTGATTTTATGTTGGCATTAATTTTTGGTAAAACTAGGATATGACAATGTCTTGATAGATGTCATGACATTCAGAGTTGAAGATAAATCCTACATAAGAAGGATGTTTACACCGTAACCGAGGCAAGTCGGCCGGAATTCGCAGAAGATTGACCGATGTCATAACCGATGTTATGACATTCGTATGACATTTATCGCTCGTAACTGCTTTTCCCGAGATTTTCGTGAAGTTTGTTGAGCTGTTTTTATTATTGTTTTTATGTTATTAGATTACATGCTCACGTGGCTAAGTGGTGAATCTTAGTTAAACCTAAATTGGTTGTTAAAAAGACCAAGTCTTTAGGATTAATTAAGTGAACCCTAGCTATTATTATGGAAGCCCAAACTAAAGTTACAGATCGCTTCTATAATAGGAATAGAACCTTTACCGCTGAGCTCGTGGACCGTATTGAAGATTTAGCAGTTGTATTTTGTGTAATTCTAGTTACTTGTGAGCCAAGCAATTATCAATTGTAAGTGCTTTGGACTAGATTTGGTAAGGGTAGTTTATCACCAAAGCTTTGAAGCATGAGTGTTGTGTCTCTTGATTAAAGCTTTGAAGCAAGATCAAGTTTGTTTATTGAAGAGTGTCTTCACAATTCAATTAATCAATAGGTTGATATCACTGTGATTGAGGGGAGTGAGTAGAACTCAGTCTAACTAGGACTTAAATTGAAGTTGCATTGGGTAGGTTTTAAGTGAAGGCGATAAACCGTTGGTTTATTCCTCGAATTAATTCTACTAATAGTGAATTTCCTCCTGCTTGGTAGCCCCTGCATGTAGGTGTAGTTACACACCGAATCGGTAAACAATTTATTGTGCTTTCACTGCTTGAATTTATCGTGAATTGTTAATGAGTGTCAAATCGTGTCATAACATTCTCTCGTGACATCACGATCTGTTATACCCCAATTTTTGACCTAATATACCACCTTACATTTGCATCATTGCATCATTAACAGCGTAATGTAATTAATCGGGCTTCTGTGTCAAAATTAGGGTTTCACAAGATTTTCATCCGATTCAAGAGGCAATCAATTAGGGTTTGAGTTTTATTCACCTCATTTGATCTATCTTGATCAAATCATCAACCTCTGATCTTCAGATATCCAACTTTTCCTCATGATCTATCGAGGATCGACCAATTAGGGTTTTTATCGAGGATAAGCAATCACTGATTTTCTGATCAATGAATGACTTTTTTGATTGGAGATTGATCTTCATATCCTCAATACAACATGTTGACCTAATTTCTGGATCCAAAACATCACAGAAGTTCACAGAATTCATCAGTCAATTTCTGGATCATCTGATGAAATTTCATCTGCACTGAAAAGTCAAACTTTGACTTTTGGTCAACTTTTTCAAGATAAAACTTTTTACATCATCAAAATACTTCAAATGATCCATCATGATCATAAAAAATCAAGAAATTTGGAAAAGTCAACAAAAAGTCAAAATTTTCAACACTTGGGAAAATTTTTCAAGTGTTAAAATTTCACATTTTTTCCAAACTTCATGGCATTTTTTCACATAGTTCCATTTGGAATTAGAAAAAACTCAAAACATGAAAGTTGTAGCTCTTGAAACAAGCTTTCCAAAATGTCCAAGAACTTACAAATCCATGGTGTCTAGCTATACTTTTGATTTTGAAACATAGAGCTCCAAAATCCTTGATTTTCAAGTACAACTTTCAAAATTACAAGTCATTTTTTGATTTTTCTTCTTTCTAGAAGCATGCCACCTTGCCAAGAGGGATAGAGCTGATAAAAATCAGTTGAGAGGTAATTATGATGGGATAAGATCAAGTTGAGATTTAACCATGGTTAAAAGGAAGCTTCCTTTTGCATTTATTGCAAAAATGACTTTCTTGCCCTCTAAGGCAAGTTGTCCAAACCAAAGCCTATCTTCTTCACTTTCCATTCTGATCTTTTGACCTATAAATAAAGGTCATGTTGGCCATTTGAAACTACACCAAAGCTATGCCAAAACAAGCTTTCTCACTTCTTTCTTAAAATTCAAGTAACATAGTTTAATTTGAGAATTCTTGCATTTTTCAAAACTTGTGAAAAACTATGTAAGATTTGGTGTCTAACATGTCATAAACATCATTTAGAACTGGTTTGAAACTTAAAATCAATCTAAGAATCACTAAAGAACAGATTTGCATTTCATGCTTCCAAAGCTTGGAAAAACTGCCTTATCATTCAAACAGTCAATTGGCTCGAGCTAACCTTGGTTTTTTGACTTAAACATCATCAACATACTCCATATGGATGATGCAGACCATTAACTTCAACCTGTAACACCTCTAACATCGATTTCGAGTTTCACTTTGAAGCTTATGCAGGTGGACTTGGTTGGAATGATCTGGGCAAATTCATGGTGAGCAGACCATCCTCACACGATCCTTGAAGTCCGTTGGTGCTATAGGAATCATCAAAACAGTTCTGGAAACACTCCATTAACAATTTCGATCTCAGCTTCAAGAGGTAAGAACTCAAACTTCAAACTCCTTGATTCCTTGCTTCCAGTCCAAAAAGCTCTTGGCCATTTTGTTTCTGCACCATCACTGATCATTAACCCTAAATCAATTGCTTAATTCTTTCACCATACACGATTTCAATTAGAATTTTCAAAATTAGGGTTCTTCATGTTTCTGAGAAATTTAATCATGTTAAGCTTAAAATAAATGGAATTAAATGACATCATCATGTTCCTGGGCTTAAAACGATCAAGTTTGATGTTTACATCGAGCAATTTCATTGAGAAACAAGCAATCCATGGCTGATTGAAGATTGGGGGAAGAAGAAGAAGCTTGCGCGCGTTTTTTCAAATTCAAATATCCAATTTATAATATTATAACATTGTTTGATTTCAATACACGAATGTATTGCCGCCCCAGCGGTTGCCAGCTCACTCTTAAGTCACTCTTGCCACGCCTTGCCCAATGGTCCCGGGTTCAAGTAGCCTTGGGACCATTTTTGCCAAACTTTGTCATTTTTTCTTCATATTTTTTGCAAACTTTGACTCTTTCAAAACCCAATCAAAACTCCTCATTTTGAGGTGATTTTTTGTACACATGTCAATTAACATATCTATTTTATGATAGTGTCAAAATTCAGAAAACTTTCATCTGATTATATTTTTATCGAGCCGAAAACGATACTTTTGAGTACTTTTCAAAGCACTTTCAAAGGTGATTTATTTTCAAACTTTCGAAGCCGATTCTTTTCCAAGCTTCTCATAAGTATATTTCATCTTTCAAAAACACTTTCAAAATCATTTTTCAAAACTTTTCATCAAACTTACATCTTTTTCCATGATCGATCCGATTTAAACGATAAAACCAAATTGCTTTTTTCTCGAATTTCTTAACCGATCATGGGCCTCCTTACTGTAAGTCCCAAAATTCTTTTATGTACTTACATATTTCCTTGTACATATCAAATTCTTTCATGTACATATTAATTTTCCTTGTACATAATACGACGCCTTTGTAAATACTAAAAATGCATCTCGTCCGCTTGTTTTCATTTATCGAATACCATTGGTATTAAAAGGAGCATTATTCGTGAAATCGCTTAACCAACGGGCCTCCTGTAAGTCCCAACCTCCTGTACACCACATCCTCCTGCATAAATATTCATTACATATTTACTTCATACACAAACTTGTATAATCAAGTTACACTGCTTTTAAACATTCGCTTTACACACTTGTTTATATTTCATTCATAAACTCTTGTAAATAAATTTTACACGCATTGTTTATATTTCCTTCATAAACCCCGTGAATAAACTTCATACGCTTGTTTATACAACCGCCTAGTTATAACATAACAACTAGTCTAACCAATAGGTTCCCCACAGTTAGCTCAACTTGGGCTTTGTACAAGGTAACTCATTTCATCGAGTTCAGCCTCTTAGGCTTCATAAGAAAACTCATTCATTTGAGTTTAGCCTCCATATAAGACAACACTGCCGAGTCGCCTGCTTCGCTCAAAGAACTTCATTGAGTTTAGTTTTCTCAAACAAAAAGAGATCAGAAATCTCATCATTCCTATTGCTTCCATACAAAGAATCACCGCTAGGATAGAACCCAGAGATAATTTCCGTGAAATTGCTCAATCCTAAAGGATGGTTTCCCTTGTCATCGCCACCATACCCTATAGCTTCCTCGAGCCTGGGACCGATGACCTCGATGACCTCGAATGCCTCCCTTGGGCTTACACAGGACCCACGGGCTTTAAAAGCATCCTTCTAATCCAATCAATTCTCCCAGATTTAGACGCCATCATATCTATGGAAGAAGTATCTCATCTATCACATCACACAATCAAAACTTTCAAACAAAACATCTCTCGCAGTGGTAACCACACTCAAAACACCCAATGCTTACACAAAAGATTCAATCATTTTTCAAACATCTCTCTAAAACTGCAGTGGTAACGCCAGTACACTGCAAACACCCATAACTCACGATGAAAGATTTCAAATCATTCAAACTTTCAAAATGTATGTGATGAAATAGATTAGATACATTTCATTAAGATGACATCCGCCCCGCGTCTCATCAACTCCATTGCTCACCAGCAGGGAACCACGATTGCTCGACCTCAACATCCTTGACAGCGTCTCATCTCGAGCAAACTCTTCCCAAACCATAGATCCTTTAGATCCGAAGCACAATGCCCGATTCCCATTAAGGGATATGCGAAGATCCCAATGATCTTGAGAGCACAATAAAAAAAACTAGATCCCACATAATCACGCCGAAATCCAAAGGAGAACTTTCAATCATAGAAATAGCAATTTAAAACACAAACATATCAAACATATTCATATATATAGATAACTATATATATTTATGCTCCATCTATTCCCTTTATATAACAAACCCCTCTTCAATGCTATGCCTAGTTTGCGCCAGTCGAATGCATATCATATCAATTGAGGTATCTTTCCCTTTTCATAATCATTTTCTTGTGTTGGAAATAATAAAGCTTGATGCTCGCGAATCTTTATAAACAAATCAAAGTGTAAATTGTTTCGAGCCGAGAATCCAACCAGATTCGATTCCTCGCCACTTTTAACGCGAACAAGATTCATCGCTAGGAATTTCGTGTAACACCGAAGGCATCATAGAATATTCGTAGTGTCCATAACTCGTCCCGAAGCCGCCTTCAATGTCTTAATCTTTCACTTTAATCAGTGATAACCGATCAGAATCAATCTTTATAAACACACTAGTGTTCGCTAAAAGGTGACGCTAGAGATTCAATATGAATTCGATTCTCCGCTCAAACGATTTACTCTTTTGATTTGTTTATAAAGATGCCGCGAGCATCAAGCTTTATTATTTTCAACACAAGAAAGATGATTTGATGATTATGAAAAAGGGGAAAGCTGTTAATACCCTCAATAGATATTGACATGCGTAACGACTAGCGCAAACTAGACGCAACGCATTGGGGAGATTCTGAGTAAGGGGGATTGTTATATAAAGGGAATAGATGGAGCACCCTAAATATATATAGTTATCTATAGCTTTATATATGAATATGTTTGATATGTTTGTGTGTTTTAATTGCTATTTCTATGATTGGGAAAGTTTCTCCTTTGGGATTTTAAGAATGATAGATTATATGGGATCCTAGTGTTTGTTATTATTGTGCTCGCAAAGATCTGTGGATCTTCTGTATACATATCCCCTAGTGGGAATCAGAGCATTTGTAGCTCGGATCTATAGGGATCTATGGTTTGTTTGGTTTGAGGGAGAAAGAAATTTGCTCGGCAAGGATGAGACCTTGTGCCTACGTATTCTCAAAAGGATGTTGAGAAAGTCAGAGCAATCGTAGTTCCCACTTATGCTAGTGAAAAGCAACGGGAGGTTAGTAAGAGACAGACAAATGTCATCTTAATGAAAAATGTATCTAATCTATTTCATCAAATACATTTTTGAAAGGTTTGATTGATTCAAATCTTTCGTCGTAAGTTATCGGTGTTTTGCTTGAGTGTACAAGCGTTACCACTTAAACGTTTAAGAAAGATGTTTGAAAAAGATTGAATCTTTTAACTGTAAGCATGGGTGTTTTGCTTGAGTGTACAAGCGTTACCACTTACAATTAAGAAATGTTTTGTTTGAAAAAAGAGTTTGAAAAGTTTTTGACTGTATGTGATGTGATAGATGAGATACTTCTTCCATAGAGATGATAGATGTCTAAATCTCTAGGAGAAATTGATTGGATTAAAGGGATGCTTTTAAGAAGCCCATGGGTCCTTGTATTGTAAGCCCAAGAGATGGCATTCCGAGGGTCATCGAGGGTCCTTGTATGAAGCTCAAGAGGAAGCTATAGGGTATGGTTGGCTTTGTCTTTAAAAGGGATTTCACCGGGAAACCATCCTTTTGGAATGAAGAGCAATTTCACCGGGAAATTATACTGTGGTTCTATCCTAACGGGTGATTCTTTGTATTGGAAGCCCAATAGGAGGCTGTTAAGAGATTTCATGGTCTCTTTCATTGTATGATGCCCAAGAGAAGGCTAAACTCAACGAGGAGTTCTTTTGAACGAAGCCCAAGAGGAGGCTGACTCAACAGGGGAGTGTTGTCTTATATGAAGCCTAAGCGGAGGCTAAACTCGATGAATGAGTTTTCTTATATGAAGCCTAAGAGGAGGCTAACTCTGTGGGGAGAGTTATCTTGTATAAAGCCCAAGCGGAGGCTAAACTCATGCAGGGGATGAATTATCTTGTATAAAGCCCAAGCGGAGGCTACAACTGTGGGGAACCTATTGGTTAGACTAATTGTTATGTTATAATTAGACAGTTGTATAAACAAGTGCGTGTGTGTGATATGTATTCACAGGAGTTTATGAAGGAAATATAAACAATGCATGATGTTTATTTACAAAAGTTTATGAAGGAAATATAAACAAGTCTCTGTGAAACGAACGTTTTAAAACGAGCGTAACTTGATAATTTACAAGTTTGAATTGTGTGTACAAGGAAGTAAATATGTACACGAATGAGTATTTATGTACAGACAAAGATGGATGTACATAGGAGGGTTGGGACTTACACCATAGGAGGCCCATTGGTTTGAAAGCGCTTCATAATGCTCCTTTCAATACCAATGGTATTCAGGTATATACAAATGAAACGAAAACAAGTGATCAAGTTTATTCAAAAGGTATCTCAGATGTACATAAAAGTTTGTATGAGTACAAAAGAATTTGATATGTACAAGGAAAATATGTATGTACATAAAAGAATGTTTTATACACAAGTGAAGTGAAAACAAACGATCAAGTTTGTCTGCAGAGTATAAAAAGTATCATATGTAGATAAAAATTGTATGTATCTGAAGAGAGTTTGATATGTACAAAGAAATATTATGTACATAAAAGAATGTTATGGGACTTACACCGTGAGGGAGGCACATTGGTTTAAAAGAAGTTTTATCGAATAATTAGAACCAATGGATTCGGTGTATAAACAAACGAATGAAAATAAACAAAAGAAGTTTGTTTATGTTTGAATATTAACAAAGATGATCTGAGTATGTACAAGGAAAATTGAATATGTACATAAAAGGATTGGGACTTACACCGTGAGGGAGGCCCATGATCGATTAAGAAATTCGAGAGAAAACGAATTCAGTTTTATCGTTTAAATCGGATCGATCATGGTAAAAAGATGCAAGTTTGATAAAAGTTTTGAAACATGATTTGAAAGTGTTTTTGAAATGTGAGATTCATTTATGAGAAGTTTTGAAAAGAATCGGAAGTCGAAAGTTTGAAAAAATCACCTTTTAAAGTGTTTTGAAAAAGTGCTCAGAACGTCGTTTTCGGCTCGATTAAAATATAATCAGATGAAAGTTTTTTCTGAAAATTTTTGCACAATCATAAAATAGATACATTTATTGACAAGTGTACAAAAAATCACCTCAAAATGAGGAGTTTTGATTGGTTAAAAAAATGAAAGTTTGTAAGAAAATGAAAAAATATGGAGTTTTAAAAGAATGGTCTGTGGAGAGTTGAACCCATGACCATTGGGTGGCATACGTGCGAGAGGACTAAAGGCGTTGGCAACCATCGGGCAAGCTTGATTTTGTGTTTGTGAATCAAAACACGTGTAAACAAAATATTGGAAAATTTAAATTTTCAAACTCAAGAACACGCGCGCAGGCTTGTTCTTCATTTTAGATTCTCAGATTCTTCAAACCATGCTATAATCTTCGTTTCTCAATGAAATTAGATGAAGTAAACATGAAAATTGCTCGGTTTTGAACAAGGAATACGATGATGACTGTTAATTGCATTTATTTTTGGTCTAGCATGTTTGACTTTCTGGAATCACGAAGAACCCTAGAAACTAAGATTCCAAATTAAATGATGCATAGTTGATGACTTTTCAATTTGTTTGAGGGCTTATGATCGTGTTAGGTGCAGAAAGAGATTGGCCAAGCGTTTTTTCATTTAAGTTCAAAGAATCATGATATCCAAGTTTGAGTTCTAACCTGTTCAAGTTGAAATCGAAGAAGGTGATTGCTGCTTCGTAACTTGTTTTATGATTGCTGTAGCATCATCGGCCTATATGGAAGCTATAGGGATGGTCTGCTTGCTTCGAGCTTTCTTGGATTGTGCTACCCAAGTCCACCTGCACAGTTTGAAAATGGAACTTCGATTTTGATGTTAATCATGTTACAGTTGCTTGCTAATGATTTGGATCATCCCTATGATGTTCAGGGATGATGTTTGGATGTTTGGAACACAAGTTAATCAAGCCTAAGATGGAATTCAAAAGTTATGGCAGTTTTGCAAACATAATGACCATGGCATGTGATTTCTGATTTTCAGCTTTGATCATGTTGTTTTTAAGTTTTAAACAAGTTTGATATTGATTATGGAATGTGTTTGACACCAATTTGACCAAAGTTTCTCATCAATTTTAAAAAATGCAAGTTTTGGCAATTTGAACTATGTTTCTTGATTTTGAAGAAAGAAGAGAGAAAGCATAACTTTGCATTGCTTTGGTGTGATTTGAACTTGAAATGATGCTCTATTTATAGGCCAATGGTTCTAAAATGTTAGGCACAAGTACAATGCTTTTGGTAAATCAAAGTTAACTTAAGGGGCAAGAAAGACTTTTCAAAAGGAAAAAGGAAGCTTCCTCTTTTTACCATGTGTGAAAATCTTCAAATTGATCTTATCTTTTTTCAATCACATCTAGCTGATATTTATCAGTTCTACAATTCATTTGGCAAGGTAGCATTGCTTCTAGATGAAGAAATCACAAAATGACCTATAATTTGAAGTTTTGACCTTGAAAAACCATGTTCAAGGAGCCTTATGTTTCAATTTCAAAAGTATAGCTAGACTCCATGGATTTGAGAGTTCTTGAACATTTTGGAAAGCTTGTTCCAAGGGCTACAACTTTCATGTTTTGAATTTTTTCCAATTCAAAATGGAACTAGGTGAAAAAATGGCATGAAGTTTGGAAAAAATAAGAAATTTTAACACTTAGAAATTTTTCTAAGTGTTAGAACTTTTGACTTTTTGTTGACTTTTCCAAATTCTTTGATTTTTTATGATCATGATGGATCATATGAAGTATTTTGATGATTGAAAAAGTTTTGTTTTGAAAATTTGACCAAAAGTCAAAGTTTGACTTTTCTGTGCAGATGAATTTTCATCAGATGTTTCTGAAATTGACTGATGAAGTCTGTGAACTTTTGTGATGTTTTGAATCCAGAAATTAGGTCAAGATGTTGTATCTAAGATATAATGACCAATTTCTATCCAAAAAAGTCATTTCTTGTTCAAAAAGTCAGAGAATACTCATGCCCGATCAAAACCCTAATTGGTCGATCCTCGATTGATCAATGAGAAAATTGATATCCGATGATCGAGGTTAATGATTTGATCAAGATAGATCAAATGAGGTGAGTAAAACTCAAACCCTAATTGGTTGCCTCTTGAATCAGATGAAAATCTGATGAAACCCTAATTTTGACCTGTGAATGCTACACCCGATTAATGTTGTCTGAACTGTTAGTTATGCAATGATGCAAATGTAAGGTGGTATATTAGGTCAAAAATTGGGGTATGACAGATGCCCCTATTTAAGTTTCTTTCACCTGAGAGATGAAGATGAATATCTTCGTTTTGATAAGTGTAAAGAGACTTAAATATCAGAATACGCAAATTTTGGACCTAAAATACCAAAAGATGCGGATGATGTAAAAATGATTGTAAAAAAGTTTCACCCAGAGAAATATCAAAGAAATGACATGGTGGGGAAAAATTTGTGAGGATGACTCGATCTGTTTTAGAAAAGAGGATCCTATTTTGTTGGGAAACATGCAATATGTCTCGCTGGGGAAAAAGAGATTCACAAAACATGTGAACATCTGTTTTGTTTTGGGAAAGAGGTTACCTTCACCTTGTGACAATGTTTAAGGTAAGTGAAATGATATTACCAATTTATCAGCCTTGTGATAGTTGTGGTAAGGAGTTCAAGATATTACCAATTATCGCAAAGTGATAACTATAACAAGGTAAATCTATGAAATTGTCAGATATTCACTCGTGAACAATGCATAAATGATGGAAAAGATCTCAAATGAGTTTTGAAGATATTACCAATTATCAGCGAAGTGATAACTATAACAAGGTAAATCTTTTAAGAAATTACTGAGTATTCAACTTGTGAATAACAGACAAAGAAAAGAAACAAAACTCAAATGAGTTTCTACTTTCTTGGATAAAATCTTGCCGAGGATCTCTTTGAGAAGACGCGCATTTTGATCGAAGACGGTGTTTTCTTTAGATGAAAGACAATCCGGTGAATTTCGCATAAATGTGATTTGACTTTGTTGAGAAAACAAACTTTCATGACAAGTTTAAGAATGAAAAGAAATAAGCGGCTCAAATGATGAGGCTATTGCTTATTGCTTGGTTGATTATAGACGGGTTCTACCCAGAATGAACTGGAAAGAAAGGGTCAATCAAGACTTTGTTCCCAATGAGGAATGATCTCACTGGGAACAGGAGAGAGTAGAGATGTATCGCTTTGGGATAATCTATCGATAGAATTGTACTTACATGAGTAAGTGTGATTTACACCAAGATATGAAAGTAAACATTTTGAGGAATGCAAAATGCATGAATGATGCTATTATGTATGAATGTCATGAATGTTATATGCATGCTAACAATACTTGACAAAGACACTAAAGAGGTATTTGGGAAAAGGACCGGCCACATCGAACAAATACTTAGCAATATCCGCAAAGAATGGTGTTAGACGTTGTCGATGAAGGACCCGAGTTGCATGCTTTAAACTTTCGGAGAAAGGCGTTTCATTGGCAACTTTGTCGGGAATTCTTTTGATAAGAATACCATCCTTTGATAATTTCATGAGGAGAAGACTTCTGTGCCATTCTATCCTTCGGAGGTCGAGACACTTATGGAGAAACTGTTGAAGTTCTTTCCGTGTTCATAGTTCAAAGGAACATTTTTTGCTTTTTGTTTCAAAATTTTGAAGTAAAAATTGCTTAAAACCGCTTTTAGTTTCAAAAGTGATTTTCACAATAAAAGCGTTATTTTGCAAAATGAATAAAGTAAGGATTGCAAACAAAAGGCACAAGGCTCAAATTTATTGATAGAATGGTAATCAGCCAAAGGCGTGATTCCATGAGCTATTTACAAGAGTTGGAAATGATAATTTATTGGGAAAAGGCTACATTGAAAGCAAATAACCACTATTATCCCTAACAACTTTGAATTCCCATTGTGCTTGTTGCGTCAGAAGATTTGATTGAAGATTCGTTGATGGAAGATTCTTCAGATTGACGAAGCACGGACCGATTCCAGTTACTTTGTCATTTTTTGTATCCTTATTTTTGCCTAGATTGCCTTTTCAGGTTTTCAATCTATCAGGATAATTTCTGTTTATTGTCTCTAATTTTTGCCTGGACCGCCTTTTCAGGTTTTCAGTCCACCGAGACGCTCTTTTTTGCCTAAGCCTCCCTTCTCGGGTTTTCGACTTACCGAGCTGTTCTTTTATTTTTAGACAAAGTATTTCTTGACTGCATCAGCATTCACAGGATGCGGGAGTTCATCACCGTCCATGGTTGTGAGAGTCATAGCACCGCCAGAAAAGCTTCTTTTGACGATGTATGGGCCTTCGTAATTAGGAGTCCATTTGCCCCTAGAATCTGGTTGAAAAGACAGAATCTTTTTAAGCACGAGGTCGCCTTCTCGGAATTCACGAGGTCGGACCTTTTTGTCGAAAGCTTCCTTCATTCTTCTTTGATACAATTGTCTATGACACAGAGCGGTCAGGCACTTTTCTTCGATTAAGTTCAGTTGATCGTATCTGCTTTGACACCATTCGGCCTCAGATAGTTTTGTTTCCATGAGAACTCTCATTGACGGGATCTCAACTTCTACGGGGAGCACTGCTTCCATGCCGTATACTAAAGAAAAGGGAGTTGCTCCTGTTGAAGTGCGTACTGAGGTACGATACCCATGCAGAGCAAATGGCAGCATTTCGTGCCAGTCTTTATAAGTGATGACCATTTTCTGGATGATCTTTTTGATGTTCTTGTTGGCAGCTTCAACGACGCCGTTCATCTTTGGCCGGTAAGGAGATGATTTATGATGCTCGATCTTGAATTCCTCACACAGTTCTTTCATCATTTTTTTTGTTCAATTTTGATCCATTGTCTATAATGATCTTGCTTGGAATTCCATATCGGCAAATGAGGTTGTTCTTGATGAACCTCACAACCACTTGTCTTGTAACGTTGGCGTAAGACGCTGCTTCGACCCATTTGGTGAAGTAATCAATAGCCACTAGAATGAAGCGATGTCCTTTGGACGTTTTTGGTTCAATCATCCCAATCATGTCAATTCCCCACATGGAGAATGGCCATGGAGAAGAGAGAACGTTGAGTAAAGTCGGTGGCACATGGATCTTATCTGCGTAGATCTGGCACTTGTGACATCTTTTGACGTGTTTACAACAATCAGATTCCATCGTTATCCAATAGTATCCTGCTCTTAAGATCTTTCTGGACATTGCATGCCCATTTGAATGGGTTCCAAAGGACCCTTCATGTACTTCATGGATGATCGTGTCTGCTTCTTGCCTGTCGACGCATCTGAGCAGAACCATGTCGAAGTTTCTTTTGTATAGAACATCTTCATTAAGGAAGAAGTTTCTAGAAAGCCTCCTTAGAGTTTTCTTATCCTTGTACGATGCCCCCATTGGGTACTCTCGTGTTTGAAGGAAACGTTTGATGTCCTGAAACCACGGTTTATCGTCGAAGACTGCTTCAGTTGCGAATACATATGCAGGTCTTTCAAGGCGTCTGATGCGGATCTTAGGCATATAGTTCCAATCGTTGACTTTGAACATGGAAGATAGAGTGGCCAAGGCGTCTGCCATTCGATTTTGATCTCGAGGGATATGATGCAAGTTCCACTTTGTTGAAGAAAGTCAACAAACGTCTTGCATAATCTCTGTAAGGAATTAGACCAAGATGATGGGTTTCATACTTGTCTTTAATTTGACTGATCACAAGGGCTGAGTCTCCATATATGTCAAGGATCTTGATCCTCAAGTCGATGGCTTCTTCGATACCCATGATGCAAGCTTCAGATCGCGATGTTATTGGTGCAATCAAACAGCAATGCGGAAAACGGGATATGAGAACCCTCGGAGTGATGATGACTTCCCCAATTCCATTGCCAAAAACGTTAACTGCTCCATCAAAGACTAAACCCCATATGGATTCTGGATCTGGTCCTTCTCCGGGTAACGGTTCGTCGCAATCTTTCATCTTCAAGTACATAACATCCTCGTCTGGGAAATCAAATTTGAGAGATTGGTATTCGTTGAGCGGCCGATAAGCCAAGTGATCGGCGAGAATGCTTCCTTGACCGCTTTTGGGCACGGCATCGATGTCATATTCAGATAGCAAGATTCGCCATCGCAATTCTTCCGTTAAGTGCTTTTCAAAGACGCATTTGATCGGATCCATTTTGGAGATTAACCAAGTCGTGTGATTGATCATGTATTACGGAGACGTTTTAAGCCCACACCAAAGCGCAACATGTTTTTCGAGCATGGAGTGACGAGTTTCACGCCTGTGAACTTTTACCGTGTAGTAGATGGCATGCTCCTTCACCGTCATCTTGCTGTCCAAGCACATGCCCATGGATTCTTCTAGCACGGTAAGGTATAGGATTAACGGTCTTCTTCGATCGGAGGAATCAATATTGGTGGTTCCGATGGTGTATTCCTTGATACTGTCAAAAGCCTTTTGGCAATCTTCTGTCCATACAACTTCTTGATTTTTGCAGAGAAGTTTGAATATTGGCCCACTGTGTAGCGCTCATTTGAGAGATAACCGAGATGTAATTCAACCGTCCGAGAAATCCTCTTACTTGCTTTTCCGTATGTGGCGTAGGCATTTCTTGAATAGCCTTGACTTTGTCAGGGTCAACTTCAATACCTCTTTGACTGACGATGAAACCTAGGAGTTTTCCAGATCTTACCCCAAAGGTGCATTTGTTAGGATTCAGGCGAAGCTGAAACTTCCTTAGTCGTTGAAACAACTTTAAGAGATAGTCTATATGCTCATCTTTAGTGTCAGATTTTGCTATCATGTCGTCCACGTAGACTTCGATCTCTTTGTGCATCATGTCGTGAAAGAGAGTAGTTATTGCCCTTTGGTAAGTTGCGCCTGCATTCTTTAATCCAAACGGCATTACTTTGTAGCAAAAGTGCCCCACGGCGTGATGAAGGATGTCTTCCATGTCTTCGGAGCCATTCGATCCGATTATAACCGAGAAACCGTCCATGAAGGAAAAGACGTTGAATTTTGCGCTATCCACTAGCATGTCAATATGCTAAGCGGAAATCGCCTTTCTGACTTGCCTTGTTCGTATCCCTAGTCAACACACATTCGACCTTCCGCCTTTCTTGGAGACAGTACTATGTTGGCTAGCCATTGAGGATATTCGTATGACGAGGAAACCCGCGCCGAGTTGTTTTTGAACTTCCTTTGATTTTATCTCGCCATGTCGTGGTGAACTCTTCTCGCCTTTTGCTTAACCGGTGGACACTGTTTTAATGGCAAGTGATGCTCCACAATGCCGGTATCTAACTCGGCATGTCCCGATAGGACCAAGCGAACACATCGACATATTTTTGAGAAGATCTATCACCGCTTTGACGCGCCGAGCAAGTTTACTTTACTTTTTGTCTCCCCTAACCTAAGTTGATTGCTTCTAGAGGTTCTTGTGAGGTCGAATGATCCTTTCCTCGCTTTAGCGCCTAGAAATATCATCCGGGATCTCTTCAACTTCTTCCTCGCGACTTCATGGGATTTCAAAGTAGAGAGCATAGAGTTATTGCTTTCAATGGATTTGTCCATCCGATTAATCTGCATATTTGATTTATGCCCGATTAATTAATTTTTTCATCATTTTTTTTGAAAAAGTTAATGAAAGTGTATGCAGATTGTGTATATTTTTTTGAAGATTTTTTTGTTTTATTGTGTTTTTTTTAGGATTATCATTTCCAAGAAAGGGTAAAAGGAAAATAAACACAAAGTGTAGAAACAAAACAACGCGTTTTATTTATAATTCCCACTATGAAACAGGGCCCTAAATACAAACTCATTCGTCTTGGGCAAGACAAAGAGAGATTATTTAAAAGCTAAACCCTATAAAACATCTCTACACTTTGGGTGAAGTGAGAGTTCAAAACAAAAAGCAAAGATAAACTACTTAGAACTAGGAGCGTAACTTCAACGGGTTTCCAGAGTGACGAACTCTTGGAAGTCGAGGTACTGTAATTTTCCTTTGGTTTAACCTTGAGTAGAATTTGGTCGCTTTGAGCGTGTTTTGAAGACTCGACGAAGGACTTGTTTTCGTGTCGCTAAAGCGCCTTCTTCCGCTTGATGAACAGATCGAGAAGTATGGGATACAACATATGTGCTTCCTGTTGACCTTTGCGTTGAATTCTGGGGATGTACCCTCCAATCTTTAGAGTGAAGAGACTCGTTGTCGGCGACACTTTCCATTTCGTATCCCGAGTCGTACTCTTGATCTTCAGTGATCACGTTGATGTATTGATAATCCAGATCTGGTTTAGTGAATTCCACAGGCGTGTTAAAGCAGAGATCTTCATTCGGGACCTCGATTGGCTGATTAGACTGAGAAGACGAGTATACCGCTTCTGATTGACTAGGATAATCAAAAGAATCACCCCATCCTATGGGTTGGATATCTTCAATTCTAATTCTCGAGCTTTCTGGCGCAGTATACTTTACCATGTAGTCAAATTTACCGCTTGGTTCTCCCAAGGTATCCCAAACTTTAAGGACAGTGGATTTTCATGTCGCTGTAGGGACATGTCTTTGAATTGATCACTTGCATACAATTCTCTTGAGACACATATTCGTGGTCGCTTAACTAAGTGCTCCACTCTTCGTATTCGAGGGATCCTCTTCATCATCTTCAATGGTGACAACGCTAACCTCTTGAGAACGGGGTTTAAGAAACCCCACTATCGAATACTTTTGATTGGACGAAGTGCTTCATCCTTTGCTTGTCTTTGGAGAATACGTGTGAACCCAGTCCGACTTTTGTTTCATTTTTGATGGTTTGATTACATGTCCCCATCCTTCAAAGATTGCCATCTTTCACCATCTCGTGCTTCTTTATACGAAGAGATAAATGATCTGCTTTTGCCGGTAGATTCATCTTCTAACGGATATTCGGGAGATGTGTCCTTCAATGTCATTAATGTGATGAAAGAGAAATCGACAAATGACTTACAAGCAAAGCTTGTTCACCATCGATGGTCACCAATTTTCCATTTACCGTGAATTTTAATTTCGATGAGAGTAGAATTTATCGCTCCCGCCCGTGGATCCAAGGTCTTCCTAGTAGACAACCAGAAGTACCGGTACGTCCATGACTTGGAAAGTAATTTGGAAAGTGTACGGACCAATTGTCATCGGGAGGTCGACTTCCCCAATAACTGACTTCCTTGATCCATCGAAAGCTCTTACTACTATGTCATTAAACTTCATTGGTGTCCCTTTGTAAGCCAAACGAGCGAGTGTCGTCAATTACGCTCAAAGATGAACCAAGATTCACCAATACATTGGACAGGAATCGATTGGCAAATCATCGAGATGTGCAAGGCCAAGTTGTGATCTTTCCCTTCTTATGGAAGTTCCTCGTCACTGAAACTTAGATTATTACAAGCTGTTATGTTGGCGACAATACCTCCAAACTGGTCTGTAGTCACATCATGGTCTACATAGGCTTGGTCTAGTACCTTCATTAAAGCTTCTCGATGAGCTTCGAGTCGAGGAGAAACAAGATTGAAATCTTGGAAGGAGTCTCGCATCGCTGATCCACGACTGTATTCACTTTTCTTGATTAATTTCAAGATTTCATCAAAATCGCTAACGCTGGATCTATCGTGAGGTCCAACATTTGTGTTGGGTTAAACCGGAATCGCTGCAGTGATTCTCGAAGATATGTTAATCGGATTTCGTCCGACAAATGAACCGCAGCGGTCTTGGTGGTAATGAAGTGTGTACTGCCCACTTCGTGTTACTCGTCCGATTGCTATATTGACATTAATGGAAGAGTAGGCATGGGTTTCTCCTTCCCATCCTCTATCGTGGTTGCATTGTATTGGTAAGGAATTGCTCCGTAGAACCGTATGAACAGACCGTAAGCAAATCACCAAAGGAGACTCGCGCCGAACTGCTGTATTCAATCTCCACGTGTTGGGTATGTTGAAACAAGGGATGATAATGTTTACTTCGGTTTTCCGAGTTGATATCTCGAGACTAAAAGCTCATGAAAATGCCCTACCGTATTTACGCCATGGTCATCTCGCTTCAGAGATTTGTAAGTCACCGATATCTAACAATCGCTAAATGTCTCGCTTATGGTGGGACATCCTTGAATATCCTTGAGCGATATGGCAAGTCGTAATCGTGCTTAGTGAAGGTGCTCATTGTATTGTATGCTTCATGGAGATGCACCAAGTTTCGGATCGTTTACGCTGTAACGAGATAATCGGTCAGATTTTCAAGATCGAACTCATCGAATGTCCACCGGATCGGGAAGCGGATTGGCTTGCACGTCGACTTGTATTTCGAAGGAAACAAGATTAGACCTCACTAATCTTTGTACTTCCGCCTTTAATGCTATGCAATGCTCAAGGTCATGGCCCGTGCCCTTGGTGAAAAGGGCAAGATACGTCTGTTTTGTACCACCACGGCAATTTTTCGGGAACCGGAGGTGGTGATCTTGTCTCGACGTATTCTTTCTATGAGCGCAGGTAAAGTTCTGTGTACGTCATTGAATTGGGTCAATTGCGCGACCCGAGGCAATACGCTTTGATTGTCGAATCACGAGCCTCGCTGACGAATGTTGAGTTTGTTGATTTTGTTGAATTTGTTGAATTATGAGCAATTCCCGTGTTTGATTTGTGTTGACACCGTGCTATGGCAGCCACCGTCGTTGTTGAATGACATTCTTACAAGGTTTCTGGGATACCATTCCTATGTCATGTTCTTTTTCCTTGGAAAACTGGTTCCAATCTTTTAGTTCCACTAGAAGATCTCGCCTGGTTAGGCGCCCGCTCGAACTCTTCTAATCGCATTCCCATGCTTACCATCTCGGGAAATCTCCGGAGCGCTTAGCGATCATTCGTAGTAGAATGAGCCAAGGGTTTTAGGAATACCTTAGTCATCTCTTTCTTCCAAGGGCGGGTTGACTTGGGCAGCAATTTCCTCCATCGTTGTATACTCTTGAATGTCTCTCTTGAGACATGCAATGAGTTGATCCCGGTCGAGCCATATCCAAGTTGAACTTATATTGTTGTACAAAGGCTTCACCTAAGTCATTGAAGGTTTGATACTGTGTGTCTAATCCCATGTACCACTTCAAGCGGTAAGACTATTCTGAAGTAATGGATTAACAACCGATGATCGTTGTATGTAGACATTTTCCGGCATACATCGTGAGATGACTTTGTGATGTGAGTTTTCGTACTTTTCAAAGTCGTGGACTTTGAATTTTGCAGTATCCTCACGCGAGAACTAAGCAAAGATCCTCATGCTTTTCCCAAATGCTTCTTTTCCACGAATTGTTTTTATCTCAAGTGCATTTTGAGGAGTTGTTCTGGAGATTCTCCATCGAGCCGTGAATTTGTGTTATTGGAGTATGGTGAACTTCTTCGCCTATGGTAGTGTGCACTACGGAGCTAAGTTCGTCATGATCGCTGAGAACCGCAGTTACTTGTGGAAGAGTTACTCCACGCGGAGTAAATGAGTTTTGTCGCAGCAGGTATTTCAAGCGAGGTTGTTTGAGAAGTCGGTTGGCAACCGATGCCAAAGTTGAAAGGCATGCCCCATGGATAGCCTTCTCGCATACCGAAAGGTGAACTATCGATTGCGATAGTCGAAACCGAGTAGTAGTATCCTCAAGTCGCCGCTAGTTTTGACCGCCGATGTCATGGTTGACTTTTGCGCCGCGGCAAATGAGTTAACCAAAGATGTGAGTCTTCCACCTCTTCTTGTAGTGTTGTTAATGTACTACGGTTCAACATTCTCTTGTTCGAAACCTCCATTACTTTTTGATCCGCATCGTGACGCTCGAGCTGGTCGTGACGCCCGAGAAACCTAAGACGCGATGCTTGGCGATCTTTTCCTATCCGCTCAAACTGCTCAAGCATCGTACTCTAGACAATGCACTTAAATGCAAAGTATGATGCATGATTATGATTGTAAAGAAAGATTTCCAAGGAATTTATGCTAAAAAGAGATATTTCTGGCAAATATTTGGATGGAAAACACACATTTATTGATTATTGAAAGAGGATTACAACAATATTGTTTTTTGGAGCATTGCTCACACAAATGATAACATAAATGATAAAATTACAAACTAAATTGAACTAATTAAATGTCTTCGTCGGATGAAGATCCAAAGGTTTGATGTAGCTTCAACTTCAGGATTTCCTTTCCATAGTGAGCTTTCAGCTCAATTTTCTCTTTTAGTCTAATGACTTTCTTCCACTCGCCGAGAGCAAGATGATCATTTGTCAATTCTTCAAGCCGCCTTTTCTTTCTTTGATGAATTCCTTGATCGCCATACTTTCGATAAATCTCCTCATCTTTTCCATGAGCCTTGAATATATGAGTTGATCGCCTGTCAAGAATGAGTTGTGTCTGATTCCCTGTAATATCGCCTCATCGATTTCCATCTCATTGCTTGCTGGCATACCATGGATATCGCCGCCAGGAGAAGAGACATGAGTGACTGACCTTTGCCGAAGATAGATTTAGGCAGCAGAGGTAATCCATTTGAAAAACAGGTACACAACACACGATAGTTCCGCCTGACGATTCCTATGATGAATGGAGACGTACGTGTCACCAAGTAGAGTGGGAACGGGATTTCCAATAAAAAAGATCCTTATGGCGTTGATATCAACGAGATTTGGGACGTTGGGAAACAACATCAATCCATAGAGGAGTAAAGCTAAAATAGCTTCAAAGGCTACCATACTACCGGCTTCAGAGAATTTAAGAGCCTTCTCCATTAGGACTAACTTCAAAGTTCCTAATGGATCTTTCTAATTGGAAATCCCGTTCCCACTCTGCTTGGTGACACGTACGTCTCTATTCATCATAGAAATCGTCAAGGAGATGGAACTATCGTGTGTTGTGTACCTCTGTTTTTCAAATGGATTATCTCACACTTGCCTAAATCTCCTATCTTCCGCGAAAACAAAGACGAGTGGCATTGGTCAAGAAGACTCATGTCTCTTACAAACGACGATATCCATTGGTATACCTTAGTAGACAATGAGATGGAAATCATTGAGAGCTGTGGAGAATTTGCCAACGTACCTCTCATTGGTACAAAAGGAGGAACCAACTACAACCCATTCTTGGCGAGACGTCAACTCGGATACGCAAACTCTAATAAACCTCTTGGTTTTACAGTAGAGAGCTACTTCTATCATGAAGGGGAGGATTCCCAGGGATTGAAAGCCAGAATGATCAGAGCTTGGCATCACATCCGAAGGAAAGAAAAAGGGAAAGCAAAGAATTGTGTAGCCATGGAAACCTACACTTCTTGGGTAAAGAAAATAGCAAAGGAATTTCGAATGCCTTACGCTTATGAAGAACCTATGTTCTCAATCGCTTCCAAATCAACAATTTTTCCCGTCGAAACTATGGGAGAATACCAAGAAGCCTTGACCAAGATGAGGCTTGAGAAAGAAGCTTTGGAAAACAAATTCCTTAAGACTAATCTCGAGAATGAGAAGCTCAACAAGCAGGTCAAAGATCATGAAAAGACGCTCTACTTCCAAGATGAATGGCTCATGGAGAAAGATGAGAAGATTCGCCAGAAAGATAACGCGATCAAAAGATACGTCAAAGAAAGGAAAAGAAAGCTTGAGGAAATGACAACCAGTGATCCTGCTCCCGACGAGTGGAAGAAAGTCATTAGCAAGCTAAAAGACGAGAAAGCTGAACTGAAAGCTCACTATGGAAAAGAAATCCTGAAGCTGAAGCTACATCAAGCCTTTGGATCTTCATCCGACGAGGACGATTAGCTTAGTTTAGTTTGTAATATTTTATCATTTATTTTATCATTTGTGTGAGCAATGCTCCAAAAAACAATATTGTTGTAATCCTCTTTCAATAATCAATAAATTCGTGTTTTCCATCCAAATATTCGCCAGAAATTTCTCTTTTAGCATAAATTCTTTGGAAATCTTTCTTTACAATCATAATCATGCATCATACTTTGCATTTAGAGTCTATTGTCTAGAGTCTGGTCTTTCAACAGTTTCAACAGATAAGAAAAGATCGCCAAGCTGTCGCGTCTTAGAATTTCTCGACCGTGTCCACAACCTACTCGAACGTACGATACAAGATCAAAAAGAAGAAAAGTAATGGAAGGATTTGAACAAGAGAATGTTGAACTTCGTAGTACAGTAACAACACTACAAGAAGAAATGGAGAGACTCACGTCTTTGGTCAATTCATTGGCCGCAGCGCAAAGTCAACAAGCAGCATCGAGCAGTCAAAACCAAGCAGCGATTTCAGAAGACACTACTACTCCAGTTTCAGCTGTCGCAGTCAGTAGTTCACCTTTCAGTATGCTAGAAGGCTATCCATGGGGCATGCCTTTCAACTTTGGCATCGGATTTCGCCAACCGACTTCTCAAGTGCAGACAACCACGCTTGAAATACCTACTTTGCAGCAAAACTCTACATTTACTCCGCAATGTGGAGTAACTCTTCCACAAGTAACAATGCCAGTTTCTCAACCGATCATGACGAACTCAGCTTCTGTAGTACACACTACCATAGACGAAAAAGTTCACCATACTCCAAGCAATAACACGAATTCCCGTGGCTCGATGGAGAATCTCCAGGAACAACTCCTCAAAATGCAGCTTGAAATTAAAACGATTCGAGGGAAGGAATTGTTTGGGAAAAATGCCCAGGATCTTTGCTTAGTTCCTCGCGTAAGGATACCTGCAAAATTCAAAGTCCCTGACTTTGAGAAGTACAAAGGAAACTCCTGTCCACAAAGTCATCTCACGATGTATGCCAGGAAAATGTCTACATACAATGACGATCACCAATTATTAATCCACTACTTCCAAGATAGTCTCACCGGTGCCGCACTGAAGTGGTACATGGGATTAGACAGCGCAAGTATCCAAACATTCAATGACTTAGGTGAAGCCTTTGTACAACCATATAAGTTCAACTTGGATATGGCTCCCGATAGGGATCAACTCCGCTCCATGTTTCAAAAGGAAAGAGAGACATTCAAAGAATATACGCAACGATGGAGGGAAATTGCTGCCCAAGTCAACCCACCACTGGAAGAGAAAGAGATGACTAAGGTATTCTTAAACACTCTTGGCTCATTCTACTACGAACGAATGATCGCTAGCGCTCCCGGAGATTTCACCGAGATGGTAAGCATATGGGAATGCGATTAGAAGAGGGGGTTCGAACCGGATGCCTAACCAAGGAAGCAGGATCTTCTAGTGGAACTAGGAAGGTTGGGACTAGCTTTCCAAAGAAAAAAGAACACGACATAGGAATGGTATCCCGAGGGAAACCGCGAAAAAATGTCGGTCAACAGCGACAGGTAGCTGCCATAACACCCGCTGTTAACACAAGTCCAAACACAGGAATTGCTCCGCAATCTCAACAAATTCAACAAACTCAACAAATCGCCAACAGCTCAACATTAACAATCAAAACCGCGCTCGGTCACGCAATCGACCTAATTCCAATGACGATACGTAACTATACCGCGCTAATAGGAAAGAACTGACATGCATAAGGTCACCACCTCCGTTCCCGAAAAATTGCCGTGGTGGTACAAAGGCACGATCTTGCCCTTTTCACCAAGGGGCACCAGCCATGACCTTGAGCATTGCATAGCATTAAAAGCAGAAGTACAGAGATTAGTGAAATCTAATCTTCTTTCCTTCAGAAATACAAATCCAAATGTGCAAGCCAATCCGCTTCCCAGTCACAATAGACATACAGTAAATCTGATATTAAGAAATACAAACAGGTATCTCGTCACAGACGTAAACCTGATCAGAGGAAACTTGGTGCATCTCCATGATACGTACAGTACAATGAGCACCTTCACTAAGCACGATTACTCAGCTTGCAACATCTGCTTCAAGGATCTTCAAGGATGTCCCACCATAAGAGCGGACATTCAGCGATTGTTGGATATCGGTGACCTACAAATCTACAGAAACAGAGATGACCATGACGTAAATACAGTAGGGCATTTTCCGCATGAGCTTTTAGTCTCAGATATCAACTCGGAAAATCCCGATGTAAACGTTATCATCCCCTGTTTCAATGTACCCAAGCATGTGGAGATTGAATACAACGGTTCCAACGCTCTGGTCTCCTTTGGTGATTTACCTACCCGGTCCTGCTCCATACGCCTAGTAAAGCAATTCCTACCAATACAATGCAACTCGATAGAGGATGGAAAGAGAAACCCATGCCTACTCTTCCGCCTAATGTCAATATAATGTAAATCGGACGAGTAACACGGCGGACGAGTGCACACTGTTGCCACCAAGACCGCGCAGCCTCGTTGTTAGACAAAATCCAGCTAATATATCTCCCGAGAATCCCGAACGATTCCCGTCATAATCCGAAAGACAAATGTTGGTCCTCCTGATAGGACCGAAGTCAACACAGATTTTGATGAGATACTGAAATTAATCAAGAAAAGCGAATACCGAGTCGTGGATCAGCTGATGCAGACTCCCTCCAAGATTTTAATATTGTCTCTATTATTGAACTCCGAAGCTCACCGAGAAGCTTTAATGAAGGTATTAGACCAAGCCTATGTAAACCATGATGTGACTACAGACCATTTTGGAGGTATTGTCGCCAACATAACAGCTTGTAATAATCTAAGTTTCAGTGATGAGGAACTTCCAGAAGAAGGGAAAGATCATAACTTGGCCTTGCATATCTCAATGATTTGCCAATCAGATTCCCTGTCCAATGTATTGGTAGATACTGGTTCATCTTTGAACGTAATGGCAAAGACGACACTCGCTCGTTTGGCTTACAAAGGGACACCAATGAAGTTCAATGACATAGTAGTAAGAGCCTTTGACGGGTCACGAAGTCGCTTATCGGGAAGTCGATCTCCGATGACAATTGGTCCGATACTTTCCGATCACTTTCCAAGTCATGGACGCCACCGCCACGCTTGTCTACTAGGAAGACCTTGGATCCATGAGGCAGGGCAGGACATCTACTCCATCGTGGTTGAAATTACAAAGAATGGAAAACTAATAACCATCCTCGGTGAACAAGCTTTACTCATAAGCCATTTGTCCAGTTTCTCTTTCATCACAGCTAATGACGTTGAAGGGACATATCTCCCCGGACATCCATTAGAAGATGAATCTACCAACAAAAGCCGATCATCTATTTCTTCGTACAAAGAAGCAGCACATATAGGAAAAGATGGCAATGCTGAAGGATGGGGACAAGTAATCAAACCCGTTAAGAACGAGACAAAAGCCAGACTTGGGTTCGCACATGTATTCTCCAAAGACAAGCAAAAGGATGGAGCACTTCGTCCAATCAAAGAAGTATTCAACAGTGGGGGTTTCTTAAACCCTGTTCTTCAAGAAGTTAACGTTGTTACCATTGAAGATGATGAAGATGATCCCTCTAGTTCTGAAGAGTGAAGCATTTATTTAAACAGCCCTAAATATGTGTCTCAAGAAGAATGGTACGCGCCGACTGATCAATTCAAAGACATGTCCCTGCATAAGCATGAAAATTCACCTGTCCCTTCTGAAGTTTGGGACACCTTGGGAGAACCAAGTCGTAAATTTGACTACATGGTGAAATACATCACACTGTAAAGCTCGAGAATCGAATTGAAGATATTCAAATCGGATGGGGTGATTCTTTTGAGTATCCTAGTCAACCAGAGGAAGCGTACTCATCTTCCCGATCTAATCAGCCAATCGAAGTTCCTAACGAAGACTTCTACTTTAACGCGCCAGTAGAGTTTGTTAAATCAGATCCTGATTACCACTACGTCAACATGATCATCAAGATCGTGAATACGATTCGGATACGATTTGGAAAGTGTCACGACAACGAGTCTCTTCACTCGTAAGATTGAGGGTACATCCTGCAATTCGACGCAAAGGTCAACAGAAGCACATATGTTGTATCCCATACTTCCCGATCTATCCATCAAGCAGAAGAAGACTGTTTTAGCAGCACGAAAGGGAAAGTCCGTCATCCAGAGTCTTCAAAACCTGCTCAACCAACGACCAAGGTCTACTCGAGGATTAAGCCAAGTGGAAAATTACCCGAGTACCTGACTTCAAGGAGTTCGCCACCATCGAAAACCTGCTAGTTCGGACTAACGCTACTAGTTCTAAGTAGTTTATCTTTTGCTTTTGTTTTGAACTCTCACTTCGCCCAAAGTGAAGAGATGTTTTATAGGGCTTAGCTTTTAAATAATTTCTCTTTGTCTTGCCCAAGACAAATGAGTTTGTATTTTAGGCCCTGCTTTCATATTGTGAATCATAAATAAAATGCGTTGTTTTGATTCCACACTTTGTGTTTATTTTTCATTTTACCCTTTCTTGGAAATGATAATCCTAAAAAACACAATAAAAAAATCTTCAAAAAAAAAATGATAAATTTTTTTTTAATTAAATCAGACATAAATCAAATATGCAGATTAACAGATTGACAAATCCATTGAAAGAAATAACTCTATGATCTCTCCCAACTTTGAAATCCCCTATGAAGTCGCCGAGGAAGAAGTTGAAGAAGAGATCCCGAATGAGATTTCTCGAATACTTAAGCACGAGGAACGAATCATTCAGACTCACAAAGAACCTCCGAAGCGTTAACTTGGGTTCAAGAAGACAAAAAAGAAGTAAATATCGGAGCTTCACTCGACAGCAACGTCAAGAGCAAACTGATAGATCTTCTCAAAGAATATGTCGATGTGTTCGCTTGGTCCTACCAGGACATGCCGGGTTTAGATACTAGCATTGTAGAGCATCACTTGCCATTAAAGCCGGAGTGTCCACCAGTTAAGCAAAAGCTGAGAAGAGTTCACCCTGATATGGCTGATAAAATCAAAAAGGAGGTTCAAACCACCGACGCAGTTTCCTCGTCACTTCTGAGTATCCTCAATGGCTAGCCAACATAGTACCTGTCTCCAAGAAAGATGGCAAGGTCAGAATGTGTGTTGACTACCGGGACTTGAACAAGGCAAGTCCAAAAGACGATTTCCCACTTCCGCATATCGACATGCTAGTGGATAGCACTGCAAAATTCAACGCCTTTTCCTTCATGGATGCCTCGCTACAATCGATCGAATGGCTCCCAAGACATGGAGAAGACATCCTTCATCACGCCATGGGCACCTTTTGCTACAAAGTAATCCGCTTGGATTAAAGAATGCAGGCGCAACTTACCAAAGGGCGATGACTACTCTCTTTCATGACATGATGCACAAAGAGATCGAAGTCTACGTAGACGACATGATAGCAAAGTCTGACACTGAAGAAGAGCATATAAAATATCTCTTCAAATTATTTCAATGACTAAGGAAATTTCAAATCATCTAATCCTAACAAATGCACCTTTGGGGTAAGATCCGAAAGTCCTAGGTTTCATCGTCAACAAAGAGGTATTGAAGTTGACCCTGACAAAGTCAAGGCTATTCAAGAAATGCCTACGCCATATACGGAAAAGCAAGTAAGAGGATTTATCGGACGATTGAATTACATCTCCAGATTTATCTCTCAGATGACTGCTACTTGTGGGCCGATATTCAAGCTTCTCCGCAAAAATCAAGAGGTTGTGATGACGATTGCCAAAAAGCTTTGACAAGATCAAGGAATACCGCGTAACCACCAATACCGATCCTCCAAAGGAAGGAAGACCATTAATCATATACCTTACCGTGTTGGAAGATTCCATGGGCTGCGTGCTTGGACAAGAAGATGAAACCGTAAGAAGGAGCATGCCATCTATTACCTGAGTAAAAAGTTCACAGATCGTGAAACTCATTACTCCATGCTCGAGAAAACTTGTTGTGCTTTGGTATGGGCTTCAAAACGCTCCGCCAAGACATGATCAATCACACAACTTGTTAATCTCCAAATGGATCCAATCAAGTACGCCTTTGAAAAGCCTCGCTTTAACGGAAGAATCGCCGATGGCGTATGCTATTATCTAATATGACATCAATTACCGTGCTCAAAAGCGGTCAAAGGAAGCATTCTTGCTGATCACTTGGCTTATCAGCTGCTCAACGAATACCAATCTCTCAAGTTTGACTTCCCTGACGAGGATGTTATGTACTTAAAGATGAAAGATTGCGATGAACCGCTACCCAAAGAAGGCCCAGATCCAGAATCTAGATGGGGCCTAATTTTGATGGAGTCATAACGTTATGGCAATGGAATTGGGGCCATCATCACCCGGTTCTCATATCCTGCTTTCCGATTGCTATTTGATTGCACCAACAACATCGCAGAATATGAAGCTTGTATAATGGGTATCGAAGAACCCATCGACTTGAGGATCAAGATCCTTGACGTATATGGAGATTCAGCCCTTGTGATAAATCAAATCAAAGACAAGTATGAAACTCATCATCTTGGTCTGATTCCCTACAAAGATTATGCAAGACGTTTGTTGACTTTCTTCAACAAAGTTGAACTGCATCACATCCCTCGAGATCAGAATCGAATGGCAGACGCCTTGGCCACTCTATCTTCCATGTTCAAAGTCAACGATTGGAACTATATGCCTAAGATCCGCATCAGACGCCTTGAAAGACCTGCATATGTATTCGCAACTGAAGCAGTCTTCGACGATAAACCGTGGTTTCAGGACATCAAACGTTTCCTTCAAACACGAGAGTACCCAATGGGGGCATCGTACAAGGATAAGAAAACTCTAAGGAGGCTTTCTAGAAACTTCTTCCTTAATGAAGATGTTCTATACAAAAGAAACTTCGACATGGTTCTGCTCAGATGCGTCGACAGGCAAGAAGCAGACACGATCATCCATGAAGTACATGAAGGGTCCTTTGGAACCCATTCAAATGGGCATGCAATGTCCAGAAAGATCTTAAGAGCAGGATACTATTGGATAACGATGGAATCTGATTGTTGTAAACACGTCAAAAGATGTCACAAGTGCCAGATCTACGCAGATAAGATCCATGTGCCACCGACTTTACTCAACGTTCTCTCTTCTCCATGGCCATTCTCCATGTGGGGAATTGACATGATTGGGATGATTGAACCAAAAACGTCCAAAGGACATCGCTTCATTCTAGTGGCTATTGATTACTTCACCAAATGGGTCGAAGCAGCGTCTTACGCCAACGTTACAAGACAAGTGGTTGTGAGGTTCATCAAGAACAACCTCATTTGCCGATATGGAATTCCAAGCAAGATCATTATAGACAATGGATCAAAATTGAACAAAAAAAATGATGAAAGAACTGTGTGAGGAATTCAAGATCGAGCATCATAAATCATCTCCTTACCGGCCAAAGATGAACGGCGTCGTTGAAGCTGCCAACAAGAACATCAAAAAGATCATCCAGAAAATGGTCATCACTTATAAAGACTGGCACGAAATGCTGCCATTTGCTCTGCATGGGTATCGTACCTCAGTACGCACTTCAACAGGAGCAACTCCCTTTTCTTTAGTATACGGCATGGAAGCAGTGCTCCCCGTAGAAGTTGAGATCCCGTCAATGAGAGTTCTCATGGAAACAAAACTATCTGAGGCCGAATGGTGTCAAAGCAGATACGATCAACTGAACTTAATCGAAGAAAAGTGCCTGACCGCTCTGTGTCATAGACAATTGTATCAAAGAAGAATGAAGGAAGCTTTCGACAAAAAGGTCCGACCTCGTGAATTCCGAGAAGGCGACCTCGTGCTTAAAAAGATTCTGTCTTTTCAACCAGATTCTAGGGGCAAATGGACTCCTAATTACGAAGGCCCATACATCGTCAAAAGAAGCTTTTCTGGCGGTGCTATGACTCTCACAACCATGGACGGTGATGAACTCCCGCATCCTGTGAATGCTGATGCAGTCAAGAAATACTTTGTCTAAAAATAAAAGAACAGCTCGGTAAGTCGAAAACCCGAGAAGGGAGGCTTAGGCAAAAAAGAGCGTCTCGGTGGACTGAAAACCTGAAAAGGCGGTCCAGGCAAAAATTAGAGACAATAAACAGAAATTATCCTGATAGATTGAAAACCTGAAAAGGCAATCTAGGCAAAAATAAGGATACAAAAAATGACAAAGTAACTGGAATCGGTCCGTGCTTCGTCAATCTGAAGAATCTTCCATCAACGAATCTTCAATCAAATCTTCTGACGCAACAAGCACAATGGGAATTCAAAGTTGTTAGGGATAATAGTGGTTATTTGCTTTCAATGTAGCCTTTTCCCAATAAATTATCATTTCCAACTCTTGTAAATAGCTCATGGAATCACGCCTTTGGCTGATTACCATTCTATCAATAAATTTGAACCTTGTGCCTTTTGTTTGCGATTCCTGCTTATTTCTGTTTTGCAAAATAACGCTTTTTATTGTGAAAATCACTTTTTTGAAACTAAAAAGGTTTTAAATAAATTTTTACTTCAAAGTTTTGAAATAAAAGCAAAATTTTCCTTTGAACTCTGAATATAGAAAGAACTTCAACAGTTTCTACATGAGTGTTTCAATCTCCGAAGGATAGAATGGCTGCTACAGAAGTCTTCTCCTCATCAGCAGAAATTATCAAAGGACGGCATTCTTATCCAAAAAGAATTTCCAGCAAAGTTGCCAATGAAATGCCTTTGTCCCAAATACCTCTTTATTGTTTTGTTAAGTATTGTCAGCATGCACATGACATTCATAACATTCATGACATTCATACATAATAGCATCATTCGTACATTTTTGCATTCCTCAAAATGTTTGCTTCCATATCACTGGTTTAAATCACACTTATTCATGTAGGTTTGATCATATCCCCAGGAGATTATCCCCAGGAAGAGAAATACATCTTTTCTCTCTCCTATTCCCACCGAGATCATTCCTCATTGGGAAAAGTCTTGATTGACCGCTTTTCCAGCTTTATTCCTGATAGAACCTCGTCTCTAATCAACAAAGCAATAAGCAATAGCCTTGTCATTTGAGCCGCTTATTTTTGTTTTCATTCCTAAACTTGTCATGAAAGTTTGTTCTTCTCAACAAGGTCAAATCACGATCGACGAGAAATTCTCTGCCAGCTTGTCTTTTCTGTCTAAAGAAAACCTCTGTCTTCCAATCAAAATGCCTGCGTCTTCTCAAAAGAGAGATCCTCGGCAATATTATATCCAAGAAAATAGAAACTCATTTGAGTTCTGTTTCTCTCATTGTTTGTTATTCACAAGGCTGAATAATCAACAATTTTCTCGAGAAGATTTACCTTGTTATAGTTATCACTTCGCTGATAATTGGTAATATCCTCAAAACTCTTTTGAGATCTGTTTCCATCATTTGTCTGTTATTCACAAGGCTGAATACTCAGTAAATTTTCTCAAGAATTACCTTGTTATAGTTATCACTTCGCTGATAATTGGCAATATCTTCAGAATTCATTACCATAAACCATCACAAGGCTGATAATTGGTAATATCATTTTCACTTACCTTAAACATTGTCACAAGGTCGATAAGGTAATCCCTTTGTTTCCTAAAAAACAGATATTCACATGTTTTGTGAATCTCTTTTCCTCAGCGAAACATATTACTTGTTTCCCAACAAACGGGATCCTCTTTTCTTAAACAGATCGAGTCATCCTAACCAATTTTTCCCCACCATGTCATTTCTTTGATATCATCTGGGCGAAACTTTTTACAATCATTTTGCATCACTCGTGATCTTTGGTATCTTAGGTCCAAAATTTATGATTTCGATATTTAAGTCTTTACACCTATCAAAACAAAGATATTCATCTTCATATCTCGTGTTAAAGAAACTTAAATAGGTTCATCTGTCACCCCAATTTTGACCTAATATACCACCTTACATTTGCATCATTGCATAACTAATGCTCGTAATGTAATTAATCGGGTGTAGCATTCACAGGTCAAAATTAGGGTTTCATCAAATTTTCATCTGATTCAAGAGGTAGCCAATTAGGGTTTGAGTTTTACTCACCTCAATTGACCTATCTTGATCAAACCATCAACCTTTGATCTTCAGATATCCAACTTTTCTCACTGAGCAATCGAGGATCGACCAATTAGGGTTTTGGTCGCGCATGAGTATTCTCTGATCTTTTGAGCCATGAATGACTTTTTTGGTTAGAGATTGGTCATTATATCTTAGATACAACCTCTTGACCTAATTTCTGAATTCAAAACATCACAAAAAATCACAGACTTCATCAGTCAATTTCTGAAACATCTGATGAAATTTCATCTGCACAGAAAAGTCAAACTTTGACTTTTGGTCAATTTTTTCAAAACAAAACTTTTTTCATCATCAAAATACTTCAAATGATCCATCATGATCATAAAAAATCAAAGAATTTGGAAAAGTCAACAAAAAGTCAAAATTTCCAACACTTAGAAAAATTTTCAAGTGTTGAAATTTCTTATTTTTTCCAAACTTCATGACATTTTTTCACATAGTTCCACTTTGATTTGGAAAAAACTCAAAACATGAAAGTTTTAGCCCTTGAAACAAGCTTTCCAAAATGTCCAAGAACTCTCAAATCCATGGAGTCTAGCTATACTTTTGAAATTGAAACATAAGGCTCCATAACCATGGTTTTCAAGGTCAAAACTTCACAATTATAGGTCATTTTTGGATTTCTTCATCTAGAAGCAATGCCACCTTGCCAAATTGAGATAGAACTGATAAATATCAGTTGAAATTAATAATTGAAGGATAGGATCAAGATTTGAGATTTTAACACATGGTTAAAAAAGGAAGTTTCCTTTTCCTTTTACTAAAAGACTTTCTTGCCCTCTAAGGCAAGTTTGAATTACCAAAAGCCATTCTTTGTGCCTAACATTTCAGAACTCATGGCCTATAAATAGAGGCATCATTTTCAAGTTCAAACACACCAAAGCCATGCAAGTACATGCTTTCCTTCCACTTTCTCCAAATTCATGAATTATAGTTCAAAGTGAGGATAACTTGCAATTTTGAAAATCATTGAAAACCATGAAGAGTCTTGGTGTCTAAACTATCTCATAATCAATATCTAACATGTTTGAAACTTAAAAACAACATAGGCAAGGCTAGAACTCAGAATCACAAACCATGTTCATCATGCTTGCAAAATCGCTTTATCACTCGAATTCATGGTTCGCTTGAGTAGTTTGAGTTCGATCATCCAAACACCATCCACAAACATCAAAGACATGATGCAGATCATCAACAACTAATCAGAATAACTTTAACATAGAATTCGAGCTCCATTTTTAGCTTATGCAGGTGGACTTGGTTGGATTGATCCAGGTGATTCAAAGTGCACCACTCATACACCTTCCCAATGTACCGCTGTAGCTCAAACAATCATTAGAACACGATCGAAACACTCCTTCATCGAATTCGATTCCAGCTTCAATGTGTAAGAACACGAAACTCAATCTCATGATTCTTTGATTCATTTTGAAAAACTCTTGGCCGCTTTTGTTTCGCACCTTACACGATCATAAACCTCAATCAATTGGAAAATCATCAACCATACACGATTTCAATTAGATTTTCGCCTAGGGTTCTTCATGTTTTCCAGAAATTTAATCATGTTTAATTGAAAATAAATGAAATTAATGACTACCATCGCGTTCCTTGTTAAAATTCGGTCAAGTTTCATGTTTATTTCATCCAATTTCATCAAGAAATGAGGATTCCATGGCTGATGAAGGATCGAGGGAGAAGATGAAGGTTTGCGCGCGTTTTTTTTTAATTTAATATTTCCAATATAATATAAACACATGGTTTGGATTCAATACACGAATGCATTCTTGCCCCAGCGGTTGCCAGCTTGCTCGTAAGTGTTTGTGCCACGTATGCCACCCACAGGTCCTGGGTTTAAACCTCCCATGGACCATTTTTTTTCAAACTTGTCATGTTTTCTTCATATTTTTTACAAACTTTGACATTTTTTTTAACCAATCAAAACTCCTCATTTTGAGGTGATTTTTTGTACACTTGTCAATAAATGTATCTATTTTATGATAGTGCAAACATTTTCAGAAAAAACTTTCATCTGATTATATTTTAATCAAGCCGAAAACGATACTTTGAGAACTTTTCAAAACCGCTTTAAAAGGTGAGTTTTTCAAACTTTCGAATCCCTATTCTTTTCAAAACTTTTCATAAATCAATTTTACATTTCAAAAACACTTTCAAAACCATTTCTTCAAAACTTTTTCATCAAACTTACATCTTTTTACCATGATCGATCCGATTTAAACGATAAAACCGATTCGTTTTCTCTCAAATTTCTTAATCGATCATGGGCCTCCCTTACGGTGTAAGTCCCAAAACATTCTTTTTTATGTACATATATTTCTTTGTACATACCAATTTCTTTTATGTACACATCTTTTTACCTGTACATAATACAGACAAACTTTTTCCGTTTGTTTTCACTTTACACTGAAAAACCATTGGTATTAAAAGGAGCATTATTCCCTGTGAAACTGCTTTTAAACCAATGGGCCTCCCTTACGGTGTAAGTCCCAACATTCTTTATGTACATAATTATTTCCTTGTACATAACCAATTCTTTTATGTACACATCTATTCTACCTGTACATAATACAGATACTTTTGTAAATACTCAAGTACAGACAAACTTCGATCGTTTGTTTTCGTTTCAATTGTATATACACTTAATACCATTGGTATTAAAAGGAGCATTATTCCCGGTGAAACTGCTTTTAAACCAATGGGCCACCCTTATGGTGTAAGTCTCAACCCTCCTATGTACATCCACATCCTCTTGTACATAAATACTCGTTCGTGTACATATTTACTTCCTTGTACACAATTCAAACCTGTAAATAACCAAGTTACGCTCGTTTTAAACGTTCGTTTCACATACACTTGTTTATATTTCATATTTCATAAACTTTTGTAAATAAACATCATGCATTGTTTATATTTCCTTCATAAACTCCTGTGAATACATATCACACACACACTTGTTTATACAACTGTCTAGTTATAACATAACAACTAGTCTAACCAATAGGTTCCCCAGAGTTTAGCCTCCTCTTGGGCTTTATACAAGATAACTCTCCCCACAGAGTTTAGCCTCCTCTTGGGCTTTGTACAAGGTAACTCATTCATCCGAGTTCAGCCTCCTCTTAGGCTTCATATAAGAAAACTCATTCATCTGAGTTTAGCCTCCGCTTAGGCTTCATATAAGACAACACTCCCCTGTTGAGTCAGCCTCCTCTTGGGCTTCGTTCAAAAGAACTCCTCGTTGAGTTTAGCCTTCTCTTGGGCATCATACAATGAAAGAGACCATGAAATCTCTTAACAGCCTCCTATTGGGCTTCCAATACAAAGAATCACCCACGTTAGGATAGAACCCTGAGAGTATAATTTCCCGGTGAAATTGCTCTTCATTCCAAAAGGATGGTTTCCCGGTGAAATCCCTTTTAAAGACAAAGCCAACCATACCCTATAGCTTCCTCTTGAGCTTCATACAAAGACCCTCGATGACCCTCGGAATGCCTCCTCTTGGGCTTACAATACAAGGACCCATGGGCTTCTTAAAAGCATCCCTTTAATCCAATCAATTTCTCCTCGAGATTTAGACATTTATCATCTTTATGGAAGAAGTATCTCATCTATCACATCACATACAGTCAAAAAAATTTTCAAACTCTTTTCAAACAAAAACATCTCTTAATTGTAAGTGGTAACACTTGTACACTCAAGCAAAACACCCAATGCTTACAGTTAAAAGAATCAATCATCTTTTTCAAAAACATCTTTCTTAAACATGTAAGTGGTAACGCTTCTACACTCAAGCAAAACACCTGTAACTTACGATGAAAGATTTTTATCAATCAAAACTTTTTAAAATGTATGTGATGAAATAGATTAGATACATTTTTCATTAAGATGACATTTGTCTGTGTCTCTTACTAACATCCCGTTGCTTTCCACTAGCATAAGTGGGAACTACGATTGCTCTAACTTTCTCAACATCCTTTTGAGAATACGTAGGCACAAGGTCTCATCCTTGCCGAGCAAATTTCTTTCTCCCTCAGACCAAACAAACCATAGCTCCCTGTAGATCCGAGCTACAAATGCTCTGATTCCCACTAGGGGATATGTATGCAGAAGATCCACAGATCTTTGCGAGCACAATATAACAAACACTAGGATCCCATCATAATCTACCATTTCTTAAAATCCCAAAGGAGAAACTTTCCCAATCATAGAAGTAGCAATTAAAACACACAAACATATCAAACATATTCATATATAAAGCTATAGATAACTATATATATTTAGGGTGCTCCATCTATTCCCTTTATATAACAAACCCCTTACTCGTATCTCCCAATGCGTATGCCTAGTTTGCGCTTAGTCGTTACGCATATCAAAATCAATTGAGGGTATTAATATTTTCCCTTTTCATAATCATTAAATCATCTTTTCTTGTGTTGAAAATAATAAAGCTTGATGCTCATGCATCTTTATAAACAAATCAAAAGAGTAAATTGCTTCGAGCCGAGGATCCAATTATATTCATTCGCTAGCGACGCTTTTAACGCGAACAGAAAAATGGCGACTACTGGGAGTACGCTTGAACTTTGATTTTCAAAAATGTGACTCGCCAAGAGCATCGTTTTTTTGTTTTCAAAAGAAATGAAAGGGGTTAAGCTTTCATATTTGCATATATCTGCTTTCCTTTTATTGTGTGTTTTCGCGATTTTATCTCGATGGAAAGAAATCCTAACCCGATTTAAGAAACATTTTAAGATCTAGGTGGGGGTATAGTCCTATTAACTGTGAGAAGTCTCAAGATTTACGGAGTTAATTTGAGATCCCTCTCTGGAGGTTGTCTTGGGGTATTTGTGTTTAGCAAGTATTTATGAAGACATTTTGCTTTCAAGGGAACTCATGGTCGAGTGGTCAGAACACATAACCCATCCTGGCCATTTAGGATGTAGTGCAGAGATTATTCGGGTGTAAGCCTAGAATGATTGTCATGCGAGACTACGATTAGGCGAGTTTCTCTTGAAAAATATTATTGGACCATCGAGTATTCAACAAATCCGATAATATTTCAAAGAGGAGTGTTGAGCCCAGATATCGTGAGAACCCGTTTCACAGATGAATAAGCCCTTAGAACTTACCCACGTTTGATTCTTGACCGTGTGTATAACTACTAATCGTGTTTGCCGCATTCATGCATTCATTCATTAAAAAAAAAACTTCATTTCTCTTCCCATTTCCAAAGAATTTAGAGATTTTTCTTTGTAAAATATTTTAGGTTAGAGTGATGGACGTCAGAGGAAGATTCACCAAGAGATATAGTTTTAGAATTCCTGACGTAGGGAAGTTAAAAGAGTTAGCATCCTTGGTAGAGGATCCCTCGGATTTCAGAAAACGCTATGGAACTCTTTTAACTATTCTGAACACTAACGTTGATGAAGGGCTTCTCAAAACTTTCGCTCGCCACGATCCGCCTATCGCTTCACTTTCCCGATTATCATTGATGCCTACTTTGGAAGAGTACGCGATATCCTAGGTATCTCAAGACGACAAAGTGCCTTTCAATGGTTTGAAGCCATTCCTAAGTCACCACCATTGCAACGATGACTCACTTAAAGAAATCGAGATAGACAAAACCTAACTACCAGAGGAAAACTCTTAGGACTAACTTCAAAGTTCCTAATGGAGAAGGCTCTTAAATTTTCTGAAGCCGGTAGTATGGTAGCCTTTGAAGCTATTTTAGCTTTACTCCTCTATGGATTGGTGTTGTTTCCCAACGTCCCAAATTTCGTTGATATCAACGCCATAAGGATCTTTCTAACTGGAAATCCCGTTCCCACTCTTCTTGGTGACACATACGTCTCTATTCATCATAGAAATCGTCAAGGAGATGGAAAAAGATATATATCATCGCATCGCATATCAACAAGTATTTATTAATAAATACACCGTCGCAAACATTATGTTTATTCACACCGTATCATTATCAATTAATTCACCCAATTCCAAAAATGGAAAAATAGTCAAAACATCAATAATCGTCGCGAAAGTAATTCTCAATAACCGGCATTACCCCTAATCGTCAACATCGCAATCAGATTGTCCATACGTATCTTAAATCTACTAAAACGCAGTCCGATTCAATTTAACCGTAAATTGGCCTATTTCGGTTCATCTCGTAAAAACTCGCAATTTTGAAAAACTAACCTCACTACTACGTTCTACACGTCGAACTTAGCTAGCACGTCAATTTTCGTTGAATTCAGAGCAACTTGCTCCGTCGTCGAATTTACCGAAATCGGAAAATCGGAACATAATCGGGTCCTAAATTTAATCGGCTAACTTATGCCCTAGTTATATTTTATTAATACTAACTAGTAGTGTATGGAATTGGGGGAAAAGAACAGAAACAGAAGGAAATTATGCCGAAGTAGAAATTCTGCAGAAAAATAGAAAATGCAAGAATACAGAAAACCGGAAAAATGGCATTTCTTCTTCCCACCTCCACGCAACAGGGACGAACGTCCCAGCCTCTCCTTTGCTTGGAGGCGCACGCCCTATATAGGGGGACGGCCGCCCCACACCATGAGGTGGGCGCCTCCCCCGTTGTGCCACGTCCACAATTTTCTCATCTTCCCTGTGCCATTAAATTTCTAACAGAAAGATATGTTTTCTTCTTTCACATTTTTTCTTCTTTTACAGTTTTCTCTCATTTCTTCATATTTGCAACCTATTTCTTGCTAGCCTATAAATTAAAATACCCACAATCTATACCCCTAATCCAACTCTCCTAATCTATTTCAATCAAACAATCAAACACCCAACTCAAAACCACAACACCAATTTTCATCACAAATCCACAATATATGTATCAAAACCCTAATTATAGGAAGTGGAAAATCAAACCCCTTACCTCTAGCTTGGATGATCCATGAAGGTTCTACAAAGCTCAACCCCAAGCTTCCTCTCTTGCTCTCTTGCTCTTCTTCTTCTTCTTCTTTCCAAAACCCTCTCTTTTCTCTCCCAAGTTTCTATTCTTGGTGTGTTTGGAAAAATGGGAAGAAAAACAAAGGAAATGGTTTTTATAATGGTATTTCCTTACTAACTTCCTCTCTATGTTTGCTTGGTGTAGGAAAAATGGAAGGAAAAGGGAAAGAAAGTAGTTTATAATGTGTTTCTTACTAGCAACAAGGGTGAAAACCCAATCCTCACTAATTGCTCCTCACACCCTTAACTTAATTATATCATTAATTCAAATAATTAAATAATTTCGGGGAATTAAATATAGGATCCGAATAATATTTTACCAGACCGAACGGAACGTCGCCAAATAAATTAGTAGGTATATTAATTAATATAAATATTCTCGTCGCAAGATAAATATCGATCGGTAATTCCCAAATATTAATATAGTATAATATTAATAAAACAGGGCGTTACAACTGGCCTAGGAAAAAATAAGTGCATCCTGGCGAACCAAAAAGGTTCGGGAAAAAGTTAAGGATATATATACAAAAGTGTACACCCGACAAGTCAAAAACCTGCAAAGGCGGCTTGGGCAAAAAGGGGTATCTCGGTAGACTGAAAACCCGAAAGGGCAGTCTAGGCAAAAATTAGGGATTTAAGCGTACGACTATGTCTCGTCCATATCACATGCCTACAAACCACGCTACTATCAGCTTCAAGATTCAAACGGCGCGAATCAATGCAATCACTTTCTTCTGACAACAAAGAGATGAGATATTCGAAAACATATGAGCAATAGCATAGTTGAAACTCGACAAGATTATTTCCGCATAGCTTTTTACTATTCTGACAATTTCCTCTTACTAGGATATTCGTCTCTTGTATACAAACTTCCTGACCATAGGCCACTTTTTAAAATTAATGCAAATTCCCTTTTTATAGTGTTAATTTTATTGTTGTTTGAATAAAGTCCAATGTTTGCTTTGAATGATTATATGCATCTGACAATAAACACCCGTTCACAAACATACGAAAAGTGAACAGAAACAAGTGATTACTACAGGCTCTAGGAATTGAGACGACGACCAAAGTGACCAATGCATCCCCACAGAGTCATTATCATAAGAAATACATCCGCAGGATCATCAATCCACACAGAGCCATCGCTCTCCAAAGACAAGTCTTCTCCGAACAGTGTTCCAACATTTCAACTTCATCACATTAGTCCCCGAGCAGTGATCCCATCAACCTCATCACATTAATCCCCGAGCAGTGATCCCATCAGCTTCATCAAGCTTCAACTTCATCACGTTAGTCCCCGAGCAGTGATCCCATAAACCTCATCACGTTAGTCCCCGAGCAGTGATCCCATCAGCTTCATTAAGCTTCAACTTCATCACGTTAGTCCCTGAGCAGTGATCCCATCAACCTCATCACATTAGTCCCCGAGCAGTGATCCCATCAGCTTCATCAACCTTCAAAGTTCATCACGTTAGTCCCCGAGCAGTGATCCTATCAACCTTATGACATTAGTCCCCGAGCAGTGATCCCATTAGCTTCATCAAGCTTCCAACTTCATCATGTTAGTCCCCGAGAAGTGATCCTATCAGCTTCATCACCTCAAGTGATCCTATCAGATTCATCACCTCAAATAATCCCTATCAGCCTCATCAGCTTTAATGATCCTACAAGCCTCGTCAAGCTTTAATAACCCTATCAGCTTCACCACGTCATGTTAGTCTCCAAGCAGTAATAGATCATTTCACATCATCCCCAACAAGGTCTATGCGCAAGATCCCCAGTCGAGTATTCTCAACCACTGCTATTCTTCTAGGCAGCATTAATATCCAGACTCGAGATTTAGTCAGATAGTGCATCGGAGGAATCTGAAGCATCTCTTTTCTCTCTCCAGTCAAGGTTTCCGACAACCCTATCCCCAAGCAAACATTAGAAATCCCCAACAGAACGTTCCTATCTTCTTCAAGATGGATATTTTTTGAAATACTATAATATCTACATTCATGCATCATGCATAAAAGTCATAACAGGTGCATATATCGTAGTAATATTGTCATGAATCATAATCTCCATGGGACTAACCATATCCTGTCAAGACTTTATGTCCCCAATAGGTAAAAGTCATTTTCCAAACAGAAGGTCAAAGATTAATACCCGAAACAAGATGGGAGAGCTATCTAAACGAGCATACATATTATTTCCAAGCAACAGATTATGGATTAACACCCGAAGCAAGACGGGAAAACTATTCGCATCCTGCCAAGAATTCATCTCAGAAATAGCTAAGGCGAAGGTTTATTCTGACTCTCTCTTACTATCAAGCCCCCCGAATGGCATCTTTAAGCCCATCTCCGACTACTCATCTTCACTGCCCTAGATGGCATCTTAAGCCCATCTCTGATTTCTCTTTCATTCAAAAGATAAGTATATATTCTAGCGTACGACTCACTCTCCAGTATCAGCTTCTCTAAATGGCATCTATAAGCCCATTCCAGCACATCGTCAACTGACGATCCTATTCCATACAACAGCGTGTGCAAATTTTCAAGTGTACTCGAGTGTTCAATCATCTTCTACCTTCAGGTCACAAAAGGCAAGCGTGCCAATCTAACCCTTTCGGTACAAGAAGATTGAACTTGGGCAACTTTTATATCCCAAAATTTGCCCTCCCACTTCTCAAGACAATTCACATCTCAATTCTCAAGGATTTCACAAGGGTTGACCAGACAAACCCTCTCCTAAGCATTCAATCCAAGCTAGGGTTTTGCTATTCTCAAGTCAAGATGGATTTCTAATGCTTCAAGTGGTCATCATACCTCATCCTATGTTCCAAGGGATTACTATGTCAAGTTTCAAGTTTCACAAGTCAAATTTGCTCATCCAATTGCTCAGATAGTTGAAAATCAGCTGTATTGGACAAAAAGTTAACTATGGTCAACATACAGTCAAACTCCATAATTTTTGGTCAACATCAATATTTTGGATTCATATTCATCATTTGCTCAAGAGTTGATCATGATTCATCAAGAAAAGCCAAGATCTGATCAAAATTCAAAGTTTCCAAATTAGGACTTCTCTAGACAAAAGTCAACAGAACTTTGACCGAGCATAACTTTTACATACTTCATCATAAATTTCCCCATCAAAGCTCATTTTGAAGAGAATTCAATTCTATACAACTTCATGTCTCACAAGCTTGGGCAAGAAATGCTTCATTTGGAAGATATGAATCAAGACATTATAGGTCCTTCTAGAAAAGTCAACAAACGTCATCCTTTTGCAAAGAAGTGTTCATGAGCATGAAAACTCCAATAAAGATGAAAACAAAAGGGCTGTTTAGAAGACATCTTGAGCTTTCTAAAAAGTCCAAGAACACTAAAAAAATGTTGAAAATTGAGCAAGATATAAATTGTGCAAGTTGAGTATTTTTTGAGAAGGTGCATGACGAAAAATACCTAGCAGAAGCAAAAAAATTCAAATGGGCCTAAGATTTTATGATTTAAACTTGATCATAAGATTATCCATGACTACTATGCTGCATGACACGCTTCTCACCCTTTTATTTATTTATTTTTTGAATTTAATAGCTTAAATTCAAATTTAATTAAATAAAATGCAAAAATAAAAGATAAGGCAAGTTGGGCTGGACATTTGCATGGCTTGGGGTCCAAGATAGCTCATTATAAGCTGTCAATTTCGTGCAAGAGGATTGAGGAATAGATTTAGCAAATTTGGAAAGTTTTTGTGCAAATTTTCAAATCAAATATTCTCCATTTAAGGAGAATATTTTCTCTTAATGCCTTGAACTAATTCCACTCTCCTATATATACCTAGCATTGTTACAAGACAAAGACACTTGGGGAACAGCTCTTACACGGATTTCCAGCCTATCACAAACCCTAGAATTCCTTCAAAATTTTCTCAAAGTTGGCAAACTCGTGTTCTACTTTCCAGCCACTTTTAATCACTTTTAAGCATTCTATTGTGATCTTGAGGTAAATCTGAGTAAGTACACGTCATTATACATGACCATAACATGTTGAAACATGTCATACATACTACTCCGGTTTGCATTTTCCTTTGAATTCGTGTTTTACATTTGAGTGTGTTTTGCTTGCAACTAATGTTTTTAATATGTTTATAGCATGGTATAGAACAGATCTGGGCAATCGTTTGAAGTTTTCCATGGCTTAATTGCTAGTTGCCATTGCTAGGGCATGAACTGGAAGAGCTTCGTATCTGTAGTTCTAGGCCCATTTAGAACGAACTAACAACACCATTAGATTCGTAGCATCCTGTTTAATGGATCTGGATTGTTTTGGTTTGCGTTTTCATTGATTTTTCACGTTTTTAGCATTGATGTCAATCGGAGCATTGCTCCGGTGCTTCTGACTCAGAGGCCAACCACACATACATATTCATGAGTCCAACAGTATGAATGGATTTATCCCCGCACCAGCGGTTCACGTTGCGTGCACTATGTCATTCTCTCTATCAGGTCATGGATTCAAACCCCATATTTTGCTCTTTTATTTTCACTATTTGCCTTAGATCTCCAGAAGTCACACCTCCAGAAGCTCCAGCTTCTGGGTCCTCTCCAGCACTAGAAGCTCCTACTTCTGGGCTTCACCAGCACTAGAAGCTCCAGCTTCTGGGCTTCACCAGCACCAGAATCTCCAACTTCCGGGTCTCCCCATCGCAGAATCATCCAGAAGCTCCAACTTCCGGATGGCCCCAGATGAGAAGTCCCCAAGCTTTCCTGGACTTCCTGCATCCGTAGTCTCTAGAAGCTCCAGCTTCTGGACCCTTTCCAAAGACGTAACCCCAAGCTCCACTGGCGCCTTCAGAGTAACCCCCGGCCACAACTTCGGGCACGCATTAACATGCACACCGAAACTCCAGCTCGATACCTATAGTGCTCCCACCCCGCAGGCCCCATTTTGGGATAGATTTTCCGCTTTTTTTTTTTGTTTTTTTTCATATTTTTATTTATTTTCCGCCTTTTCTTTTTCTTAAAAAAATATTAACTAATTTAATTAGTAATTAGGTTTATTAATTAGGTTAATTAGATAATTTCACGAATATTTTTCTTCTAACTAATTAATTAATTTAGGTTAGTATTCACTAATTTTTTCTCTTAATTAATTAAAATCAACTAGAACTAGGTTGTTTTCACATAAACTCTAATTTTCAAAAATACCAAAAACACTAGGACTAGATTTCTCTTCTGCTATTTATTTTTTCTTGACTTTTAAAATTCTATAAAGGATGTATAGGCTGCAAGTTTTTATCATGTAATAGCGTAGGATTTTACTTTCCGCACTTTACTTTTCGCACCTCCTATTATCTATCTTCCCCAAAGCCATGTAATAGCGTAGGACCCTTTATATTTTCTCAATTTACTTTCCGCACCTATTAAACTAGTAAGTAGGTGGTATGGCAAGATAAAATAAACATAGATCACTAATCATAAGATAAATATCTGAAAACAATACATTCTTCTCACACATGCACCCCCTAGGGTATCCTCTCTTGTTGCCTTACGAATAAACATGGTCAAGTCCCTCGAGCGTAGGGGTATCTTAGCACGGTTGGCTACGAAATATCATCACAGTCCCTTCGACTTAAAAGATCATAGTCCCTCGATGTTGCCTAACGAATACATGATCTAGTCCCTCAGTTGTTGCCTACGAAAAATGATGATCGTCCCTATGAATATGCTAGGATATTCCTACAAGTTGCCTTCTATGACCAACTGATGTCCCTTCGAATGTCCCTTTACATCCAACGAATAAAGTTACCTGCCAACTAATGGTATGGATTGCTTTATTCTAAAGGAAAGCAAAGTAACACGGAAATGACCATTCTGAGTAGGTAATAAGTCTCTTTTGCTTACTCAAATTAAAACATCTTTTTACACCTCACACTTTCTCAAAATCCTTTTCAAAACACTTTGTATACATTCCAACGTGAATCATTGCAAAGTCTTTTCCCAAAAAAAAACATTTCCAAACACTTCGTATACATTCCAGCATGAATCATTACGAATTCAAAGCGAAATGCCTTTTCAAAAATCTTTTCAAACACACACACACAAATAATTAGAGTGAGCTAAAGCAATTAAGAGCCCGTAGATAACTATGGATGGAAAGGGTGCTAACACCTTCCCTTTTCATAACCAACTCCCTTACTCAGAATCTAACGGTCTTTTCCTCCTCTTTTTCGCCTTCCCTTAATTGGATAAAAGAAAGTCGGTGGCAACTCTTGCTATCCGCAACATTTGTGATAAAACGCAAAACAAACAAGCCGGGCTTCTCCCACCGTGTTACGTAATCATGACTACTGGGATAATAAAGAGAGTTTACCTTAGGGTCTTTAGATCACCAAAATTGTTTGACTTGTATGCTTTACTTTTAAGGGTTGCTTGGTATTATATTGTGGGGATCCTACACTGATCCGTGTTTGCTTAGGTAAGTAGCAATAAATCATTGTGACCGTTAGGCGATCGAAACGGTCAACATGATGGCTACGCTTAGTGCGACACTTTGATGTCCCGATGCTCCTCATGTCTAGTTGAGGAAAGTATTTGGCGCTACGTGGTGTTATCAGCACTAACTCAACTTCTAGAACCCTAATTGACCCATCTTGGCCATTAGAAGGTAGTGAGATGGCCGACTCGTGTAGACCGAGGTTGGTTGATACCGATGCTACGCCATTAAGATTCGACTTTCGATGTTTCGTCGACCACTTGGTAGTCGTATTAAAATAAAGCCTACGAGAAAGATCAATGATATGAGATTCCTAGAACCCGGTTACTATTATAGGATAGGTTGAACCCACTCAAACTTTGGTAGGGTAGACACCTATACCTCATGCAGGCCTTAAACCTAGGGCTATTGTGTGATTTGCTTGTGCTTGCTATTGGCTTAAACATGACATCATGACATCATAACATCGCATCATCATATCATTTCTAACTATTTCAAGGACCTATGAATTTATCTTTGCTTTGTTTTGTAGGATCATGGCTTCTAGGAAGACTATTCAAATCAACTTCATGGGTATACCTTCTCAACTTAAAGAATTGGTTTCAGAAGTTCCCGATCACGCTCAGTTCATCAAAAAACATGGTTATCTACTTGACTTGGTTATCTTTGGTTTTGAAGAAGAGATGATGCACGTTCTATTCCAGTTCTTCGATCCGAAACATCACTGCTTTACTTTCCCATATTATCAGTTGGTACCTACATTGGAAGAGTTCTCTAAGCTACTTGGGATACCTATCCTTGATCAGACACCATTCATCGCTCAAAAATTCCGATGTACGAAGACATCGCATCAGCGTTACATCTAAAGCGATCAGACATTGAAGCTAATTGGGAAACAAGAAGTGGAGTTAAGGGTTTACTTGCTAAGTTTCTGATAAAGAAAGCTCGAGAGTTCCTCAAAGCTATGAGTTTCCATGCATTCGAAGAAGTTTTGGCCTTGAAAATCTATGGTTTGGTTCTATTTCCTAATCCAGATCGCTCATAGACAAGAATGCCATCAAGATATTCCTCACTGCAATCCTGCGGCCTACCTTACTTGGAGATATTCTCGATTCTCTCCACACTGCATTCATCGAAAGACAAGGAACTCTCATGTGTTGCATACCGTTACTTTCCAGGTGGTTTATTTCGCACCTTCCTCAATCAGTAATGAAGAATGAGCAAAGGTTGAAGTGGTCTCAAAGGGCTGATGTCACTTTCTCACTCAGATATCCATTGGTGTCTTTTTTCTCAAAAGGACTTCACTTTCATTGAGCGTTGTGGGGAATTCCCTAATGTACCACTTCTTGGCATAAGGGGAGGTATCACTTACAACCCTTCTCTAGCTCTACGTCAGCTTGGTTATGCACAAAGAGAGGGTCCTCATGATATGCTTCTCCGAGATATTGTGTTTGACTACAACAGCAATCTTCAGAATTACTGTCGAAGATTTGTGCACGCTTGGGGCATGGTAAACAAGACTGATACCAAGACTTTGGGACACAAAAATACCATTCCTTGGGAACCTTGCCTAAAATGGGTGCGAGCTCGAGCTCAAAACCTCATGATGCCATTCACACTGTCTACCAAAGGACTATGGAACTGTTGCAAAGGTGACGAACCCTATAACGTTCTCCACCCGCACATGCCTACTAATTTCAAAGACTTGAAGAGATCCCGATTCACTTTAAAAAGAAAGGGATACATTCGAAGCCCAGTGCTATGCAAGCGAGAAAAAGGTATTAGAGTTGACAAAGCTACTTCACGAGGAGCGAAACATCAACACCTACTTCAACACAAAGAGGAAGCGCTCATGGGAGACCTAAAGCCCTCGGAATTTATTCTTTATTTGTTTAAACTTTCCTTTGTACTCACTAAAGATAAACTAATAAAAAGTTTGTTCGTGCTTGTTTACCAAATTTAAATTCCTAAGGTCCTTGAAAACATTGCATTGCATTGCATAAACATCGATATCAAGGCATTACATTTCATAACAGTACATTGAAGACCGATTTTATTATTCTCTCATTTTTTCAAGAGAAATGGCCCTTGAAAAGACTATCAAAGATCTCCGTGCTCGTAATGCTCAATTCTAGGAGATGTTCACCAACTTGGTCCAAGGCCGAAGGATCCAAGAAGCTCATTACCGTAAAGAAGAAGACCATCGGTATCCTCAACATGGGAAGAAATCACAAGGGTCCAAATAGGTGGTCACCGGTTTGAAATCTCGACAAGAGCGTGAAACCGAGGGAAGTGTCATGAACAGTGAAAGAAGCCATCATGGGTCTGAAAATGAAGATGAAGACTGTGTGAGCGAGCAGTATCCTCCTGACGATGACAAATATAAGCAACTCGAAGACCGCCTGAATGTTGTGGAAAATCTAAAAATGTCTGGGCTGAATTTTGATGATCTGAGTCTTGTCCCGGCGTGGTAACTCGAAGTTCAAAATTCCTACCTTTGACAAGTATGATGGCATCTCTTGCCCAAAGTTGCACTTAAAGTCCTATGTTCAGAAGATCCATCCTCATACTCAAGACTGGAAGTTGTGGATCCATTTCTTACAAGAGAGTTTATCTGGAGCACAGTTTGAGTGGTATTATCAGCTAGAGAATACTCACATTTATACTTGGAATGACTTAGCAAATGTTTTCTATAAGCAGTACCAGTACAATGCCGAATTAGCACCTACTCACATGCAGCTACAGAACTTGTCTATGGGTCGTGATGAGAAGTTCAAAGAATATGCTCAGAAATGGAGAGATCTAGGAGGCAGAGTTCAACCACCCTTGTCCAATAGGGAGTTGGTTGATATGTTCATGCGAACACTGACAGACCCATTTTTTAATCATCTGATCTAAAACTCTTCGGCCGGATTCACCGAGTTGATATTGACAGGCGAGGGCATCGAAGCTGGAATCATGAGCGGGAAAATACAGGTAGAATCATCTTCAAATACTGCGAAGAGATCTTTTGGTGGTAAGAAAGAAGCCAATGTTGTGTATGGTCAAAAAAGCTGTGACAAAGCTGATCATACTCAATATGTGGGGGAAGTTGTGATCTCCAATCCTACACCAGCGCAACCTCAACGAGACAACACACGTAACCAGAACGCGCCACGAAGATAGTTTACGAAGATTAACATGCCGTTGTCACAAGCATTGCAACACATGTTGAAAGAAGAGCTGATTACTTTGAGGGATCCTCCTCAGCACGTCAACACTTCCTCTCCAAAGTATAATCCTAATGCAAGGTGTGCATACCACTCCAACAGCCCAGGGAACGACACCAAAAACTGTTGGGCTCTGAAGAACAAGATTCAAGACATGATAGAAGCAAGAGAAATTGAATTCGACCCTCCTGTCGAAACTCCGAATGTGATCAATGCATCAATGCCTGATCATGGTAAAAGTTCCAATGCTATTGACGAAGACTCCTATGTTTATGATGTGAACAAGCTAACTATTCCTCTAATGACTGTCAAGAAAGACTTGCTGCAAATCGGTGTGTTTCCAGGATGCCCTAATGACTGTCGTTGGTGTGCATCTGAATCTGACGGATGTGCTTGGTTGAAGAGGCGTATTCAACGCATGATGGATAACCGAGAAGGGTTGTTTCTAAAACCACCATCTGTGGAGAATCTGTGCGAAGATATTTCTAAGGATTTGAAGATCGAAGACGTGAGCATAGCCATACCAGAAATCTGGGATACCTTGGGGAAGCCAAGTGGAAAGTTTGATTTCATGGTGAAGTATACCACTCCTGAAAGCTACAAATTTCCTATTGAAGACATCAAGGCAACCGGATGGGGAGGCGATTTCCCAGAAGACTATGCTGATGTGAACACAATAAGGATCACCTCTGTTGATCCTGCGCCTAGAGTGGCACCTCTCATCATTACTTCTCCTGCACTGCATCCATATTCCACTGACAAAGCCATACCTTGGAACTATGGAGCCGAATTTTACTATCATGGCGTTAGACAAGAACCTTTGACCATTGAAGACATTGCAGTTGAGGCTATCAACCCTTTCATCGGCAACATCGTCGAATCAAGCAAGGTAACTAGAACCGGAAGAGTATTTTCTCCAGAGATCTCTCCTCCAAAAGACAATGCTACGCTAGTTCGTGATCCCAACTATCGAACCATCAAGCTATAGGAAAGAACCAATAACTCATCCTGCTCAGACAAAAGTACCAAAGGAAGTTGCTAAAGATACCTCCAAGAAAGAAATGGAAGAAATTCTGAAGATCATCAAGAAGAGTGACTACAATGTTGTGGAACACTTAGGACAAACTCCGTCCAAAATATCCATGTTAGCTCTACTATTGTGCTCTGAGGCTCATGCTAAAGCCTTAGTAAAGTTTTTGAAGAACTCTCACATACCGCAAGACACTACGGATGATCAATTCGAAGGTTGCATTGCTAGCCTGACCGTCAATAATGGTTTAGGATTCTCTAATGCTGATTTAACTCCTGCCGGAAGGAAACATAACAAAGCTTTGCACATCTCCGTTGAATGCGGTGGTACTACATTGTCTCTCGTATTGGTGGATATTGGTTCTGCATTGAATGTCCTGCCAAAGAGCACTTTCGACTGACTTGATGTTGAAGGAGTGTTATTGAAGCCTAGCGATATTGTTAGTGTTTTTAAGTTGGCATTATGTTTGGTAAAACTAGGCTTTAGCATTGTCATGATAGATGTCATGACATTCAGAGATTGAAGATAAATCCTACCTGCTAAGGATGGTAAATGGACAGCTCAGAACTGGAAGCTAAAGCTGTGTTGGAAATTGCAAGAATATCGATGTCATAATGTATGTTATGACATTCAGCAGACATTCTGCTCGAACTGCTTGTTCCTGAGATTTTTCAGGAAGTTTGTTGAGTTGTTAAATTATGTTTTTCTGTTATTAGAAAGCATGCTCACGTGGCTGCTAGGTTAATCTTAATTAAACCTAAATTGGTTGTTGAAAAGACCATGTTTTTAGGATTAAATTAAGTGAACCCTAGCTATCTTTATGGAAGCCCAAACCAAGTTTCGTGGATCGCTTCTATAAAAGGAAAAGAACCTTATACTGCTGCGCCTTTGAATGTATTGAAGAGATAGCATTTGGTTTGTGTACGTTAAGGATTTAACAGCTTGTAATTGTGTAATTTAGTTTCTCTTGTGAGCCAAGCAACTATCAATTGATAAGTGCATTGGACTAGGGTTCATTGTAAGGGTAGTTTATCACCAAAGCTTTAAAGCACGAGTGTTTGTCTCTTGATTGAAGCTTTGAAGCAAGATCAAGATATTTTATTGAAGTGTGTCTTCACAATTCAATTAGTCAATAGGTTGATATCACGCGTGATTGAGGGGGAGTGAGGTACTGATCTAAGTAGGACTTAGGTTGAAGTTGCATTGGGTAGGTTTAAGTGAAGGAGATAAACGTGGTTTATTCCTAATTAATTCTACTAATAGTGAATTTCCTCCCGGCTTGGTAGCCCCGATGTAGGTTTGTTGAACCGAACCGGTAAACAACTTATTGTGTTCTTTATCGCTCAGATGCATCGTGTGAATTGTTAACATAGTGTCGACATCGTGTCATAACATTCTCTGTGACATCACGTATCTGCTGCCAGGAATTTCAATTGGCATCAGAGCAGGCACCCTGCTTGTTATTTCTGGGTGAGATATAGGGATAATAGTTTCTAGCGTAATGGATAAAGAAGGAGGATTTGGAGGAAGACCACCTATTCTGGATGGGTCTAATTATGATTACTGGAAGCCTCGTATGGTTTCCTTCTTAAGATCAGTGGACATTAAAGCTTGGAGAGCTGCTGATAAAGGATGGAAACATCCCACCAAGCTTGAGAAAGATGGGACTACTGTCTTGAAACCTGAGGAGGAATGGAGCAAAGAGGAAGAAGAGCTAGCTCTAGGGAACTCTAAAGCATTGAATGCTCTGTTCAATGGTATTGACAGGAACATCTTCAGATTGGTCCATCAATGTGAGCTGGCCAAGGATGTTTGGGACACTCTCAGAACTACTCATGAGGGGACATCCAAGGTGAAGATGTCAAGACTTCAGATGCTCACTACCAAATTTGAGAATTTGAAGATGAAGGAAGATGAGAATATTCATGAATTTCACATGAATATTTTGGAAATTGCCAATGCCTCAGGAGCACTTGGTGAAAAGATGTCAGAAGAGAAGCTGGTGAGAAAGATTCTCAGATCTTTGCCTAAGAGATTTGCAATGAAAGTCACTGCAATGGAGGAAGCTCAAGACATCAGCACCTTGAAGGTTGAAGAACTTATTGGATCTCTTATGACTTTTGAGATGGGAATCAGTGAATCTGTTGACAAGAGAAACAAGAGCATAGCACTTGTATCCAATACTGAAGAGGTATGCAAGGTGGAAGATGAAGAGAAGATATCAAGCTATTGCCATGCTTGGAAGATTCAACAAACTGATCAGGAGGATTGATCCAAAGTCAAGGTCAAATGTCAAGGACATTCCATCTGACATTAGCAGATCTTATGACTCCAGCAGAAGATCCAAGTCAGAGGAAAAAGGAAGTCAAGGCAGTAAAATCCAATGTCATGAATGTGAAGGATTTGGACATATTAGAGTTGAATGTCCCACCTTTCTAAAGAAACAAAAGAAAGGAATGGCTGTCACTTGGTCTGATGGTGATTCAGGAAGTGAATCTGAGGAAGAAGGTGCCAAACTTGTCACCCTCTCTCGAGTGTACAACTCTGATATGGACTCTAGTGATGAGGAAGTGACATTTGAAGAGCTTGCTGAAACTACAGGAAGCTGTGTATAAAACCGGAGAAGCATGTCAAAAATGAACAAATGTAAAAGTCGATTGAGAAGTTGGAAGTCGAGAATGTGAAGTCGAGGTCGAGAAAGAGGAAAACACAACTACTATAAATCACCTCAATAGTGATATTAGTATGTTGAATTCCAAACTTAATCGATGTATAACCGTCAAAATATTGACATCCGTAATCGATAAGTTGGAAGAAATTCTTCACTGGACGTAATGCATGAAATAAGCATGGTCTAGGATATGTGGCTGAAAAGCAACCCAGTGACATCAAGAAGAATAGACATAGGAAAACAATGTCAAAGCAGTGTCACAACCCAAAACAGAAATGTGTCCGCTCTGTATATGGACCGCAAAGAGAGTTGTTAATAACTGTGAATGGAACAAACCTGGGAAGTCAATGACAAAGAAAATGTCATACCACAAGTCAAGGAATAGGTCTGCCTCAGGGTATATGGAGACAAAGAGGTTTGTTAATAACAAAAGGAAGAACAGACCTAATGGACCAATGTCAAAGCAGATGTCACAACATTGGGTGCAACATCAAAATCATAGAAACATGAACAAAAGTTTCAAAGATGGAGGTGTCATTATTGTGGAAGGTTTGGTCACATAAAATCTTTTGCTACAGGCTACATGGATATCCTAATCAAGGGTCTTATGTAGCCTAAAACCAACAGGGTATCATACTCTCAACAGTGGAAGAAGAAGACTGTTGCTCTGGTAGTTAACACTTCCCTTAGTATGTCTACCAAGAAAGATTGGTACTTTGACAGTGGTTGTTCCAATCACATGACTGGAGACAGGAATCTTCTCAATAATGTTAAGCATCACCTACCAATTGTTACTTTGGAGATGGAGCCAAAGGAGAAATCAAAGGTATTGGAAACTCAAACTGGTCTGGAGTTCCAAGCCTAAATGGAGTATTGCTTGTAAAAGGTTTGACTGCAAATCTCATTAGCATAAGTCAGCTATGTGATATGGGATTCACAGTCAGCTTCACTAAGTCTGAATGTCTTGTAATCAATGGTGATCAAGTAGTGATTATGAGAGGAGTCAGATCAAAGGACAACTGCTACAAGTGGGAATCTGAGAGCACCACTCTGTCCTCTATGAGTTCCACAGACAAAGATGAAGAGGAAGTAAAGTTGTGGCAGCAAGTATCTGGTCATCCACACCTCAGAGGAATGAAAAGGATCAGTTCCATAGGGGGAGTCAGAAGGATACCAAGATTGTTCATAGACAAAAGGAGAATCTGTGGTAAGTATAACAGGAAGTCAGAATGTCACTCTCAATATCTAGACATCTGACCACTTGTAAGGTACTGAAGCAAAGTACTAGGATCTGGCATGAAAGGATAACCAAGTGTCTTATTGTCAAAGGATACATGAGAGGAGTCTTGAATGAAACCCTTTCAGTCAGAGGGAAAAAGATCATGGTGGCATCCATCTATGTTAATAACATAGTATCTAGAGGAATGTCAGACACATTGATGAAAGGCTCAACACTCCTTCACAGCAAGTATGCAAGGAATTATGTCAAGAAGCTTGGATTGAATAATGGCAGCTACACTAGGACTCTCACCCTCCACATTTGAAGTTGTCCAAGAAAACCAAGGTGAAAGTGTTGATGAAAACTTAAAAGCTCATGATGGATGTTCCTTCTGAGAAACAATCTCATGTTTTGGATCGCAGAAGAAACTGTTTAACTTTATACGATGTTAAAGTTGAATACATAGCAACTGGGAGAAACTGTTTTAAGATAATTTGGATAAAACAGATGCTGACTGATCACAATGTCATACAGGATGTCATGACATTGTACTGTGACATTTCTACTAAAGCTCTTGAGAATGATCAATTTAAGACTTTAAGGGACAAATTGGATAGTTGGAAATATGAGGAGTTGTAGCAATTAGTTGTGCCTACAACAAGGGATGAAAGGAACTTTTATTTCAACTTTGTTTAGAGGGTTATTTAGGTATTTTCTGCCTTATTTTAAGAAGTTCGAGAATAGGAAAAGACATCCTCATATAATAGTTTCTTCTTTTGAAAGTAGTACCATCCTTTCTTTTGACGATGTATGGGCCTTCGTAATTAGGAGTCCATTTGCCCCTAGAATTTGTTTGAAAAGACAGAATCTTTTTAAGCACAAGGTCGCCTTCTCGGAATTCACGAGGTCGGACCTTTTGTCGAAAGCTTTTTCATTCTTCTTGATAGAGTTGTCCGTGACACAGAGCGGTCAGGCGCTTTCAATTAAGTTCAGTTGGTCGTATCTGCTTTGACACCATTCGGCCTCAGATAGCTTGGTTTCCATGAGAACTCTCATTGATGGGATTTCAACTTCTACGGGGAGCACTGCTTCCATGCCGTATACTAGAGAAAAAGGAGTTGCCCCTGTTGAAGTGCGTAATGAAGTACGATATCCATGTAGAGCAAATGGCGATTTCGCGCCGCCTTTGTAAGTGATGACCATTTTCTGGACGATCTTTTTGATGTTCTTGTTAGCTGCTTCAACGGCGCCGTGTTCATCTTTGGCCGGTAAGGAGACGAATTATGATGCTCGATCTTGAATTCCTCACATAGTTCCTTCATCATTTTGTTGTTCAAGTTTGATCCATTGTCAGTAATGATCTTACTTGGAACTCCATATCGGCAAATGAGGTTGTTCTTGATGAACCTCACAACCACTTGTCTTGTGACGCTACGAAGACGCTCACCCATTTGGTGAAATAGTCAATGGCTACTAGAATGAAGCGATGTCCGTTGGACGCTTTTGGTTCGATCATCCCGATCATGTCAATGCCCCACATGGAGAAAGGTCACGGAGAGGAGAGAACATTGAGTAGAGTCGGTGGCACATGGATCTTATCTCACAGAGATCCGCACTTGTGACATCTCTTGACGTGTTTACAACAATCGGATTCCATCGTTATCCAATAGTATCCTCGCCTCAAGATTTTTCTAGACATTGCATGCCCATTTGAATGGGTTCCAAAGGACCCTTCATGCACTTCATGGATGATTGTGTCGGCTTCCTGTCTGTCGACGCATCTGAGCAAAACCATGTCGAAGTTTCTTTTGTATAGCACATCTTCATTGAGGAAGAATTTTCTTGAAAGCCTCCTTAGAGTTTTCTTATCTTTGTACGATGCCCCGAGTGGGTACTCGTGTTTGAAGGAAACGCTGATGTCGTGGAACCACGGTTTATCATCAAAGACTGCTTCAGTTGCAAAGACATATGCGTGTCTTTCAAGGCGCCCGATGCGAATTCTGGCATATCGCTCCAATCGTTGACTTTGAACATGGAAGATAGAGTAGCCAAGGCCCCGCCATTCGATTTTGATCTCGAGGATATGATGCGCTCTACTTTGTTGAAGAAAGTCAACAACCGCCTTGCATAATCTCTAAGGAATTAGACCAAGATGATGAGTTTCATACTTGTCTTTGATTTGCTGATCACAAGGGTCGAGTCTCCATATATGTCAAGGATCTTGATCTTAAATCGATGGCTTCTTCGATACCCATGATGCATGCTTCAGACTCGCTATGTTATTGGTGCAATCAAATAGCAACCTCGCGTAAATGGTATGTGAGAACCTTCGGGAGTAATGATGATCGCCCGATTCCATTGCCAAAACGTTAATCGCCCATCAAAGACTAGGCCCCATCTCGATTCTCGATCCGTCCTTCTCCGTAGCGGTTCGTCACAATCTTTCATCTTTAAGTACATAACTTCCTCATCCGGGAAGTCAAATTTGAGAGATTGGTATTCGCTGAGCGGTCGATAAGCCAAGTGATCGGCAGAATACTTCCTTTAACCGCTCGGGCACGATATTGGATGTCATATTCGGATAGTAGCATCCGCCATCGAGCGATTCTCCCGCTAAGGCAAAGACGACTTGATAGGATCCATTTTGGATATTAACCAAGTCGTGTGATTGATCATGTATTATGGAGACGTTCAAGCCCACACCAAAGCGCAGATGTTTTCTCGCATAGAGTAACGAGTTTCACACCTGTGAATTTCTTACTCGTGTAGATGGCATGCTCCTTCACCGTTTCGTCTTGTTGTCCAAGCACGCAGCCCATGGACTCTTCTAGTACGGTAAGGCATGTGATTAAGGGTCTTCCTTCACCGAGGGATCAAGATTGGTGGTTTTGACAGTATTCCTTGATACCGCCGAATGCTTTTGGCAACCTTCCGTCCACACAACCTTCTCGATCTTTATGGAGAAGCTTGAATATCGGCCCACGTGTAGTAGTCATCCGAGAGATAACCGAGATGTAATTCAAACGTCCGAGAAATCCTCTTACTTGCTTTTCCAGATGGCGTAGGCATTTCTCGAATAGCCTTGACTTTGTCGGTCAACTTCAATACCCTTCGACCGACGATGAAACCTAGGAGTTTTCCGATCTTACCCCAAAGGTGCATTTGTTAGATTCAAAGCGGTTTAAATTTCCTTAATCGTTGAAATAACTTTAAGAGATAGTCTATATGCTCTTCTTTAGTGTCAGACTTTGCTATCATGTCGTCTATGTAGACTTCAATCTCTTTGTGCATCATGTCGTGAAAGAGAGTAGTCATTGCCCTTTGGTAAGTCGCGCCTGCATTCTTTAATCCAAACGGCATTACTTTGTAGCAAAAGGTGCCCCACGGCGTGATGAAAGATGTCTTCTCCATGTCTTCGGGAGCCATTCTGATCTGATTATAACCCGAGAAACCATCCATGAAGGAAAAGACATTGAATTTTGCAGTGCTGTCCACTAGCATGTCGATATGCGGAAGTGGAAAATCGTCTTTCGGACTTGCTTTATTCAGATCCCAGTCAACACACATTTTGACCTTTCCATCTTTCTTGGATACAGTACTATGTTGGCTAGCCATTGAGGATACCGTATGACAAGGAAACCGCTGCCGAGTGCTTTTGAACTTCCTTTTGATTTTCTCACCATTTCGGGATGAACTCTCCTCGCCTTCTACTTAATCAAGGACATTCTGTCTTAATGGCAAGTGATGCTCCACGATGTCGTATCTAGACCCGCATATCCTCGGTAGGACCAAGCGAACACATCAACATATTCTTTGAGAAGACTTATCGCTTGCTTTTGACATCGCCGCTGAGTGAAGCTCCAATATTGACTTTTTGTATCTTCCTCGTAACCCAAGTTAATTGCTTCTAGAGGTTCTTTGTGAGGTCGAATGATCCTTTCCTCGTGCTTAAGTAGTCAGAAATTTCATCTCGATCTCTTCTTCGACTTCCTCCTCGCGAATTCATTGTGGGATTTCAAAGTTGAGAAAGAGCGAGAGTTATTGCTTTCAATGGTTTTGTCCATTTGCTTAATCTGCATTTTGATTTATGTTTGATTAAAAAAAGTTTTTATCATTTTTTTTTGAAAATTAATGTGAAAGTGTCGCAGATTAATTATGATTTTTTTTTGAAGATTTTTTTTTATTGGTATTTTTTTGGATTATCATTTCCAGAAAAGGGTAAAAAATGAAAATAAACACAGAGTGTGGAAACAAAACAACGCGTTTTATTTATGATTCACAATATGAACAAGGCCCTAAAATACAAACTCATTCGTCTTGGGCAAGACAAAGAGAAATTATTTAAAAGCTAAAGCCCTATAAAACATCTCTTCGCTTTGGGCGAAGAGAGAGTTCAAAATAAAAAGCAAAGATAAACTACTTAGAGCTATGAACATTAGTCCTAACTTCAACGGGTTTCCAATAGTGACGAACTCCTTGAAGTCGAGGTACTGCAATTTTCCGCTTGGTTTAACCCTTGAGTAGACTTTGGTTGCTGGCTGAGCAGGCTTTGAAGACTCTGGACGATGGCCCTTGCCTTTTGTGCTGCTAAAGCAATCTTCTTGATTAGTAGATCGGGAAGTATGAGAGATAGCCTTGTACTTCCTGTTGATCTTTGTGTTGAATACCGGGATGTTCCTTCCGCCTTTTGAGTGAAGAGACTCGTTGTCGGCGACGCTCCGCATCGTATCCCGAGTCATACTTTGATCTTCGTGATCATGTTGATGTAGTGATAACCGTGATCCGGCTTGGTGAAATCCACGACGTGTTGAAACAAAGATCTTCGCTTGGGATCTCGATTTGTCGAATAGGTTGAGAAGACGAGTATTCCTCTTCTCGATTGACTAGGGTATTCAAAGTCATCACCCCATCCTGTGGTCGATATCTTCGATCCGGATTTTTGAGTCGGCACGAGTATTTCACCATGTAGTCAAATTTACCACTTGTTTCTCCCAAGGTATCCCAAACTTCAGGGACTCATGGATTTTCATGTTGCACAGGGACATGTCTTTGAATTGATCACCGGCATATGATTCCTCTTGAGACACATACTGTGGCTATTCAAATAAGTGCTCCACTCTTTAGATTCAGATGGATCATCTTCATCCTCTTCAATGGTTACAACATTAACCTCTTATGAACAGGTTTAAGAAACCTCCACTATGAAATACTTCCTTGATCGGGAAAGCGCTCATTTTTCTCGCTTTTCTTTGAGAATACGTGTGAACCCAAGTCCGCTTTCGTTTCATTCTTGATGTGTTTGGTAACTTGTCCTCATCCTCGAGTATTGCCATCTTTCACCATTTGTGCTGCTTTTTATATGAAGAGATAGATGATCTGCTTTTAGTAGATTCATCTTCTAACGGATTTTCCGGGAGATGCGCGCTCAATGTCATCGGCAGTGATGAAGGAGAAACCGATAGATGACTTACAAGTAAAGCTTGTTCACCGATGGTCACCAACTTTCCATTGACCGTGAATATTAATTTGATGGAGAGTAGAAGTTACCGCCCGTGGATCCAAGGTCTTCCTAGTAAGCAATCAGTATGCACCGGTACGCTCATGACTTGAAAGTAATTTTGAAAGTGTGAGGCCAATTGTCATCGGAGATCAACTTCCCAATAACCGACTTTCTCGATCCATCGAAAGCTCTTACCACTATATCGTTGAACTTCATTGGCGCCTTTGTAAGCCAAACGAGCGAGCCGCTGGCATTACGCTTAAAGATGAACTCGTATCCACCAATACATTGATAGGAATCTGTCTGCAAATCATCGAGATGTGCAAGGCCAAGTTGTGATCTTTCCTTCTTCCCAAGTTCTTCGTCACTAAAACTCGATTATTGCAGTGTTATGTTGGAGACGATCCTCCAAATTGGTCTGTAGTCACATCGTGATCCACATAAGCTCGGTCTAGTACTTCATCAAAGCTTCTCGTGAGCTTCGGAGTTGAGGAGTAAAGAAGATTGAAATTTTTGAAGGAGTCTCGATCAATTGGTCTACGACTGATATTCGCTCTTCTTGATTAGTTTCAAGATCTCGTCAAAGTCCGAGTTGATGTTGGTTCCATCGAGAACCAATGTTTGTGCTGGGTTAGCAATGGAATCGCATGTGATTCTCAGCAGATATGCTAACTGGGTTCTTTTTAACAACAAGAATTGCAGGCGATCTTGGTGCTAATGGAGCGTGTACTCATCCACTTCGCGTTACTCGTCCGATTTCTGTTATATTGACATTAGCTGGAAGTGTAGGCATGGGTTTCTCCTTCCCATCCTCTATCAAGGTTGCATTGTACTGGTAAGGAATTGCTCTGGTAGAACTGTACGGAATAGGACCAGGTGGGCAAATCACCAAAGGAGATGTTGGAATGTTGGAACCATTGTACGCGATCTCCACATGCTCGGGTATGTTGAAACAAGGGATCACAACGTTTACTTCGGGACTTTCCGAGTTGATATCTGAGACTAAAAGCTCATGCGGAAAGTGCCCTATTGTATTTACGCCATGGTCGCTCTATTTCAGAAATTTGTAGGTCACCAATGTCTAACAAATGCGGATATCCGCCTTATGGTGGGACATCCATGGATATTCTTGGAGCAGACGTGGCAAGTCAAGTAATCATGCTTAGTGAAGGTGCTCATGGTAATCGTATGCTTCATGAAGATGCACCAAGTTTCCTTTGATCAGTTTACGCGTGACGAGATACCTGTCTGTATTTCTTAATATCAAACTTACTGAGTGCCCACTGTGACTGGGAAGTGGATTGGCTTGCACGTTTGGGCTCGTATTCTTGAAGGAAAGAAGATTAGCCTTCACTAATCTCTGTACCTCTGCCTTCAATGCTATGCAATGCTCAAGATCATGGCCTGGTGCCCCTTGGTGAAAAGGGCAAGATACGTCAGCTTTGTACCACCATGGTAGTTTTTCAGGAACCGGAGGTGGTGACCTTGTCTGTATTAGATTCCTTTCTATAAGCGCAGGGTAAAGTTCTGTGTACGTCATGGGAATTGGGTCGAACTGAGTGACCCGAGGCGCATTTGGTTATGAAACCGCGAGCCTGCTGACGAGGTCGCTGAGTTTGTTGATTTTGTTGAAATTGTGAGCAATTGAGCTATGTTGACAGAGGGTGTTATGGCGCCACCGTCGTTGTTTGATGACATTCTACGTGGTTTCTGGATACCATTCCTACGCCATGCTCTTTTTCCTTGGAAAACGGGTTCCAATTTTCTTGGTATTACTAGAAGATCCTACTTCCTTGGTTGACGTCCGTTCGAACACCTTCTTCTAGTCGCATTCCCATGCTTACCATTTCGTTGAAGTCTCCGGAGCACTAGCGATCATTCGCTCATAATAGAATGAGCCTAGAGTATTCAAGAATACCTTAGTCATCTCTTTCTCTTCCAAGGCGGGTTGACTTGGGCAGCAATTTCCTCCATCAAAGATATTCCTTGAATGTCTCTCTTCCTTTGAGACATGGAGCGAGTTGATCCCATCGAGCCATATCCAAGTTGAATTTGTATTATCGATAAAGGCTTTGCCCAGGTCATTGAATGTTTGGATATTCGAGACCCATATACCACTTCAGTGCGGCACCGGTGAGACTATCCTGGAAGTAATGGATCAGCAACTGATGATCCTCATTGTACGTAGACATTTTCCTGGCATACATCGTGAGATGACTTTATGGGCAGGAGTTTTGTACTTTTCAAAGTCGTGGACTTTGAATTTTGCAGGTATTTTTACGCGAGGAACTAAGCACAGATCCTGGGCGTTTTTTCCAAACAATTCTTTCCCTCGAATCGCTTTTATCTCAAGCTGCATTTTGAGGAGTTGTTCCTGGAGATTCTCCATTGAACCACGAGCGTTCGTGTTATTTCCTGGAGTGTGATGAACTTCTTCGTCTGTGGTAGCGCACTACGGAAGTCGAGTTCAACATGATCGGTTGAGAAACCGACATTGTTACTTGTGGAAAGTTATTCCACGCTGTGAGTGAACGAGCGCTTTGTCGCAGTAGGTATTTCAAGCGAGGTTGTTTGAGAAGTCGGTTGGCGAACTCCAATGCCGTTAAAAGGCATTCCCCATGGATAGCCCTCTCGCATGATGAAAGGTGAACTACTGACTGTGACAGCTGAAACTAGAGTAGTAGTATCCTCTGAAGTTGCCGCTTGGTTTTGACTCGCCGATGTCGCTTGTTGACTTTGCTCTGTGGCGAGTTGACCAAAGATGTGAGTCTCCACTTCTTCTTGTAGTGTAGTTACCGTACTACGGAGTTCAACGCTTTCTTGCTCAAAATTCTCCATTACTTTTCTTCTTTTGATCCGGTATCGACGTTCGAGTTACATGGACGCAATGAGAAACTCTAAGACACGACAGCTTGACAATTTTTTCCTATCTGGAAAAATGATTCCAACTGTGAAAGTGTTAGACTCTAGACAATAGACCTAAATGCAAGATATGATGCATGAATATGATTTGTAAAGAAAAGGAATTTCCAAAGAATTTATGCTAAAAGAGATATTTCTGGCAAATATTTGGATGGAAAAACACAAATTTTATTGATTAATGAAGGAAGATTACAACAATTGTTTTTTTTTGTTGGAGCATTGCTCACACAAATGATAAAATAAATGATAAAATTACAAACTAAATTGAACTAATTAAACGTCTTCGTCGGATGACGATCCAAAGGCTTGATGCAGCTTCAGCTTCAGGATTTCCTTCCCATAGTGAGCTTTTAGTTTGCTAATGACTCTCTTCCACTCGTTGGGAGCGGGCTTGATGGTTGTCATTTCCTCGAGCTTTCTTTTCATTTCCTTGACGATTGATTGCGTTATCCTTCCCGCGAATCTTCTCATCTTTCTCCATGAGCCATTCATCCCGGAAGTAGAGCTTTTTCATGATCTTTGACTTGCTTCTTGAGCTTCTCATTCTCAAGGTTAGTCTTAAGGAATTTGCTTTCCAAAGCTTCTTTCTCAAACCTTATCTTGGTCAAGGCTTCTTGGTATTCTCCCACAGCTTCAACGGGAAAATTTGTCGATTTGGAAGCGACTGAGAACATGGGATCCTCATAAGCGTAAGGCATTCGAAATTCCTTCGCTCTTTTCTTTATCCAAGAAGTGTAGGTTTCCATGGCTACACAATTCTTTGCTTTCCCTTTTTCTTTCCTTCGGATGTGATGCCAAGCTTTGATCATCCTAGCCTTCAACCCTTGGGAATCCTCTCCTTCATGATAGAAGTAGCTTTCTACTGTAAAACCGGAAGGTTTACCAGAATTTGCGTATCCGAGCTGACGTCTCGCCAGGAATGGGTTGTAGTTGATTCCTCCTTTCGTACCAATAAGAGGTACGTTGGCAAATTCTCCACAACTCTCAATGATATCCATCTCATTGTTTGCCAAGGTATACCAATGGATATCGTCGTTTGTAAGAGACATGAGTCTTCTAGACCAATGCCACTCGTCTTTGTTTTCGCGGAAGATAGGAGATTTAGGTAGGTGTGAGGTAATCCATTTGAAAAATAGAGGTACACAACACACGATAGTTCCGTCTCCTTGACGATTCCTATGATGAATAGAGACGTATGTGTCACCAAGCAGAGTGGGAACGGGATTTCCAATCAGAAAGATCCTTATGGCGTTAATATCGACGAAATTTGGGACGTTGGGAAACAACACCAATCCATAGAGGAGTAAAGCTAAAATAGCTTCAAAGGCTACCATACTACCGGCTTTAGAGAATTTGAGAGCCTTCTCCATTAGGAACTTTGAAGTCAGTCCTAAGAGTTTTCCTCTGGTAGTTAGGTTTTTGTCTATCTCAGATTTCTTTAAATGAGTCATTGTTGCAATGACTTGTGACTTGGGAATGTCTTCCAAACCATTGAAAGGTACTTTGTCCGATACTGAGATACCTAAGATATGCGCATACTCTTCCAAAGTAGGCATCAACTGATAATCAGGGAAAGTGAAACAGCGATAGACTGGATCGTAAAACTGAACGAAAGTTTTGAGAAGCCCTTCATCAACGTTAGTGTTCAGAATAGTTAAAAGAGTTCCATAGCGTTTTCTGAAATCCGAGGGATCCTCTACCAAGGATGCTAACTCTTTTAACTTCCCTACGTCAGGAATTCTAAAACTATATCTCTTGGTGAATCTTCCTCTGACGTCCATCACTCTAACCTAAAATATTTTACAAAGAAAAATCTCTAAATTCTTTGGAAATGGAAAGAGAAAATGAAGAATTTTTTTTTTGTTTTTGAATGAATGAATGAATGCATGAATGCGGCAAACATGGTTAGTAGTTATACACACGGTCAAGCGTTCGAAGTCACGAGCATGAAGCCAATGATAAGAATCAACGTGGTTAAGTTCTATGGGCTTATTCATCTGTGAAACGGGTTCTACTGATAATACAGCCTCAACACTCCCCTTCAAAACATTATTGGATTTGTTGAATACTCGATGGTCCAATAATATTTTCAAGAGAAACTCGCCTGATCGTAGTATCGTATGACAATTCCTCTAGGCTTACACCCAAATAATCTCTGCACTACATCCTAATGGCCAGGATGGTTTATGTGTTCTACACTCCACCTGTCATACCCCAAAATTTTCCCTCCATCTTCTCAAAAGATTTCATACATCTATGCTCAAGGATTCCTCAAGAGTTGATCAGACAAACTCTCTCCTAGACAATCAACCCAAACTAGGGTTTGGTATCTCCCAAGTCAAGATGGATTTCCAACATCTCCAATGGTCTTCATGCTTCCTCATATGTTTCAAAGATTCTCCATGTCAAGTTTCAAGCTTCACAAGTCAAGTTTCCTCAGACAATTGCTCAGATGGTTGAAAATCAGTTGTATTGGACAAAAAGTCAACTGTGGTCAACATACAGTCAAACTTCATATTTTTTGGTCAAAATCCTCATTTTGAAGTTACATTCATCATTTGATCAAGGGTTGATCATGATTCATCAAGAAAACTCAAGATTTGCTCAAAAGTCAAACTTTCTAAATTGGGGTTTCTAGGTGAAAAGTCAATCAACTTTGACTGATCATAACTTTCTCATACTTTCTCAGAAATTTTCCCAGCAAAGCTCATTTTGAAGGAAATTCAATTCTCTACAACTTCATGTCTCACAAGAATGTCCAAAAAATGCTTCATTTGAGAGGTATAGCTCAAAACATTACAGGTCATTTTCAAAGTCAACAAAAAGTCAACTTTTTGATTTGAAGATATATTGAGCATGGTAACTCCAATTGAGATGAAACCAAAGACATTGTTTAGAGGACTCTTAGAGATTTCCAAAAAGTCCAAGAACACTCAAAAATGTGGAAAATTGAGCAAGTTACACCATCCACAAGTTGGGCAATTTTGAAAGAATGCACAAAGAGAGATGCTTCAAAAAATCAAATCTTTTGCAAATGGGCCTACTTTTTCTTCATCCAAACTTATTCCTCATGCAAGTAGGAATGTCCAAGCCCAATGCCACGATTTTCTATTTTATTTTCCTATTTAATTTGGAATTTATTCATTTAAATACAAATTAATTTGAAAAATAAAGTATAAAATCAAAATTAATTGAAAGATTGATTTTATTGCTTGTGATCCAATTAACCCATAAATGCCAAAGAATTTGAAATTGAATCAAATATGGAAGATTTGATTGAATTGAACAAGTTTTGAAAATTTGATTTTCATAGAAATATCAAAATTGATTTTCATTGATTATTGATCAAATCTTTCCAAAACAATGCCAAATCCATCCAAGATATATACTTGATGCATACCAATCACAAGAGGACGAAAAATTGGCTCGTAAACCCTATTCTCAAACCGAAAACCGTGCTCTCAAGCAACAAGCAGCCTTGGATTTAGGTGGTTTCAAGCAATTTTGAGCATTCCATCTTGTTCCTTGTGCCATTCGTAATCGATCCGATACTTACATCATCAAAACCATCCAATTGAGAAACTAACCTCGTTTGTCAAACTTTTCCAAATTCGATTTTAAATATTCATGCATATTTAACGTGTTTTGTTGTTTGTTTCATGTTTAGAATGAAGTTTTGAAACTTTCTGCATAGTTTGATTGTGTTTTCGTGACCTAAATCAAGTCCACCATGGTTAGGGTTTCGCTCAATTGGGGTTTCTTTAAACGGACAAATGGACAACGAGACCTATGCCATTGAGTTCGTGAACGATGTCCCGAATCGAACCATGTCCTTGGATTTTATTTATATTATGTGTGTTGCATTTTGATGTTTGTAGGTCATACGGCTCGAGGTCGACGCAAAATGCCCGAATTCAAACGAGAACGATGAAGTTCTTGGCCAAGACTGAGCAATAAGGCGACGCAGATAATCCACTAACCTCGCTTTCCAAACAGTTGACATGCCTAGCTCAGTTGGTCAGCGCGTTGGTTTTCAAAGTCTGAACACAAGGTCTCCAGTTCGAATCCTGGCAAGACCAATGTTCTTTTCCTTTTTACAAAACTCATTATTTTCCTATTTTTTAATTATTTCAATATTTTTCATATTATTTTAATTGTTTCCATAATTTTTATTCTGCATTAAAAAATTACCAAAAAATATTTTCTTTTTGCATTTATATTCTAAAAATCTTTATTTAATTTAATAAATTAAAAAACATAATTTTGCATGCATATTTATTTTTATTTATATTTTTGCATTTAATTCACTTTTAATTGCATTTTAATTATTAAATCTTTTCCAAAAAATCCCAAAAAATTATTTTAACTTATTTATCTTATTTCCAGCATGTATTAATTTTCTCATATTAAAATTTGTATTTTTCTAACATTTTTACTCTTGTTCGATTCATATTGCATTTTCCGATTTCTTCCTTTTGTACAGGTTGATCCGATTCCGACGATTTTCTCTTTATCATTTTATTATTTTATTTTCCAATAATGTAATTGCTCATGGGTTGTAATAGTTTAATTTAGGACTTTATTTTCCGCATTTTAAATTATGTATCTGCCCCAAAGCCTTGTAATAGCGTAGGTTTTACTTTCCGCACCCTTATCAATTGCTAGTAATTAGGCGTGTATGGCAAGATAATAATTGAACATAGCTCACTCTAATTTTCAAGATAACATATATTCTGAATTCAACACACTTCTTTCACACATGCACCCCTTAGGGTAATTCTCTCTCGTTGCCTTTGCGAATTCAAAATGGTCATGTCCCTCGAACATAGAGGTATTCTAGCACCGTTGCCTTCCGAACAAATCATCATAGTCCCTTCGATACAAAGATCATAAGACCCCGATGTCGCTCCGAATACATGATCTTGACCTCGATTGTCGCCTACGAAAATGATGATAGTCCTTGAATGTGCTAGGATACTTCCTACAAGTTGCTTTCTATGACCATCCGATGTCCCTTCGAATGTCCCGCTTACATCCTACGAATGGAGCTACCTACTAACTAATGGTACGGCTAGCGCTATTCTAAAGGAACGTAGAAGTAAGAAAACGACCAATTGAGTGGGTAATAAGTCTCCTAGTTGCTCGCTCTACCAAATGCTTTTCACACCACACACTCTTTTTTCAAAAATTCAAATTTTTTCAAAACAAAACATTTCCGAACACTTTGTATACACCTACATGAGTCATTACAAAGTCAAAGCGAAATGCCATCTTTCAAAACATTTTTGTCAAACACACAAAAGCAATTTTAAGAAAGTGATCTAGAGCAACTAAGAGCCCGTGAGAATAAATCATGGATGGAAAAGGGTGCTAATTCCCTTTTCATAACCATTCTCCGAACTCTAATCTAAACGAAGGTCTTTTTCTGTACTTTTACCTTCCCTTAATTGGATAAAAATAAAAGTCGGTGGCGACTCTTGCTATCCACACATTTGGATACAAAATCCTACAAAGTCGCTCACCGTATCACGTAATCAAGACTCGCTAGGGAATCACCCAAAGAGAGAATTACCTTAGGATTTCTAGATAACTTTTATTGCTTTTGTTTGACTTGTATGCTTTATCTTTAAGGGTTGCTTGGTATTATATTGTTGGGATCCTACACCCGGATCCGGTTTCCTTTTAGGTAAGTGGCATTAGATCATCGCGACCGCTAGACGATAACTAAGCGGTCAACATGATGGCTGTTAGCGTGACACTTTGGTTGTCTCGATACTCTTCATTCCCAAGTGAAGATAGTATTTGGCTTCGCGTGGTGTCATCAAGCGCTAACTAAACTTTTAGAACCTTAATTGACCCATCTTAGCCATTAGAAGGTAGTGAGATGGCTGGCTTTGGTGTAGACCGAGGTTGGTTGATACTGATGCTACGCTCATTGAGATTAGACTTTGGGACATTTTTGATCGACCACTTGGCCGTCAGATTGAAATAAGCGCCACGAAAGATCTGTGATGTGAGATTCCTAGAACCCGGTTACTATTATAGGACAGATGAACCAACTCAAACTTTTGGTGGGTAATCACCTATACCTCATGCAAGCCTTAAACCTAGGCTCATTGTGTGAATTGTTTGTGTGTAAACATGACATCATGACATCATTTGCATTGCATATCATTCCTAACTATTTCAAGGACCTAGGGATTTATCTTTGCTCGCTTTTGTAGGGATTATGACTTCTAGAAAGACTATCCGAATCAACTTCATGGGTATCCCTTCAACTCAAAGAATTGGTTTCGTAAATTCCACCATGCTCGGTTCATCAAAAGACATGGTTATCTACTTGATTTGGTTATCTTCGTTTTGAAGAAGATATGATGCATGTCCTATTCTCTTTTGATCCGAAACACCATTGCTTTACATTTCCGATTATCATTGGTTCCTACCTTGAAGAGTTCTCTAAGCTACTTGAATACCTATTCTTGATCAAATGCCATTCACCGGTCTAGAAAAGGTTCCTAAGTACGAAGACATTGCATCACTTTACATCTTAAGCCGACATTGAAGCCAATTGGGAAACTAGAAGGAATTAAGGGTTTACTTTCCAAGTTCTTAGTCAAGAAAGCCCGAGAATTCCTCAAAGTTATGAGTTTCCATGCATTTGAAAATATTGTGGCCTTGCTAATTTATGGTTTGGTTCTATTTCCTAACTCGGATCAATTCATCGATATCAATGCCATCAAGTTGTTCCTTACCCGCAATCCAGTGCCTACTTTACTTGGAGATATTCTACATTCTCTCCACACCCGTACTACTAAAAGACAAGGAACTCTCATGTGTTGTGTACCGTTACTTTCTAGGTGGTTTATTTCGCACCTCCATCAGTTTTGAAGAATGAACAAAGGTTGAAGTGGTCTCAAAGGCTAATGTCACTCTCTATTCCGACATCCGTTGGAATCTTTCTCTCAAAAGGATTTCACATTCATCGAGCGTTGGAGAATTCCTAATGTACCGCTATTTGGTATAAGGAGGTATCACTTACAACCTTCCCTAGCTCTACGCCGCTTTGGTTTTGCTCAAGAGATGGTCCACATGATATGCTTCTCCAAGATGTTGTGTTCGACTACAATCACGATCTCCGCATCACCGATAAGGTTTATACACGCTGGGGCATGGTAAAGAAGATCGATACCAAGACTTTGGGGCACCTGAACTCCATTCCTTGGGAACCTTTCCTCAAATGGGTGCGAGCTCGAGCTCAAACCTCATGATGCCATTCACTGCTTTACCAAGAATTATGGAACTGCTTATAGGTGACGCACTTATACTGTTCTCCATCCCGACATGCCTACTGATTTTAAAGACTTGAAGAGATCCTGGATTCAACTAAAAGAAGAAAGGGATACCTTTGAAGCTCAGTGCTATGCAAGCGAGAAGAAAGTGTTAGAGTTGACCAAGATACTTCACGAGGAGCGAAGCATCAACACTTACATCGGCACCAAGAGGAAGCGCCCATGGGAGACTTAGAGCTTTAGGATGTTTATGTTTTCTTTTATTTGTTTTGAACTATCTCTTGTACTTAAAAAGAAAAAAAAGGATAATAAAAAGAGTACTAATAAATGTTTGTTCATTGCTTGTTTAACAAATTTAAATCTCTTAGGTCCTTGAAAACATTACATTGCATTTGCATAAACATCGCATAACATATCATAACATTGCATCACAGGTACATTGGAGATTGGTTTTCATTTGCTCGCTATTTATTTTAGCGTAATGGCTCTTGAACAGATCACAAAGATCTCTGTGCCGTAATGCCTGGGCCAAAGAGATGTTTACCACCTTGGTCCAAGGCCAAGAGGATTTGAAGAAGCTCATCAACGAAGAAGAAGGTTGTTGGTCTCCTCAACATGGGCGACGCTACAAAGGTGGTCCTAAGGTGGTCACCAGATTGAGCTCCCAAGGAAGTTTCAAGAAGGAAGACGAGCGAGTAACAAGGGTGAGGACGACAGGCAAGATGAGCCGAAAAGACTATGATAATGGCCAAGACTGAGGAAGATGACAAGTACAAGCAACTTGAAGATCGTCTGAATGCTGTGGAAAACCTCAAGATGTCCGGGCTGAATTTTGATGATCTAAGTCTTGTCCCGGTCTTGTGATTCCTCCCAAGTTCAAAGTTCCTACTTTTGCTAAGTATGATGGCATGTCTTGCCCAAAGCTGCATTTGAAGTCCTATGTCCTCAAGATCAATCCCCACACCGATGATGTAAAGTCAGGATGCACTATTTTCAAGAGAGTTTGTCCGAACCCGCTTGGAATGGTACTATCACCAGAGAATGACCGATCCGTATTGGAGTGACTTAGCTGATGCTTTCACAGACAAGATGAGTACAATGTCGAATTGACACCCACCGCATGCAACTACAAAGCATGTCTATGGGTCGCGACGAGAAGTTCAAGGAATATGCTCAAGTGAGAGATCTAGCAGAGAGTTCAACCACCCTTGTCCAATAGGAGTTGGTTGATATGTTTATGGGAACACCGACAGCCCATTCTTCAATCATCCGATTGAAACTCTTCACCGATTCACCGAATGATATTGACAAAGCGAGCGATCAAGTCGGTATCAAGAGGGGAAGATTCAGAGAGTCATCTTCAAATGCTGCTGAAGAAATCTTTGGTGGTAAGAAAGAAGCCAATGCTGTGTATGGTCGAAAAGCCGAGCCAAGACCGACCGTGCTCAACTGGGGGGGGCCAGATTCCAATCCTACATCAAGACAACCTCAAGACAACACAGAATCAACGCAACGAAGACAGGCCATTTAAGATCAACATGCCATTGTCGCAAGCCTTGCAACACATGTTGAACGCAGAGTGACACCTGAGGATCCTCCTCGAATGTCAACACTTCCTCTCCAAGTACAATCCTAATGCTAAGTGTGCTTACCATTCCAATAGCCCGTGGCACCATAATCGACAATTGTTGGGCTCAAGAACAAGATTCAAGATATGATTGAAGCTGCTGATTGAGTTTGATCCTCCGCTGAGACCAATGTGATCAACGCGCCTATGCCTAACCATGACAAGAGTTCCAATGCTGTTGGTGATGATACTTATGTTTTCAACATAGATGACTTGACCATTCCTCCGATGACCTAAGAATCGTTGCAAGCCGGTATCAATCCGTGATGCCCAGAGAATTGTCATTGGTGCCCATCCGCACCGATGGTTGTGCTTGGTTGAGAAGACGTGTTCAGCATGATGGACAACCGTGAGATACTATTTCGAAACCACCTGCAGAAGTCGTGGAAGAAATGTCTAAGTTGAAGATCGACAATGCGAACGAAACTGCACTCATCTGGTGGGATACCTGGGGCAGCCAAGTGGAAAGTATGATTACATGGTGAAGTACACTGCTCCCGAGAGTTACAAATTCCTATTGAAGATGTTAAGGTAACCGGATGGGGTGACGATTTCAAGACTATGCCGATGTTAACACAATAAGAATTTCCTCTCACGATCCCCGTGCCTAGAGTGGCACCCTCATTATCACTTCTCCAAGGCCGTTCCATATTCCTCCGACAAGGCTATCCTTGGAATTATGGAGTCGATGTTTACTATCATGGCGCAAGCAAGACCTCCGACCATTGAAGATCTTACAGTGAAGCTACCATTCCCGACATTGACAACATCACCGGATCCAAGAAGGTGACCAGAACCTGAAGGGTATTCTCTCCGAGATCTCTCCTCCAAAGACATCGCTGACTCCAAACCGCATTCCAACTATTCCATCAATATCCCAGCTAGAGGGAAAGAACCAAAGGGCTCATCCCGCTCAACCGTAGTACCAAAGGAAGTTATCAAGACACCTCCAAACAAGAAATGGAGGAAATTCTTAAGATCATCAAGAAGAGTGATTACAATGTGTGGAACAATTGGGACAGACTCCGCCTAAGATATCCATGCTTGCTCGCTCTTGTGCTTCGAGGCTCATGCTAACGCCTTGGTGAAGTTTCAAGAATGCTCACGTATCGCAAGACACTACCACCGACCGCTTGAAGTTTGTATTGCTAGCCCGCTACCAACAACGGCCTAGGCTTCTCTCGTGTCGATTTGACTTCGGAAAGAAACATAACAAAGCCTTGCACATCTCTCGTTGAATGCAAGGTACTACCTTGTCTCATGTTTTGGTGGACACCGTTCTCGCTCGAATATCCTACCAAGATCGCTTTTGATCGACTTGATGTCAAGGGTTGGTTCTGAGACCCTGACATTATCGTGAGAGCTTTTGATGGTTCTAAGCAATGCTTGGAGAGCTCACCTGCTAAAGTCGGTTCCCACTTTTGACTCTACTTTTTTGTCATGGACATCCGTCCACCTTATTCTTGCCTACTTGGACGCCCTTGATACATGGGGCAAAGGCCACACTTCTACTTTGCATCGTAAACTCAAATACCCGGAAGGTTGTCATGATGTGGTGAAGAAGAGTATATGGTCATCATCTCCGCCATTCGATACCTTGAGATGGAAGGTGATTCTTCGAGACCCTCGCAAGCTTTTGAAACAATCCCCAGTCATGCCTCGCGACTCTCCGTCACTCCCCGGTTACACAAGCTCCGCCTAGGATGGCCTCACCGAAAGATGCTCAAGCCGCCGTTGAAGAAGGTAGTACTATTTGGGGTCACCCCGATCTTCCTTTCAAATTTGACAAGACTGTTTAGGCTTCACCATCAAGGGTCAAGATGATACGCCGCGAACGTGCCGCCAACTTCCTTCCGACGCCAGTAGTGGAATCCATGCTAGAAGACGACGACAACGGCTTCAACATCGCTAAGTGGATCTTCCCAACCTGCATCATGGGCTTAGCAATTGGAAGATCAAGACGCTATACCAATCTCCTTTAGTCGAGTAATTGCTTTGTTTTGTTTTGCTTCGTATTCCTTTATGTTTTGAACAATAAACTTTGAAAGCCTAGTGCCTTGCCCGGCATCATGGCTCATTTGAGGGTTATTATCTCGCTCATGATTTTCATTCAATAAATTCGTTGGACTTTTGCATTCAATTGTTTGTTTTCTTTCTTTACTTTATCACCCTTCAAAAGGCTATGTGTTTCTTACACACACCCACGTGATACATCGCAGAATCACTCCGAATCTCGCATAATGCATGCTAGTGCTAAATATGACTTCGATAATCCGATCTACCAAGCCAAGACGAAGTGAGGAAGATTGTGAAGTGCCGTGGAGAACTTGCCGCTGATCTATGCAAGAAGAGCGAGTTATACAACCACATAAGAGCAAGTCGAGGTTGTGAATTGGGTACCGACGAAGACAAGAAAGAGATCAAGATAGGAGCGGTCTTGAGAATAAAGTTAAAGAAAGGTTGGTTCAGATGCTACGAGACTATATTGAGGTTTTTGCTGGTCACACGAAGACATGCCTGGTTTGGACATTGATATTGTGGTACATCGATTGCCGACAAAAGAAGGTTTTCTCCCAAAGGAAATGTAAGGTTCACGATGCGCCCCGAGATGTCGAGAAAGATCAAACCAAGTTATGAAGGCTCAACGCGGTTTCTTAGTCACCCTTATCCCCAAAGGTTGCAATGTGGTACCTGCATCTAAGAAGGATGGCAAGGTACGAATGTGTGTGGATTAGAGATCTAAACAAAGCGAGTCCGAAAGACGATTTCCCACTTCCTCATATTGATGTCCGTTGACAATACCACTCAAAGATAAGGTTTTCCTTCATGGATGGTTTCTCCTGTTACAATCGATCAAAATGGCTCAAGACATGGAGAAGACTACTTTTGTTACACAGGGCACTTTCTGCTACAAGGTTATGCCGCTCGGATCAAGAACGGTGCCACTTATCGCTAGTTATGGTGACATTGTTTCATGACATGATTCATCACGAGATAGGTTCCGACGACATGATAGCTCGCCACGATCAAGAAGAACATCTCGATCACTTGCGTAAACTGCTTTGATGTTGAAGTACAGATTGAGACTTAATCCTAACAAGTGCACTTTGGAGTCGATCCAAAACTCCTAGGGTTTGTAGTCTGGAAGAGGTATTGAAGTTGATCCCGCCAAGGTTAAAGCTATTTAAGAGATGCCACCTCACCGCAGAAGGAGGTCGAGGTTTCTGGGCCGATTAAACTACATTGCCGCATTCATTGCACACCTAATCGCTACTTGTGAGCCAATCTTCAAGTTACTAAAGAAAGATCAAGTAGTGGAATGGAACGATTACCGCGATCGCTTTGACAAAATCAAGGAGTACCCATGTAATCCTCCATTCTCGATGCCACCGCCAAGGAAGACCTCTTATCATGTACTTCGATAAGTTAGAGAACTCAATGGGTGTGTGTTGGGCAACATGACGAGTCTGTCGAAAAGAGCATGCAATATACTACCTTAGCAAAAGTTTACCGATCGTGAAACAAGATACTCACATTGAGAAAACTTGCAACGCTTTGGGCTGTCACGACTAAGACAAGATATGTTGACTCACACTACCTTGTTGATTTCCAAGATGGATCCGATAAAATACATATTTGAGAAATCCTTCTCCGAAGAATAGCAAGATGGCAAATGATCTTGACCGAATACGACATCCAAGACACTTCTCGTAAAGCGATCAAAGGAAGTGTAGCCGATCATTTGCCTCATCAAGCCGTAGATGACTATCACCTATGCGTCAATTTCCATGAAGATGTTTTACTAGTTACAGATTGCGAAGAACCAGCCTGCATTAAGGACTCGAACAAGGATCCGATGGACTATGGTCTTTGATGGAGCCTCAAACGCACTTGGCAATGGCATTGGCGCCATCATTACATCCCCGCAGCGGACATACCCTTTCACCGCCAGATTATGTTTCACTGCACCAACAACATGGTCTGAATCGGCGTGCATCATGGGTATTAAAGTCGCTATCGACTTAAGAATCAAGTTCTTACAAGTGTATGGAGACTCACCTTTAGTGATCAACAAAGTATAAAGTGCGGATTTAAGCATCCGAATCTCATTCAGATCGAGAGCATGTTCGAGTTTGATTCCTGAAGAGAGATCTTCAATCATATTCCACGAGAAGAGAATCACCGCGTATACTACTACTATGTCATCTATGTTCAAGGTTAGATGGGACAACGAGGCTCCCCGCATCATCATTGAGAAGTTTGACGAACCAAATATTGTTATGAGCTTGATACAGAAGAGAAACCTGGTACTATGACGTGAAGAGGTATCTTGAGACTCGTGAATATCCTCCGCAGGCATCCGCATGATAAGAAGTTCATGAGAAGATTTGCATCCAAATTCTTTCTCAACAACCCATCTTATACAAGCAAACCACGACTTGTTTTACCACATGTGTAGACCGTAAACAAATGATCATGGAAGAGTTACACGTATACATTTGGTACCCACCCAAAACACACCATGGCTAAGAAGATTTTGAAGAAAGTTACTATTGGTCCACCATGGAAGCTCGATTGTCACCGCTATGCTCGATCTTGTCACAAGTGCCGATTTATGCCGACAAAGTACACGCATCCAAAGACTCAATGTTTTAACTTCCGTGGCCTTTGCAATGTGGGGCATTGACATGATTGGAGAAATTAAGCCCATGTGCTTCCAATGGACATCGCTTCATCCTTGTGGCAATTGATTACTTTACCATGTAGAAACAAACTTCATATGCATCTCATACCAAGAATGTTGTGGCTCGATTCATCAAACATAATCTTTATCCGCGATGGCATTCCCGAAAAGATTATCACGTATAACGGTTCCAATCTCAACAACAAGATGATCACCGAACTCCGACGAGTTCAAGATCAAACATCACAATTCTTCCATATCGCCTAAGATGAATGGCGCAGTGAAGCCGCCAACAAGAACATTAAGAAGATTATACGTATGCTGACTTACAAAGATTGGCATGAGATGTTACCATTTGCTCTTCATGGTTATCGCACTTCAAAGACGAACATCAACAGGGCAAACCCTTCTCTTGTATACGGTATGGAAGCCGCCTTACCCATCGAGGTTCGATACCTCAACCGTAGTCCTCCAGAGGCAGAGTTAGGCGAAGACTTCGTCCAGTTTCGCTTGACCGATTAACTTGATTGATGAGAAACGATCGCCCATCCGCATGGATGATTTATCGTAAAACGAATGATCGTAGCATTTAAGAAGGTCAAACACCGAGTCTACCAAGTCTGGTGACCTAGTAGTCAAGCGCATCATTCTTCCACAAGGTGATCCTGTAAATGGACTCCCACCCACGAGGGACCGTTTGTAGTCAAGACAAGATTTTCCTATGAGCTACGATACTTAGCACCATGGATGGTGAAGACTTCCCACACCCCGTGAACGCAGACATAGTCAAAAAATACTACGATAAAAGAGACCCGCTAGGGTCGACAACCTAGGCAAAAATAAGGGCATCCTGCAACCAAAAGGTTTGGGCAAAAGTTAAGGATATATACAAAACATGTACACCCAAGTCGAAAACCCGAAGGCGGTTGGGCAAAAAGGGTATCCCGAGATGAAAACCGAAAGTGGCGGTCTAGGCAAAAGTTAGGATTTAAGCGCATTTACTATGTCTCTTCCGCATCACCCGCCTGCATCATCGCATTCAAGATTCAAATGGGAGATCACCACCACTTTCTAACGATGCAAGGAGATGAGATAGTCGAAATATATGAGTACTAGCACAGCTTGAAACTTGAGATTGTTTCCGCATCCTTTTACCCTTCTTGTGTATAAAACTACTTGGCCACGCCACATTTCAAATAAATGCAAGTTCTTTCTCTTTACAATTTTCATCGTTGTCGCTTTTCAATAAGTCCAACGCTTGTTTGAATGATTATATGCATTTGACAATAAAACTCTTTGCAAACATAATAAAAGTGAACATGCAAAGGTACTTACTACAGTTCCGTGAATGGGATGACGAAAAGTCACCAAATAGTTCTCAGAGAGCATAAAGGTGTCACTCACAACACACCTTCCCCAAATGAGTATATGTTAATCCACGTGCTGATTCCACTCAACCAAGCAACGTTACATCGCCTCCAAGCAAGAATATTCATCCCCAGCAGATATTTCTCAATCCTCCCTTCTCCCAAAGAATGATCCAGACACAAGATCTCGATAGTGCATCGGAGGAAACATACACCTTTATTCCCCACCAGAGATTACAACGGACCAGACTTTTTCTAGCTCTCTCAAAGAACCATCAAATGCTCTCCAAATGAGATCTATACCGTAATCCCCAAGAGAGCGCCTCCTAAATTTCCTCAAGCAGATCTACATCCAAGGTTCCCACCGATCGCCTGTATTCTCCTCAACAGGTCTATGAGATCTCCAACAACGAGCTTCAAATCTCTACCTTCCTCGACAATATCTAGGCCCAAGACTTGGTCGAGAGAAGGCATCTGAGGAACCGGATATCTTTCTTCTCCTTCAAAAGCGGGTTCTCACCTACAATTCCCCAAGCGTAAGTCGAAATCTTCAAACAGTAATATCCGATCTTCTTCAAGATGGATATGTTTTGAAATATCACAACATCTATCATCCATACATTTCTCATAAAGTCATAATTCATGCATATGTCATTCATACACCGCCATGCATCATACTTTGCATAAAACTAACGAATATTCTATCAAAGTTTCTCTTGTTTTCTCCAAACAGTAACACTTCTCGACACAAACAGTCCGTGATTAAGCCCCGAACCGACGGAAAACCATCTCGAAGACCATCCCTAGTTGTCCTCCGACGATCGGGTCCAGATTAAGCCCTCAACCGACGGAAAACTATCCGCCGAAGACCACCTCTCGTTATCCTCCCGATAATGTGCAATGGATCAACACCATGCACAACAGTTTTATCCACATTCTGCAACTACAATCTCCCCGTGAGTAATCAACACGAAGATTTATTCTGATCCCTTATTATCAATCAAGAACTACGGTAGTCTAGCGACGACTCGCTTGCCTTGGATGGCATCTAAGCCCATCTCCGATCATTTATCAACAAGGTTTCACTCTTCTAATGTCGATATGGTTAAAAATCAATGCAAACCAATAACTTCATTCAAAGTGAACACGAAGTCTAACGCATTACCCCTTCTATGGCATCTTAAGCCCATCTCCTCTCCGCTCCGTGAACATCTACGTAATCTAACATACGACTCACTCCTCAAAGATCGACCTTCTAGATGGCATCTTAGCCCATCTCCGCCGCCTCCTCCTATTAACAACCCTCGAGTCTAGCGTGACGACTGTCTCCCAATAAGTCTCTAACTTCTCCAAATGGCATCCAGAAGCCCATTCCCGCATCGTCACTAACAATGAAAGCAAATTGTGTGTATCGAGTG